>CM035435.1:154865855-155430855 GCA_020310875.1 Ceratopteris richardii
TCCTAATTCCACTGATCCTTGAATCTCTTCTTCCATGAATCAATATTCACAAGAATTCTTAAGAGAGATTCAATAGGAGAAATGGGCCAAGGGGAGCAAGAAAGCGTACATCACCTTTCTAGACTAACTTCAAGAGAGTCCCCTCAAGGAGTATCAGATGAACTTCTTGATGCTTACTTGTTAAATCTAGAAGTAGTGCTTGATTGGGCCAAAACTATAGTGCCTATTCTCACCTATGGACCTAAACATCATGTACTGAGAGCCAAATATAAAGAAGTAGTGAAGTCTCATAAATCCCACATAGTGGTAGGCAGTGAGTATAAGCACACCAATCAAGGCATACTAGCTTGCTATGTAGATGAGATGAGCATGTGGTTGCAATTTGCACACATAGGTGCATTGAAGCAACAATCTAAGCATCGAACCTTAAAGACTCTACAAATATTAGTTGTATACTAGCCAACCATGGTAGCAGATGTTCATAGCATGAGCAAAGAATGCCAAACCTATAGCACTAGACCACCAGTGGAATATGCCACTTTATATTAAGTATCGATAATACCACATTGGAGAAAAAATATGGTAAACTTTTTGAGGATGAGGACTTTCCCTCAAGAGATAGCATTGGTCAAATGCAAGATCTTGGAGAAGGAAGCACTAGATTACACTCATTGGATATAACTTATACAGACAAGGAAGAGACTAATACCTAAGACTGTGTGTCCTCAAGAGTGAGTACCTCAAACTTCTAGAATCTTCTCACCAAGGTTTGGTAGAAGGACACTTTGGGCTAGAACAAGGGATCAAAGCAATTCAAATTTGCAGGTCTTTGGTGGCCAACCCTCCACATGGATGCTCATACTTATGTGAAGAGGTGTGACATTTTTCAATGAACTCAGTATCCAATATGTAAGGACAAGATGCCACTGAGACCCATCATGGGAGGATGTGCATTCTCTAAGTGGGGAATAGACTTTGTTGGTCCTATCCACCCCCAGCTAAGAGTTTATATGCGTAATACATTTGTTGCCATAGATTATCTAACCGAATGGGCAAAAGTAAAAGCCACTAGGAAAAATGATGTGCAAACTACTACCAAGTTTCTCTTCAAGGATGTGTTTACAAGATATGGTTTGCCAATAGGATTGGTCATTGACCATGGTACACATTTCTTGAATAAGGCCAATGAATACTTGTTACAAGAATTCATGGTCATTCACAATAAGTCGTCCATGTACCACCCACAAGCCAACGGACAATCAAAAAGCACAAATAAGATCTTTTGCACTGTGCCAATGAAGTTGGTGAATATTAAAGGTTCTCGTGGCTATGTGACAAATGAAGAGTGGAACCGATCACAAAGTTATAGATAGATTCCCTTTTGTAACCTTGGACATAGGACAAAGAATGAATGCAAGGACTATAAAAACCATGATTGATTTAGGCACGGCCACTAGTGAAGTCAAATCTACCTACTATCAAAATTTTCAATTGAACATCCATCTATTCAAGCATATCTCATAGGATTCGAAGGAGTGAAAACCCCTTACCTCAATGAACTGGAACTTCCCATATCCATTCATGATGTCCCCATGATAGTAAAAGTACTAGTGTGTCAAGATGAGGACCTTAAGGAACGTCTTGTCTTGGGCCAAGATTGGATCTATGACCACATAGTGAACTTAAACCTAAGAAGTGAACTTCTTTAGGTTTGAGTGAACCAATAAAGGATCGCACTTGAATTAATGAATCAAGCACTCAAGGAGCACTCATGATGATAAAGATGTTGTTCTTGTCCAAAGGCTTTGTCATGCAGAAGAATGTGTTCTCAACAAAAGAATTGGAGATATGAAGGAGCTCTCCTCTTTTCCAAAGATGATCAAAATAAAGCAGGACAAAAAACTTGGGAGGCAGAGGTGGTAGAAGATTGGATTGCATAATCAAAACATAGTCCACTACCAGATGGCTCAAGGAAGGAAGTAGATTTGGAGGCGCAAGAGTGAACAATCACCTACCATCTTGTCAAAAATGCTAGTATGTACAATGCAAATGAAGCAGTCCAAGGAGACAACATGTCCCTCTTCTAGGATTCAGCCTTTGCAAGTAATCTACATCTAGATACCTAAGTGGTCAATGAAGGCAGATCTCAATGCTAGAAAAATTTGAGTGCCTAAGACCTGCTTACATGCTCAACTTTCCACACGAAATCCTTTAGATTTAATGAGGGACTTGTTTAAGCCCATACAAAGTCTTTTTCAACTTGCAAACATATTTTGGGTGCTTTGAATCTTCATATACTTGTGGTTGGTCCATGTATACTTCTTCCGGTAACTCACCATGTAAGAAAGCATTCTTCACATCCATTTGATGCAAACTCCATCCTTTTGTTCTAGCTAATGCAATAAGTGCTCTAATAGTAGACGTATAAGCTATAGGGATGAACATTTCCTCATAATCAATGCCATATGTTTGTGCATATCCTTTTTCTACCAATCATGCTTTGTACTTACTTATGTTACCATCAACATTGTGCTTTACCTCGTAAACCCGCTTACAGCCTATGGGTTGCATTCCTTGTGGCAATGGAACCAGCTTCCATTTTTCATTTCCATAAAGTGCAACAATCTCGTCATCCATTGCTTTCTCCCAGTCATCATTTCCAATTGCATCTTCAAAACAAGAAGGTTCAACATCTTGTATTACTTTGGTCATGTATGCACAATGAAGAGCCATGTAACTGTCATACGTCAACCATTGCACCAAATTTTGCACTTGTGGATACATATTTGTTTTGTTGCCTTCTATTATTTTTATTCTTGAACATGCAATCACGTTCAAATTGTTGCGGTTTACCACAATTTGAATATCCATTATTATCATTGTCTAAATCATTTCTTTGGAAATTTATGTCACTTCTTTTGCTTCCCCTGCCTCAAAACTATCCTCTACCTCCTGTATGATTATGATGTTGGCCTTGGTCTTGGTTGCTATTTCCTCTTCCAGTTACAAGACCTCTACCTCTATCTCTTCCTCTGCCAGAGTAGAATACCTACTCATAACTAGGTTTCGCTTGGGATTTTGAGTCCTCACCAAGATTCTTTTCTTTAATAATCAACATGAACACCAGATCATCAAAATTTGGAATATTTTTCCTAGACTAAATAGAAGTTTTGAATTGCTTATATGCAACTCCTAAACCATGAAGGCACACTTCCACCTTATCATCATCATCTACACTCATGCCAATAGATGCAAGTGACTCACATGTGCTTTTGATTTGGGGGCTTGAAATGGAGGTGGAGATGGCTCTTCAATAGAAATTTGAGGGAAACAAGTGATCCTAAAGGGATAAATCTCGAAAATAAGAGAGAATTTATTGAAGAAGCTTGTTGGACAACAATCAGAGCCAGTAGCTAGGCACGTACTATCAACATCAGCTAACAATATTGATCCGGCTGATGTAGATTTTGTTGTGCTAGTAATTCAGGTATAGTATAATCAAAGATGATTTGATGAAGTATTGCTTGATGGTGGCTCAGGAGTGAATATATTACCTGAGCATATTTTTAAAGAGATGGGGAAAGGGGCTTTGGCTCTAGCACCTTTTCAAGTAAAAATGACGGATCAACATGAAAGGTAGAAGAAACATGTATGTACAGGAGAAACCATTGATGGATCAGACTATTAGTTTGGCGGATGAAATAGAAGATGATGAGGAGGAAGAACTTCTAAAAGCAAACCCAAGTCTTGTACCAATTTTAGAAGTAGACATGGAAGGTGTGTTAGCAAAAGATGATGAAGTAGTGAAGAAGTCAAGTGAGCCAGTTCCAGGAGATAGATGGAAGGTGCACAGGTGTGACGGATGTTTGAACAAAGTCTGGAAATTCCTACGCAATAGACACTCAAACAACAAGAGAAAGAGGAAATTAATTTGGCTAAAAAGATTTATGAGCAGAAATATGCAAACTCTAGTAGGGTAAAAGAGGAAGAAGTTCAAGAAATTAATTTGGGAATGGAGACTGAACCAAAGATGGTGAGAGTAAGCAAAGAACTCAAGGGTCAGTTCATGGAAGACGTGATTTGCTTATTAAAGGTGTATGTGGATGTTTTTGCTTGGGATTACTCATAGGTAAAAGGAATGGACCCTGATTTACATCAACATAGGATAAATTTAAAGAAAGATGCAGTTTCGATTGTGCAACAAAGGTATGGGATGAATCCTAATTTTGCTAAGTAGTTTAAGGAGGAAATTGATAAATTATTGGTAGTTGGATTTATTAAACCGATCAATCAGGTCACATGTTTGTTCCCTATTATAGTGGTCCCTAAAAAGAATGGAAAGCTCAGAATTTGTGTTGATTATAGAAAGTTAAATGCAGCAACAATTACGGATCCCTTTCCTATGCCATTTTGTGATGCCATATTGGATGCAGTAGCTGGGCATGAGATGTATAGTTTTTTGGATGTATTCTCACGTTATAATCAGATTCATGCTGTTGAGGAGAATCAGCACAAAACTGCATTCATTACAAAATTTGGGGCTTATGTATTTACACTCATGAGTTTTAGATTGAAGAATGGACCGCCCTCGTTCAATTATGTGGTGTAGAAAGTGTTTGAACTTTATTTGCAGGATTTCATGCAAGTTTTTGTGGAAGACTTTTCAATATTTGGAAAAAAGGTACAAAACTTTCTACATCTAAAATCTTGTTTTGACAGATGCAAGAAATTCAAGATGGTGCTTAATCCGTTTAAGAGTGTCATTGCAGTCAAGAGTGGTATTTTATTAGGGCATGTCATTTCTCAAAAAGTAATGGCTATTGATGTGAAAAGGATTGAAGCCATTCGGACAACAAAAGCACTCACAAATGTCAAGGAAGTAAAGAGGTTCATTGGCCAGATTAAGTGGTATGCTAGGTATTTAAGGTACTTGGCCAATATCTCTTTACGACTCACACATTTGACAAAAAAGGATGTTCCATTTGTATGGGTTGAAGCTCAAGGAAAAGCATTTCAGTTATTGAAGAAGATGGTCTCAGTTGCACCAATTTTGCAGTCGCCAGATTGGTCGTTGCCGGTCCATATATTTGTTGATGCATCGGATGTGGCTGTAGGAGTAGTTTTGATGTAGCAAAAGGAAAAAGGATGGTATAGACTAGTATATTATGCTAGTAGGGTGTTGTATGTAGCTGAAAGAAACGATTCAGTGACTGAGAGAGAAGCTTTAGCAATGGTGTATGCTCTTTACAAGTTTAGACATTATTTATTGGTTTATAAAGTGATTTTTTATGTTGATCATCAAGCTTTGGTGTATTTGATCAAGAAGCCTTTATTGATAGGAAGATTGGTTAGGTGGATGCTTCTATTTCAAGAATTTGATTTTATTATTATTCATACTCTAGGGAAAGAGCATGCAATGGCAGATTACTTTCGTAGATTGGAATCAGGTGAAGCACCTATAGGTGTAAATGATGAATTTCTAGATGCAGAGCTATTTAATGCACAAATTGCTGAAGCAAATTCATGGTATGATCAATTATTAGTGTTTCTAAGTGATGGAGCATTACCTCAACATTTTACACCTGATCAAAGGAAAAACTTTGCTCTTAAAAGTAGACCATATTTGGTTATAGCTGATGCACTGTATAAGAAAGGGGTGGATCAAGTCATTAGGAGGTGTGTACCAGATTTTGAGCAACCAGTTGTGTTACAAGAAGCACATTCAGGTCCAGCAGGAGGTCACTTGTCAGGAGATATTACAGGGAAGAAGGTTTTATAAATAGGATTATGGTGGCCTACTGTATTAAAGGATGCTAATCAATATGCTAAAAGATGTGTGGTTTGTCAAAAAATGGGCCAACCAAATAATTTAGATCGGATGTCTGATCCTCTTGTTTTACCCTTGGATCCATTTCAAAAGTGGGGTATGGATTTTGTTGGACCCATTAAGCCCAGTAATGAGCGTGGTAATAGATATATTTTAGTAGCTATAGATTATTGTACGAAGTGGGTAGACGCAGTGGCATTGAAAGATAACAAGGAAGAAAGTGCGGCAAAGTTCCTCTACCACAACATTATGACAAGGTTTGGTTATCCTGTAGAGTTGGTAAGTGATAGAGGTGCTCACTTTCTCAATTAAGTGATTTCACAATTAACAAGAACTCATTTGATTATGCATAAAAAGTCTAGAGCATACCACCCACAAGAAAATGGTCAAGCAAAAAGTACCAACAAAACTTTGATGCGTATTCTTAAAAAGCTAGTGCATGATAATAAAAAAAAAATTGGGATTTGTTACTTGATTCAGCATTATGGTCATTCTGAATATCATTCAAAGAGTAACAGCGGAAAAGATGTCTCCTGTAGTTTCAATTAAGCATAGAAGTAAGTATCTTCTTCAGTTGGAGGAGGATCGTTTGGTTAGTGCATATATTACAAAAGTAATTCAGACAAGGCGACAAGCTTGGGTGAGTATCAATGTGAAATTCAAGCTGTTTAAAGAAGGGGATTGGGTGATGGTGTACAATTCCAAGTTAGGACCTCATCTAGGAAAACTTACATTGAGATATAAAGGTTCCTATAAGATAAAGAATGGAAAAGCCGATTAATGGATTTCGCTTGAAGAAATTCCAAGAAAAACTGCCCCATATGGATTGGTTGTCATCTAATTTAGTCCAAGTGATGGTTAATTCTAAAAATCGGATTGGTACTCTTATTGATCACAAAAGTCAAAAGGCCTATTTTTTTACATGGTCTTCGGTGGTAGCATGCTTTATTTATAATTTTTGGTCCAAGATTACATTAAGTTCTTTTTTGAGGATGCAATGGTTTGCATGTGCTAAGCTAAAGCTAGTAAATGAAGTAGTCAATTCTGAAGAAAGTTGAATGCAGCAAAGACAAGTGCGGAAGTTGCAGAGCGGATGGTAGAGCAGGTTAGACGAGCATGAATATGTTGTATTGGAGGGGAAGAACATGCAGATGGAAGATAAGGAGGGGAAAAATTATGTTGAATTGAAGATACAACAGAATGGAATAGTTTCTCCCATGATATTGTTGATGTATGAAACATCACAAGAAATGAATTAATGTGACACTAGAAAACCTCTATGGTCACCATTAACTCATTGCCACTCCAAACTTTGAGAAATGGTAGCCAAAACCAAGAACTTTACTTCTTCAAAACTTTCTAGTCACTGAAATGACATACCTTCACTCTTTTGCTTATTTCTCCTACCACAAATATTATTTCTCCAAGATCTTTTGATGGGTGAAAGTAGAAGAATTAGAGCTTTCCAACAAGCTATTATTTTCAAGAAATGAATCTCTTCAACTCAAGTTATGGCCTTCACAAAATTACCATGTCTAACTACCAAAATTGGAAATTTTACCTCTTATAGTAAGAGTGTCTGTCTAAAAATAGAAATTCGATACCTAGCATCGACTGGCAACGAGAATTCGATGTTGGGCATCAACTTGAGGTGTTCTTAGCCACTTTTCAGCACGGATTCGATGTCACGCATCGACTTCCCGCATAAAACCTCAACCTTTTAGATGCCAAAACAATATATGATTTCATGCACACTTCAAACATCACTTATCAACTGGAATTCGATGCCAGGCATTGACTTTATGCATAAACTCGATGCCAAGCATCGAGTTGCTCCACAAACCTCATCTTTTCAAGGAGATTTAGTAGTAGATAAAAGTCAGATATGAAAACAAGGACTTATCACTTAGATTCGATGCCAGGCATTGACTTGCTTGGAAAACTTCAACTTTTGAAATCAGTACAGAGAAAATCACCTCTGGAGATGGAGAAGAAAAGCTTATACACAAAAGTTTAATCAATTCTTTTCATAACTATGAAACCTCAAAAATGCACAGGTGCTTTCTCTCGCAGAGAAGCCCGACTATTGCCTTCGTGATGGTTATAGCTCTGGAGTGAAGGAATCGTACTTGTAGAAGTGAATTCATTTGGTGGCAAGTGTTGGAGTTAGACGTCTGCGGAAGCACGCGAACAGCACAAGGAAGAAGAAGAAGCTTGGAGCACAACACACAAGACTGAATGTATTACTAGAGAATGTACAAAGATAAGTAGCCCATTAGGGCAATAGGCGTATATACAAGCCGGGGGAAAAAAACCTCCTAAAGAGGGAAAAAAGTGCCCCGGCGGTCCTAGAGTGTTCACACACATCACTACCTAAATATATCAACAAATCCCCCCTGGGAGTGATGCGGTGAACAAGGAGCTGGCACTCATGTATAAGGAAGTGCCGAGCTATGTGGAAATCACTCCACAAAAGGAAGTAAGCCCAAAGCTTTGCGGAAAGCTTCAAACTTCTCCCTAGGCAGAGCCTTCGTGAAGAGGTCTGCAATGTTCTCCTGCGTGGGCACATATGCCAAGCTGATCTCCCCAGCAGAGAACCTCTCCCTGACATAGTGATAATGCACCTCAATGTGCTTAGTGCGAGCATGGAACACAGGGTTCCTCGCAACTGCCAATGCGCTCTGACTGTCAGTGAAGATGGTGGTGGCAGAAGACTGGCCAACACCCAAATCAGCCATAAGGCGTCTGAGCCACACACACTCAACAGTCGCTGTGAAAGCTGCCCTATACTCAGCCTCACAACTGGAAGTGGCCACAGTAGGCTGCTTCTTGCTCAACCAAGATATACATGAGCTACCAAGCATGAAGCAAAAACCACTGGTGGACACACGAGTGTCATAGCAACCAGCCCAATCTGAGTCAGAAAAAGCATGCAAATCTGGCGGTGGTGATCCCCCCTTGGGATAAAACAACCCAAGTAGCCGAGTACCACTCAAGTAGCGAAAGATGCGCTTAACCGCTTTCCAATGCGTGACTCCTGGGCAATGCATAAACCTGCTCATTTGTGAGACAGCAAACTGAATATCTGGCCGAGTAATGCATAAGTAAATCAAGCATCCAACAGCCTGCTGATAGAGAACAGCATCAAATGCATCTCCAGCATCATGAAGACTCAATCGTAAACCTGTCTCCATAGGAGTGGCAATAGGCTTACAGTCTTCAAGGCCAAAACGCTGCAATAATGTGTCAATATATTTCGTTTGACACAAAGCCATTCCACCATCAACTTGCATAAACTGAATGCCCAAATAGTGATGCAAATGCCCCAAATCAGACATCTCAAATGAGGCATGCAAATCAGCCTTGAAATCAGCAATATGCTTCTCAAGAGGACCAGTGAGCAGCATGTCATCTACATAGACAACAATGATCAGAAGCACATCATTAGCACGCTTAACATATAAGGTGCTTTCAGTTGGACTGTTCTCAAAACCATGTGCAATCAGATAGGCATGTATCTTCTCATACCAAGCACGTGGTGCTTGCTTTAAACCATATAACGCCTTCTTTAACCTGCACACCTGGTTTTCATGCCCTTTCTGCACAAAGCCACGGGGCTGAAAAACATACACTTCTTCATGCAAGTCACCATTCAGAAATGCTGTTTTAATGTCCAACTGATGTACATTCCAACCATGATGGGCTGCAAGTGCACAAATGCTCCGAACAGTAGTCATACGGCATGTAGGTGCAAAGGTCTCATCAAAATCAATGCCTCTTTCCTGCGCATAACCCTTTGCAACAAGCCTAGCCTTATACCTGTCAACTGTACCATCAAGTTTACGCTTCAGCTTGTATACCCACTTAGTGCCAATGGCCTTCTTGCCAGGAGGCAAGTCACATAAAGACCATGTACCATTCTTCATTATAGCATCATATTCAGATTGCATAGCAGCCATCCAATTTTCTGAATTTTGTGCTTCATCAAAAGAAACAGGCTCATTCTCATCACAGAGACTAGATGCAGCCATAGCATAGCAATCTGATGCAAAGGAGGTACTATGAGAGCCTGAACGAGTACGATATGACAAAGGTGCATCTAATTTGCTGTCACGCAAAGTCTGCACCAGCCATTTTGGCATAGTTTTTGCCTGTTCAATATCAGCTCTCTCATCAACAAGTGCATCATGTAAATCTGCATCAGAAATGGAATGATCTGCATCATCATATGAAACCTGCAAAGGCTGAGAAGTTGCCTCATTAGGACCAGCACTAGCCTGTCCACCTGTAAAAAGAGGCATCAAAGTATCATACATGTCTTTGGAGCTAACAGATGTCTCCTTAGTACATGAAAGCAATGGCTGAATAGCATCTTCCACAAAGACAACATCACGGCTAACCAGAATGCGTTTAGTCTGTGGATGATACAGACGATAGCCTTTACTTTCAGAACTGTACCCAACAAAAATACATTTTACTGCCTTATCATCCAATTTTCTGCGATGTTGTTCAGGCACTAATGCATATGCCAAACAACCAAAAACACGCAGATGAGCAACAGATGGCTTGCGGTCATGCCAAGCCTCATATGGAGTGATAGACTGCAACGCTTTGGTGGGACACCTGTTCAGTACATATGCTGCACACATGACAGCCTCAAGCCAGAAACTATGTGGTAAAGCCTGACTTTTGACCATGCACCTCGCCATCTCCATGAGTGACCTGTTCTTTCGTTCAGCAACTCCATTCTGTTGAGGTGTATACAGCACTGTACACTGGTGTTTTATCCCACGTTCAGCCAGAAATGCATTAAAATCTGAAGACATATATTCCCCCCCTCGAATAGAACGGAGGGTGCCCATTTTACATGCTGACAGATTTTCAGCCAAAACCAAAAACTGTTTGAAGCACATGAACACTTCGGACTTTGCTTTGAGTGGGTATACCCATGCATGCCTGGAAAAATCATCAATGAAAGTCACGAAGTAAAGGTAATTTCCAAAAGAGGGTGTCTGCATAGGACCACAGACATCACTATGTACAAGCTGCAATTTCTGCATAGCCCGAACTGAACCATCTTTTGGAAAGGAAGAACGCTGCGTTTTGCCCAAAATACAGCCTTCACAAACATGTTTTCCAGGTGCCTCAAGTTTGGGCAAAGAAGACACCATTTCAGATTTCTGCAGGCGTAACAAACTAGCAAAATTCAGATGACCAAAGCGTGCATGCCAAAGCTTTGCATCTGACATAGCCTGAGAATCATGAACTGCACATGCCGAATCATTCACAGATCTTTCATAGTCTATGAGCTTATACAGCCCACGACATAAAATGCCAGAAGCAATAATCACATCGCCATTTGAGAGATCATGGACTGTACACCTGTCATCAACGAATTTCACAACCAAGCCAATCTTGGCTAATGCAGAAACTGATAACAGGTTCTTTTTGATCCCTGGCACAAATAAAGCATCTGACAAAGTGAAAGAACTACCATCAGCAGTAGTCAAAATGATCTTACCAACTCCCATAACAGGATAAGAGGAGTTATTGGCGCATGTGACAGTATTCCCTGTAGGGGCAGGCTCGAGTGAAGAGAAGAAACTGCGCTGCGAGGTAATATGTTTGGTCGCCCCACTGTCAAAGTACCAAACATCTGAGTCTACTGTAGACATGCACTGATCATGAGAAGATGGGTCAAAACTGCAGACAGTAGTAAACGCCCATTCTTCTTCCTGCACAAGATTTGCAGACTCTGTTTTTGGTGTAGAGGCCTCTGCAACAACCATTCCAGCCTCTTTCTTCTTTGCCTCTTTAGCAGCCAGTTTTGGACAGTTCTTTATAATATGATCATTTCCTTTACAGTACTTGCAGAACAATTTCTGCTTTTCTGATTTCTTCTCATCTTTATCCTGGTTCTTCGATTGTGCAGCATTTGCAGATTTCTGCTTACTAGTAGAAGAGCTCCATTTTCCTTTGCCCTTCTGACTAGCCAGGAAAGCTTGATCTGCAACACGCATAATGGACCTGTTCTGCCTGGACTGATCTTCCTGCAACAGAACAGAGACTAGTTCCTCAAATGACAAGGCATTCGGATTGCCTTTCATCATCAACCGAAGAGTAGAGGCAAAACTCTGATATGAATCAGGAAGGCCATTCAGAACGGTCTGCACAAGTGAGCTATCTGGTATAACCTCATCAGCAGAAATCAATTGTTCCTTCAGGTCTTTGATCTTTGTAAGAAAACTGTCCATAGAATCACCTTCATTCATGTGCTCACTCTCCAACTGTTTTCGGAGGTAAGCAACACGAGCCTCATTCCTAGCCTGGTACAAAGTGGTAAGTGTATCCCAAGCATCCTTTGCTGTTCTGCAAGAGCGAATGTGAGGGATAATGGCACGTTTGACAGATGGAAGGTAGGAAAATAGACTCTATTCTCAAGATCTCAATTACAAGATCAAAATAGCTCTAAACTCACACTAGCCAATACTAACCAACCTCAAAAATGAGCTCTCTAGCTCTATTTATAGTTTTTAGACTAATTTTGACCGGCTTCACACCTAGTGACCGGCATAGTTAAAAAATATGTTCTAGGTGCTATTTGAAAGGGTAAACGGAATCTAAAAATAACCAAAATTGGTAGGCTTGTTCTACCTAAGCTCCTCAATCTTGAGGACTCCTTGACTTGCACAAAATGGAGCTACATATTACAAAAGGGGTTATTCTATGTTATATATGATAGAGTAGTGATGAAAATCACTGTTGAGTGTTTTTGGAAAGAATTTATAAAACGTATTTGTTTGAAAAAATGATATGTCTAGCTCCCCACTACTTTGTTGTGATCCGCCTTCACATGCTTCCGTGACGTCTGTGCCTCTCGCTACTGCCAACCACCCCCTCCCTCTAGCTTCTGTCGTCCTCGACAGAACCTTGTTGTGGGGTCTGTCGGATATAATTCTGTAGTAGGTCATGAGCGAGGGTGTGTTCTAAAATGTGGATACCTCTTGCAAGATCTGCTTCGAGTTTTTCCCAATCTATGGGTTGAGGTTCCTCTGGTGGTGGGAGTCTATAGTGTGTGGAGTACACCATTTCTTCACAGGCAAATAATTGGAGTAGATGTGTGGGCCTGCTGATGAACACCTCTGAATGGTATTCCCAAAAACCAGTAGTAAACATTTCTTCAAAGGTCATTTTGTAGCATGTCGATAGATATTTGATGCGACAGTGACAGGCATAACACACTCGTAGCGATGGTGTCGTACTCATATCATATCCTAAATCTTGATTGCCATGCTCGAATCCCGGGGTGTTCACATGTGGTGCCTTGATGCGATGGAAGACTTTAAATATGATCTACATCATGTCAAAGATTTTGACAGTCATATGTGCTGCTATATCGTCCATTCATCATAAGTGAGGAAGCCAGTGGCAAATCGTTGCCATCATATATCCTATAGTTGGTGGTCCGATGGGTGGAGTGAAGTATGGGTAATTGAGCCAGTCTTGGCACTACTTGTTGTTCTGCACTTTGATTGCAAAGGCCTTCCAGGAGCGGCGATGTGGCACTGGTCCCCAACATGGGTTATATTTAAAATGAAGTGGTGCCTTGGCCCATGTGCTCATCATTTCGAGATATTCTTGTAATAAATCGTGGCGCCAAGTTGGTTGATATATTTCTCTGCTCAGTGCATCTGGTGGTAAATCATCAGGTTCAAACTGAGTTGCATGGGAGGGTTTCTTGCTTGTTTCCTTTTCAATGGCTAGCTGATATTCTGCTATTAACATAAAATATGGCTTATATTGTAGCTCATGCCCATATATATATCTGCGAGGGGCCAAGTGAGTGAAATAAGGGGATTGTAGTATATGCTCTTCTATCATGGCCATTGCGTGTAATTGAGCTTCCACATGTGCTGAGTGGGTTTGGCCAAGTTCTTCGACAGTCTTCATCCATGCAGGGGTGGGGAGTTTGAATGTGGTCTGGCCCTCGGTCGTGACGCGTCCTCCTAGGATGGGTTGGGGTTCTTAAGCTTCTTCAAAAGTGTCCTCCACCGGGATAGTCATTGTTTCTTCATCCGTTGGTAGTTTCGGTGGGGAATCTGGCCTAGGGGGTGCTTCATATGTTGCTATCTGTGTTTGAAGAGTCAATACCTGGGCCCGTAAAGAGTTGAGTTCCTCTATAATCTCAGGAGATGTGGCCGCAGGAGTTGGTGGTACTTGCTGTACAGGTGTGCATAACTGTAATATTTTGTGTTCCTCTTTGAACTTTTGATATTCTTCATTCATACTGTCATACTCCTCTAGTAGTCTGACATGATCTTCCAATAACATCTTCATAGATTCAGAGGGGACATCTTTGAAATGACTGGGACTCAAGGGTTCATCCGGTTGATCTAAGGCAGCTTCGAGGTTCTCTATTCTGTTCCTGCAAGCGTTGGTTCTCTTCTTTAGTTGCTGCTAGGTGGCATCTGAGGAGTCCCATGTTTCTAGTGAGCATTGCGTTTCGAATAGTCTGAGTCCTTAACAAATTGTCAATATCTATAATTGCCTCTTTTGGCTTCTGTTCACTTTCGAGTTCCAATTTGTGGTAGGCATGGCATAGCTCGTGGTAGCATGTGTTCAGGGAGGCATTCTTGTTTGATAAAGAATTGAGCTACGATTGTAAATCATTCATGGTCTGTTGCAGCATCTGATGACTGGTTCCTAGAGATGTGAATTCATCTCTTACTTGTGTCATACATGCGAACATCTGACCGAATGTAGTGTCGATTGTGGGTGATAAGATTAGTGGTGTAGTGAGTGAGGATGTTGCATGTGTGGGTATCGATGCAAGGGGAAGGGGAAATAGGGATGGGAAAGTGGACGCAGTGGTGACAGTGGAAAAATGTGATGTGCCTAAATGTGGTGGTACAATGGATGAGGTGAGTGGTGGTGCAGTGGGTGGTGATATGTCCATGTCACTGGACGTGGTGTCAAGTGCGGTGACCATGAATAGTGGAGTTATAGTGGGTGCATGAGTGGGTGTGAATACATGATTTACAAAGGTAGCCAAGAAATTTATAGATGGGGTTTCTTGTACTGCTTGGTGGAGAGGGGAAAAAGGAAATACAGTGGGTCGGGGAGGTGAAATGGGGGAAAAGTGTTCGAGTTAGACGTCTACGGAAGCACGCGAACAGCACAAGGAAGAAGAAGAAGCTTGGAGCACAACACACAATAGTGAATGTATTACTAGAGAATGTACAAAGAGAAGTAGCCCATTAGGGCAATAGGCCTATATACAAGCCGGGGGGAAAAAGCCTCCTAAAGAGGGAAAAAAGTGTCTCGGTGGTCCTAGTGTGTTCACACACATCACTACCTAAATATATCAACAAATCCCCCCTGGGAGTGATGCGGTGAACAAGGAGCTGGCACTCATGTATAAGGAAGTGCCAAGCTATGTGGAAATCACTCCACAAAAGGAAGTAAGCCCAAAGCTTTTGCGGAAAGCTTCAAACTTCTTCCTAGGCAGAGCCTTCGTGAAAAGGTCTGCAATGTTCTCATGTGTGGGCACATATGCCAAGCTGATCTCCCTAGCAGAAAACCTCTCCCTGACATAGTGATAATGCACCTCAATGTGCTTAGTGCGAGCATGGAACATAGGGTTCCTCGCAACTGCCAATGCGCTCTGACTGTCAGTGAAGATGGTGGTGGCAGAAGACTGACCAACACCCAAATCAGCCATAAGGTGTCTGAGCCACACACACTCAACAGTCGCTCTGAAAGCTGCCCTATACTCAGCCTCACAATTGGAAGTGGCCACAGTAGGCTGCTTCTTGCTCAACCAAGATATACATGAGCTACCAAGCATGAAGCAAAAACCACTGATGGACATATGAGTGTCATAGCAACCAGCCCAATCTGAGTCAGAAAAAGCATGCAAATCTGGCGGTAGTGATCCCCCCTTGGGATAAAACAACCCACGTAGCCGAGTACCACTCAAGTAACGAAAGATGCGCTTAACCGCCTTCCAATGCATGACTCCTGGGCAATGCATAAACCTGCTCATCTGTGAGACAGCAAACTGAATATCTGGCGGAGTAATGCATAAGTAAATCAAGCATCCAACAGCCTGCTGATAGAGAACAACATCAAACGCATCTCCAACATCATGAAGACTCAATCGTAAACCTGTCTCCATAGGACTGGCAATAGGCTTACAGTCTTCAAGACCAAAACGCTGCAATAATGTGTCAATATATTTCGTTTGACACAAAGCCATTTCACCATCAACTTGCATAAACTGAATGCCCAAATAGTGATGCAAATGCCCCAAATCAGACATCTCAAATGAGGCATGCAAATCAGCCTTAAAATCAGCAATATGCTTCTCAATAGGACCAGTGAGCAGCATGTCATCAACATAGACAACAATGATCAGAAGCACATCATTAGCACGCTTAACATATAAGGTGCTTTCAGTTGGACTGTTCTCAAAACCATGTGCAATCAGATAGGCATGTATCTTCTCATACCAAGCACGTGGTGCTTGCTTTAAACCATATAACGCCTTCTTTAACCTACACACCTGGTTTTCATGCCCTTTCTGCACAAAGCCACGGGGCTGAAAAACATACACTTCTCCATGCAAGTCACCATTCAGAAATGTTGTTTTAATGTCCAATTGATGTACATTCCAACCATGATGGGCTACAAGTGCACAAATGCTCCGAACAGTAGTCATACGACATGTAGGTGCAAAGGTCTCATCAAAATCAATGCCTCTTTCCTGCGCATAACCCTTTGCAACAAGCCTAGCCTTATACTTGTCAACTGTACCATCAGGTTTATGCTTCAGCTTGTATACCCACTTAGTGCCAATGGCCTTCTTGCCAGGAGGCAATTCACATAAAGACCATGTACCATTCTTCATTATAACATCATATTCAGATTGCATAGAAGCCATCCAATTTTCTGAATTCTCTGCTTCATCAAAAGAAATAGGCTCATTCTCATCACAGAGACTAGACGCAGCCATAGCATAGCAATCTGATGCAAAGGAGGCACTATGAGAGCCTGAAGGAGTACGATATGACAAAGGTGCATCTAATTTGCTATCATGCAAAGTCTGCACCAACCATTTTGACATAGTTTTTGGCTACTCAATATTAGCTCTCTCATCAACAAGTGCATCATGTAAATCTGCTTCAGAAATGGAATGATCTGCATCATCATATGAAACCTGCAAAGGCTGAGAAGTTGCCTCATTAGGACCAACACTAGACTGCCCACCTGTAAAAAAAGGCATCAAAGTATCATACATGTCTTTGGAGCTAACAGATGTCTCCTTAGTACATGAAAGCAATGGCTGAACAACATCTTCCACAAATACAACATCACGGCTAACCAGAATGCCTTTAGTCTATGGATGATACAGACGATAGCCTTTACTTTCAGAACTATACCCAACAAAAATACATTTTACTGCCTTATCGTCCAATTTTTTGCGATGTTGTTCAGGCACTAGTGCATATGCCAAACAACCAAAAACATGCACATGAGCAACAGATGGCTTGCGGTCATGCCAAGCCTCATATGGAGTGATAGATTGCAGCGCTTTAGTGGGACACCTGTTCAATACATATGCTACACACATGACAGCCTCAAGCTAGAAACTATGTGGTAAAGCCTGACTCTTAACCATGCATCTCGCCATCTCCATGAGTGACCTGTTCTTTCGTTCAGCAAATCCATTCTGTTGAGGTGTATATGGCACTGTACACTGGTGTTTTATCCCACGTTCAGCCAGAAATGCATTAAATTTAGAAGACATATATTCCCCCCCTCGAATAGAACGGAGGGTGCCCATTTTACATGCTGGCAGATTTTCAGCCAAAACCAAAAACTATTTAAAGCACATGAACACTTCGGACTTTGCTTTGAGTGGATATACCCATGCATGCTTGGAAAAATCATCAATGAAAGTCACGAAGTAAAGGTAATTTCCAAAAGAAGGTGTCTGCATAGGACCACAGACATCGCTATGTACAAGCTGCAATTTCTTAGTAGCCCGAGCTGAACCATCTTTTGGAAAGGATGAACGGTGCATTTTGCCCAAAATACAGCCTTCATGAACATGTTTTCCAGGTGCCTCGGACACCATTTTAGATTTGATATGATCATTCCCTTTACAGTACTTACAAAACAATTTCTGCTTTTCTAATTTCTTCTCATCTTTATCTTCCTTCTTTGAATATGCAGAATTAGCAGATTTCTGCTTACTAGTTGAAGAGCTCCATTTTCCTTTGCCCTTCTCACTAGCTAGGAAAGCTTGATCTACAACTCGCATAATGGACCTGTTTTGCCTGGACTGATCTTCCTACAACAGAACAGAGACTAACTCCTCAAATGATAAGGCATTTGAATTGCCTTTCATCATCAACCGAAGAGTAGAAGCAAAACTCTGATATGAATCAGGAAGACCATTCAGAACGGTCTGCACAAGTGAGCTATCTGGTATAACCTCATCAGCAGAAATCAACTGTTCCTTCAAGTCTTTGATCTTCGTTAGGAAACTGTCCATAGAATCACCTTCATTCATGTGCTCACTCTCCAACTGTTTTCAGAGGTAAGCAACACGAGCCTCATTCCTAGCTTGGTACAATGTGGTAAGTGTATCCCAAGCATCCTTAGCTATTCTGCAAGAGCGAATATGAGGAATAATGGCATGTTTGACAGACAAAGCTATCGATGCGTGTACCTGGGCATCTCTGCCATCCCAAGGAATCTGCTCTGCAGTAGGTGCAACAGAAACAGTAGCACGAACAGGAATTTGCACAATATCATCTTCGACACCATCTTCATCAGCTCCAGCACCTGTATTTGCAGTACCTGTAGTTGCAGGTGTAACAGGAGGTCTTTCAACACCCTCCACAATGTTCCACAGTCCTTTTGCAACCAATACATGTCGCATCATATAAGCCCATAATGGGTAGTTGGTACCATCCAACTTATCCTCAACAGCTAACATACGGAATACATCACTACTTTCAGCCATGTCCGATGACTAAAATACCTTGATGCACAAAATTGAAGTACACAAAATTGACTATATCTCAAAAAGTTGAACGGAACTGCCCATACGAGTTTTGCTAAACCTGTAGCAAACTTTGAGATGCTTATACTGGCAAACAGAAACAAGTATATACCTTTGGCACAAAAAGACGAAATAGCTTGCACAAGCGCTACGATAGTGCGTTCGGAGGTCAAAACGAGCTCAGATCGTGATTTTGGCACCACAAAGCGAAGCCGTTTTGATCTCGGAAACACCCTGAGTATGCTCACCAAAATTTGTATGATTCTGAGACTGCAAACGGAGGAGTGTCGACGATGCCCTAGATGAAGCGAGGACCTGCTCTGATACCAATTGTTGGAGTTAGACGTCTGCGGAAGCATGCAAACAACACAAGGAAAGAAGAATCTTGGAGCACAACACACAATAATGAATGTATTACTAGAGAATGTACAAAGATAAGTAGCCCATTAGGGCAATAGGCGTATATACAAGCCGGGGGAAAAAAACCTCCTAAAGAGGGAAAAAAGTGCCCCGGCAGTCCTAGTGTGTTCACACACATCACTACCTAAATATATCAACAAAAAGGTCAATGGAGGTGGAAATGGGAATAGGGGTCTTGGAGGGGTGGGGAAGGAAGGAAAGGATGGATGGAGAAATGGACTGGATAGAAGGGTTGAAGTCCTAGGGGGGAGGCTAGGTTGTGTAGGTGGGGAAAGGGTGAGAGGAGTGGAGGCAACAAAGGCTTCTACTATCGCGCTATCAAAGGACGTGGATGTTCTAGTGGAGACAGGGTGTATAGGGGAGACTGGAGGGACGAGAGGTGAAAGAGGAGCGGTTGGGGTGGTGGGTACATCGACAACAGTGGTGGTATGTACAGTAGAGATGTGGGGCGGGGAGTCGATGATGATCATTTCTTTTTCCAAAGATTCTTCAAGAATGAGGCAGGCTTCCCTCGCTTGTTGTGATGACTAGCCCTCTGTCGGTACATGAATATATTGACCTGGTTTTGATAACAATCGAATTTGGCATGGGTCAAATTGTGGTAGTGGTTTTCTTTCCAAATAGCGTACTCCTTCATCCGTTCCTACTTACTTCACCAGTTCTCTGAATCCTTGAATGTATGCTTCTTCGAAGCCTCCTGTGGCAAGTTCTTGTTCCACAAGCGCTTGGATTTCTTCTTCGGATAACTTTTTATGCGCCCAAACTGCTTCCATGGTGCGATATAACTTCTTGATTGCCAATGTGTAGGCCGCTGCTTCAAATGTTTCATCTTCGTGCGTGCTTGTGTCACCCTATGTGTCAATTTATTGTTCCTGTGTGTCAGTCTGTCCATGTTCTTGCGATTCTTGGCTTCCCTGACTGGCTTCATCGTCTCCGTCGTCATCATCTGTTTTTTTTTCCTCTCTTCTTCAGAGATGGAGACTACTTGCCCTTGCGGTTGATCAGGGGGAGTTGTAGGGAAAATTGGTCATTCATACTACTAAGAGAAAAATTGTCCTTCCGAGAACTAAAATTAGTTTGAAAAAGCATCTGGCATTTCAAAATCCAATGTAGTATTCATTGGTTCTACTTCCATGTTGGGTATAGGGAAAGTAAATGCTTCCGCACCAATGGTGGTGGGAATTTCTGCTACTATGGTTGTGGGTTCTTGAACTAATGTTGCTTGGGAAGTAACTACACTAGTAGTGCCTTCTGTGATGATTGGTCATGAAAGTCGTATGTGAATGGGTTGTATCACTATAGGGGGTTCCATAGGTGACTGTTCTGGAGAGGGTTGAGGTGATGGGGACTCGAGAACTTGTAGGCATGGGATAGATCCGTGCATGCGCTTGCGTGCCCGGCCTTTGCTAAACTTTTGGGCTCTCTTGGCGGTCTCTTTGAATGCCTTCAATTCTTCACTTGTCATTGCACACTCTATAGGCAAGTTGTATGCCAAACACATATAAACAATGCACGTGAGAGTGCAACATCCATGGATGACATTTTTCCTTTCCCATCTGTGCTGCTCTAAATACAACTAATCAATGATCCAACTTGCCAGACTATTGTTTGGGGCCCAATATAGGCTAAATACAATCCAAACCAAATACACTTGTGAGGCATAGTAAAACGATCCTGAGCTGGGAATGCAAAGTGTTGCATACATGTATGTAATGGCTTAGATAGCTCAGGTGTGATGGCCAAAATGTCTTCCTATTTGGTGACATCACCAGGCTTCATCAGCTCTGGAATCAGCCTTTCTCGCTCTATCAACGTGTGAGTTCCATGGATCTTAATCGTAGCCCGAATCAAATCCTTTGAAAGCTAGAACTTCTTGAATGGGGGGTCATTTACTAAAGACGGAAAAATAAAACTGCCCGGAAAGTCTTTGTTCTGAGAAGCTATCAGAGTGGTCACTAGCTAGTAACATCTATAAAAATCCGGTTTGGGCAATGGATCACTGAAGTATTCTATAAAACCTGCTTGAGCCCAAACTTGCTTTAAGTCTTCTGTATTTTGGAGCGCTTCAAATTCTCTAGAGAAGAACTCATACTTGCCGCACTTACTATTATCAAAAGTCAAATTGGCATCAAAAAGAAAATCCCCATCTGCCAAAGGTCCTGCTAAACCTTGGAACCAATGAGAATTACGATGAACTTTTTCGATATATCCCCTTGGAGGGTCATCAATCGGCATAGGTCCTAGGAATCCTTGAAATTCATGTGGTTGTACCGTGGGATGTGGTTCAGCTAATAGTTCGCCAAAATTTACCACAGGTACAATGGGGCCAGCTTTAGACGGTCCTTTTGTCTGCATGATGAGTGATGCGAGTGTGGAAAAGATCTGCTACAAAAAGATTAGCACATTAGTATGGAAGTTAATCATGATCCCATTAAAGTGAGACCGCAATCCCTTTCCATAACTGATGTGTAACCCGTGTAGCCAAGTGTTGTGATGTGGTTTATGGAATGATTGTTGCAAAACTAATGCAGGTCTCTAGACACCTACATGCTTTTGATGGTGCATACATTGCTTGATGAGATTGTTATTATAAGTGATGTTGGGTTATGGTGTGTGAATTTGTACAAAGTTTAGTTTTGAATGAGTTATTACAAGGGTAGTGTGTAGTCGGGATGGGAGTAATGTTAAACAACTGGTTTTGAGGAGAGAGGTGGATATGTTTCGGTATCCATTGCCTAAGGATTGCTGAGCGGGTGGTATGTTTCTGCTGAGGGGAAAAAGATGATATTGGATGTGGTGGTACTGAGGGGTGAAAAGATTTCGGAGGGGTATATATTAGATGGCTTGAGGGTTGAACTATGATACACTATTTGGGTACCCAAATCTGCGTGGGTGTGGGTCGATTCATAAGGTACTTCTTGGCGATCTAGATCTATCGTATGTTCGTACTCATAGAAGATTGACAAGACTTTGGATACTACCTCTGATTTGGTTGAAACTTCGTCTTATCCTTGTTTGCACTACTACAAACTGTCGATGGTATCTGTCCTTTTGGCACCCGTATTTGTCTCGTGCCTCTTGCTTTGTGATACTGATACTACTTTCCTCCTTGTGTCATCTGATATTTTCACCGGTATGGGTTCCTCCGTCTTGAATTCTTTGTGGTTGAGGATGAGAGGTTGGATGGACACTCTGTTTTGGAAAAGAAGGGAGGTCCAACACTTGTGCAACTTGCCCATTAGGAAGTGCTTCATTTTGTACTATTAATCTAGGCCAATCCACAGTAAGTGTGGAAGGATGGGCACTGCAGGGTATCGTGCCCATTTGGCCACTGATGCAATCCACCTGACTGCTGATGTAACCCACCTGACCATTGCTAGAAGACCTAGAAAAAATATGTAGACACTCTTTTGTCTGGCAACTATCCATCGCCAAGCCCACGTGGGTTGGGGTAGACATAGCATGACTTATCTGGCCAAAGATCTTCCGGTACTCCGTCCCATGCATTTGATATGGTCTATACCTCAGGTGGAGTGTTGTTAGGGAAGTCAAGCAGTATCACTCACCGTTGGTCTAAGGTTCCAATCTTCAAGGAGCCTTGTCTAAGATTTAGGTCTACTGAGTGATCGTATAGCCAATCTTGGCCAAGGATTAGGGGTTCTATCAGGTCTTCGTCATGGCACACTAGTAGCTTTGTTGTCATGTTCACATCATGTATGAGGATAGGAAGGTCCACCTCACCCATGCAAGGGGTTTCCATGCCTCCTAGCCCTATGAGGTATGCCTCAATTGGCCACATTTCTATTCCTGAGTCCTTATAGTGGGACCATCTAATCGCACTAGTCGCAGCACCTGAGTCAATTTAAGCCCTAAGCTCCTGGCAAGGGTTGCCGAGCTTTAGCTTGACTGTAATGAATGGTCTCCTATCCACTATGCTAGGATGAGTACTTGACTTTGCTTGACACATGGCCATGGGGTATCTGGGTGTTGTGTCCAGATGGTTATAATGTTCTCTCCCTAGTCCTTGTCTTCTTAACTTCATGCGCTTAATGCATTCTATAGCTTCTACCTGAGCTTCAGCTCGTATTCTATTTTCTTCCTCCTTATGCTTCTTTGCCAACGTGAGTTGTCTAAGCATATCCCCAGTAAGAGGTTCCTGATAAAGCTTGACTCTGTAGCCACTACTGTAATTAGGCATTATGTCTCCTTCTAAGGTGGCTAATTGCATCGCTCCACTTGTCGAGAGTTTGTTAATGATCATAGGTCCATAACCTTGCTTTTCTAGTTTTCGTGCATGTTGTTTCAATGTATACACTAGCACTAAATATCCTTATTTTAAACCTTTATCTTTCACATGTGCATCGAAATGGACTTTCTGTTGCTTCTTTGCTGCATAGATTCCTGTTGCTGCTTTCAACCTGGTTTCTCCTAATCGTTCCAAGTCCATTATTCTTGATGATAATTCATGGCCGGTCCACTGATGTTCTTGTGCAACCTTAAGGGTCGGTATCAAGAAGTCCAAAGGAAGCACAGCGATCTAAAAGGGAGTTGCATTGAGTACGGTCTTGTAGGCCACTCGATATGCCCAAACAGCATGATGTAACTGTTTGTCCCAATCTGAACGTTTATTGTTCACGAGTTTTGTCAGTACGTTACAAAGGACCGTGTTAGTACTTTTTGCTTGACCATTGGCCTGAGGATGATATGGTGCGGATTTCTTGTGAATCACCATAAAATCGTGTCACAAATATTCAATGACTTGGTTTAAAAAGTGAGTTCCTCGATCGCTCACTAACTCTATAGGCAATCCATATCTTGTAAAGAAATTTTCAAATAAGAATTTTGCAGTCATGTGTGCATCATTCTTTTTTGTGGCCTTGGCCTCTACCCATTTGGTAAGATAATTTGTCGCAACAATAATGTATTCAGCATGTGTACCTTTTGTAAGGGGGTTAATGGGTCCTACAAAGTCTATACCCCACTTAGAAAATGCACGTCCTCCCATCATGGGTTTCAATGGTATTTCATCTCTGCGAGTAGGAAATTGAGTTCTCTGGCACACATCACATCTCTTAACATAGGTATGTGCATCCATGTGAAGAGTGGGCCACCATAATCCTACAAAGAGGATGGCTTTGATGATCCTATCGGGGCCAAAATGACCTCCTGCAACACCTTGGTGTGCAGTCTCTAGTATGCGCAAATAATTGCTTTCATGAACACAATGTCTTAGGTATCCATCTCATCCTTGTTTGTATAGATTGTCGCCAATAAGTGAATAATCTTGAGCTTCCTGCTCTAGACTTTGTTGTCATGCTAAGGTCATCCCTTGAGGGAATGTTTTCATCCTCAAGTATGTCACTAATGGTTCACTCCATTCTGGTGTGAGAGACACATGATATAACGTAGCATGTTCTACTGGTGGTCTTTCACAACAAACAGGGCATTCTTTACACAACTTGTAGACATCTACTTCCATTGAAGGCCAAGATACTCCTACTCTATGCACAGTCTGCAATGTACAATGTTTTGAATGATGTTGCTTTAATGTACCTACATGTGCTAATTGCAACCAATTCGCATGTTCTGATTCATCTACACAACAAGAAAGAATCTTTTGATTATCCTATTTATATACTTCTTGCTATTATTTGATATCTCTGAGGATTGGTGATTTCTTCTTCTTTGATCCTTATCCTAGGATTCTTGGGTCCATATGTGAGAATAGGGACACTGGGCTTAGCCCATTCTGGTACTATCTCAAGGTTAAACAAATATGCATCTGGTAATTCATCCACTATTCCTTGAGGAGTTTCTCCTGTGGTTAATCTTGAGAGGTGGTCAGCTCTAAGGTGTGTCTTTCCCTTCCTGACTACTACCTCAAAGTCATACTCCATGAGTAATAGAAACCAACGTATTAACCATCCAGTATTACAAGGCTTATTGACTAAGTACAATAATGCTTGATGATCCGTAAAGAACTTGAACTTATTTGCCAACAAATAAGGTCTGAATTTCTTTACTGCGTAGATCATTCCTAATCCTTCTCGTTCTGTAGTGGTATAATTTCTTTCTACTGCATTCAACTGTCTGCTTGCGTAAGCTATGGGGAGATCTATGTTACCTTCATTCGTGGGTTGTGCCAACACACATCCTATGGCATAGTTGGATGCATCCACATGTACATGGAATGGCTTGCTCCAATCTGGGGTTGTCAATATAGGTGCTGAGCACAAACGTCGTTTAAGTTCATTGAATGAATTTTCACATTCATGTGTCCATTCAAACTTGGTTAAAAGAGAGTACAAAGGCTTGGCTATGATTGCATAGATGTGTATGAATCATCTGTAATAACCACAATGACCCATAAATGCCTGTACCTCTTTTACGTCATTTGGCCTAGGTAGATCTGCAATTACTCGCACCTTTTCTTCATCTGTAGAGATTCCATTCTTTGACACAATGTGTCCTAGAATTTTGCCTTGTCTAACCATGAAGATGCACTTTTCTGGGTTCAAACAAACCTGATATTCTGGACCCTTTTCAAATACTTGCCTTAGTTCTGGGATATGTGTCTATGTGTCTGCCTCATTATCGAATGTGCACATATGTCATCGACATAAACTTTCAAATTCTTGCATAAGAATTCCTTAAAAACATGACACATGAGTCGTTGGAAAGTGGCGGGTGCATTTGTGAGCCCAATAGGCATCACACGGAATGAAAATATGCCCCATTTTGTGGCAAAAGCCATCTTGTGTTGATCTTTTGGAGCAATGTCTACTTGATTATAGCTTGCGAAACCATCAAGAAAACTATAAACTTCCTTGCCTGCAACTCTTTCCAATAAGTGTTCCCTGATAGGAAGATCTCTAATCGTGGCGGCATTAACTTTTTTAAGGTTAATACACACATGCAATTTTCCATTCTTTTTGGGCACAACCACAATGGGAGATACCGATTCAGTACGCTCAATTTCGTAAATGAATCTTGCTTCTATCAAACGATCTATTTCTTCTTTAATCTTTGCAGCATAATTATCATTGTACGTGTATGGTTTCTGTTTCGTAGGTTTTGCATCTGGAGTCATAGGGATTCTATGGAAGCATATATCTGGGTCTACTCCTTTCAAGTCTTTGTAACTCCAAGCAAACACATCTCTATATTCCCGCAATAGGGCAACTAACTCTTCTTCCTCTTCATTTGTCAAATCATGCCCTATGTATGTACATTTTTCTTCTTCTCCTTCTATGGTGACTATAATTTTTTTGGTTTTCTCTAAATTATCATATACTTCTCCAACATCAGCTTTTGTTTTAGGCATTCGTACCATGATTCTCCTGTCTTCTATTTCATACTTCTTGAAGTTCTCGGGAACCTCAAACAAAGATTCTTCTTCCTCTGACGTGATTTCTTTCTTCTTTCTTTTCTTTCCTTCACTTTTGGTAGTCACTTGTGTGGTTAACCTCACATCATTCATAATTTCTTTGTGTCTCTGAGGGTGAGCTTCTACTTCGTAGAAATATTCTTCATCTGATGCAAAAGGAGGGTCCATAATAATTGATTCTAGATCAAAGTCACTTGCATCCTCAAATGCATCAATGCTAGGTTCAGATTCTTCAATAATGAAATCACACATGATTGGATCTATTGTGAAGACTGAAATGACATAGCCATCCTCATTATAGTGGGGTGTCCATTGTTCTTCATTGATGGCTACATCCATTGTTGCTAAAATTTCTGCCCAACCATGAGGCTTGAATTCTTCGTCTCGAAATACTATAGGTGCATAAGCTAGGTCTTGAAGGGTTTGTGGATGTTGTTTTGAACCTAAAGTCCTAGCTTCTACCCGTTCTTTCTCTTCTTTTGCTACTTTACACATCCACAGATGAGTGTCCTCGTGCAACCATGAGGGATCTAATTCCAATGAGTGTACTGATTTTGTTTCTTCTTGTGTCTTATGGATGGTATTCCGTTGTATTGGGGGTACATCTCGATGGGAATAGTTTTTAAGATTGAATTTAGTAGTCACTCCTAAATGTTGCAAGTACAGAGAATTAGTTCCCCAATCTTGTACAATTTGCAACTGATGCATGAATGGTCGTCCTAAAATCATCTCGTAAGCATGATTTTTCCCAAAATCACAAATGGCGAAAGTATGCTGGAACTCCACACCACAAGTGGTGAGAGATATGCCTTCTAGTAAGCCTAATGGTTTCTCTATATGTCCGTCTGCCATTTGTAGCTTCATCCTGGTGGGTCTTAATGCTAGTTTACCCCAACGTTTCCATAAAGCAGTGGTAGCGATGGCTACTCCGGCTCCTGAATCTAAGATGGCTTTCGTGGTGTAGCCTTGATGGGTTATTGGAATATAAGTGTTACATTCCTCTCCTTCGCTTACATCTTCGATTCTTTCTACGGGTATCTCTAGTACCTTCTTGTGTGATCCTATCTGTGAGTGAGTAGCAGCAAGCTCAGGGAATTGGTTTGCTACATGCTTCCACAACTCTGGTTTAACCTTCAACAATTCCTCTAGAGTGAGGTGACATTGAACTTTGGTGTTCTTTATCACTTTCGTGTTTCTAGGGATTA
Organism: Ceratopteris richardii; assembly: GCA_020310875.1. Lineage (NCBI taxonomy): Eukaryota > Viridiplantae > Streptophyta > Polypodiopsida > Polypodiales > Pteridaceae > Ceratopteris > Ceratopteris richardii. The sequence goes on from CM035435.1 coordinate 154,893,767, forward strand.
CCGATTCTTCATTCCTCACTATTATTGTGGGTGCTCTCATACTAATAGACTTGGCTTCCCAAGGTCCTGTGAACTGAGGTAATTCTTGCAAAGAGTTAGATTCAAAATCTGTGTGTTCACTCAGTTGCTCTTCCTCTACATCATCGTAGATAGAGGGAATGTCTTGGGGAAATTGTTCCTGTAAGTCATCTATTTCTTGAATAGGAGGATGAGTTCCTTGTTCTTTTCTCCACTTCTCTTCTTGAATTTCTCTCAAGATTTCATGTGAATACTTATGTATGGAAGACGGGTTATCTTCGACTTCTGTATTTGGTACTTGAGACAGGGATAGTGCATTCCTTTCTTGTGTCTTTGAGATAGGGTTCCTATGCTGATTCTTTTTCTCGTTGCTATTGACCAAGTATTCTAACCTCTCCACTAGTCCTTGGAAGTGTAATTCAGGTTTGGCCATGTTATTCCAATTGAGATAACAAGAGGCTTCAAACATAGTTTGTGCTAATTCTACCATCTTCATGCAAAGTTTAGTTTTCTCAATTTCTAAATCTGCTCTTGGATAGTTTTTACTCATTTCCGCTATTTGGGATCCTTCCTTTAATCTAGCTTGATATGCACGAAACATCATGTCTAGCTTTTCTGGTATGGGTTCCGCTAGAACTAATCGTGGTCTGTGAGTTGGGTTCTCTTGATTTAATTCTTGAGAAGTCAATTCTAGGATCTTGGCTCTAGGTTCCTTGAGACTTCCTTCCAACTCAGTTATCTTTTTACTCCACTTTCTCTTAATCCTTTCTCTAGAATCTTTCCAAGATTTTGTCTTTTTACTACTAGATTCTCCAACTTCACTAGTTTCAACTATTTTCTCTTGATTAAGTTGTTGATTCTAGAAGAGCACCTGGGCTCTTTTTATAGCTTGGATAGGCACGTATGTAGGATTGGATCCATCTGCATTATGTACAATACCTATGACGTTGATCGGTGTCACTTTTGAAGCATTGGTAGGGTTCTTGGGACAATCTTTGATGATAAGCTCTTTACCACACTCGGCACAAAAGCCTTGTATGTTATAGTATTATGATTGTCCTGCTATCGGAGGATGTGGACAATCCTTTATCAAATGATCTCCTTGGCACCTAAAGCATGGTCCTCTAGGGCGCTGTGGTCTTTGCTGTCTTAATTGGGGCCATTGATTAGGGTTATTGTACATCACGTTCGCGTAATCTGGCTCCCAATTGGGTTCCAATGGTGGACTATCGCATTGATATGTTTCCACATGTTCTGGTGACTCTGTGTAATACGCGTGTGGACTATCTACATGAGTAGAGTCAAAACTGTTTGAGTTCGGGTCACTTTCTATGATCAGGGGTGAAGAAGGCACTAAAGCCCTATTGAGATTTTTTTCTACAGCGGCATATTTGACTGGGATGACATTAGTTGGTGGGGGTGGCTGCTGAGCTAAAAGAGGTTGTGGTCTCTGTTGAGCCTGATAAGGATAGTTTTGAGTAGGCCTATAGCAATGAGGCTGAGCATTGTATTGACCTTGATACCTACCTGGTGGTGGGTATGCTTGCGGGTAGTTCTGCTTTACTACTTGTTTGTTGTAAGGGTAGTCTTGAGCCGTATGATTCGTGTATCGTCTCTCAATTGTACAGTACTGGCCACTAGGGTTGGCTTGTGGTTATGTTGCATTGGGACACACATTTGCCATATGATCACCACCACAGGTGTAACAACACTTGTTTGTTGTTAACCTAGGCATCTGTTTACTAGAAACTCCTAGTTTTTGGGCCACTTTTTTTGCTAGGTCTTCTATCAAGCTGGACAATTTTGAGGATGCTAGAGATGAATAATCTGAGTTCTTATAGACCTTTGAGAGTTCCAACTCGTCTCCTAAGTTTTCCTCAATGTCTATACAAATTCTTACACATTGCTCTAGCATTTTGGGTTCCTTCAAGTATACATAGGATCGTAGTTTAGAGCTCAAGAGGCCGTCTAAAAACAATGACACTTGCTTGGCCTATGAGGGTAACTCTTGCATCGGACATCTTTCAACTTATTGTCTAAACCTACATCCTGCAAGTCAGATTGTTTCCTGAGGGGTCTGTTTGAAACTATGAATCAACGAAGACGTATCATGCTTGATTCCACTTTTAGAGAATTCCGTGATGAATGACTCTAACAAGTGATGGATATCTCTAAATTGCCTTTGTTGTAATGGTTGGAACCAAGTTAAAGTTGTATTCTTTAACGTTAGTCCAAATGCATTGTATTGCGTGAACATGTCTTCTACTTGCTCTGCTCGTAGCACTTGCTTAAATTCTGCAACATGATCATAGGGATCTCTTGTCCCATCAAAGTAGTTTTTCATTGACTTTACTAACTGAGTGGGTCTTAGTACCCTGGGGTGTTCATGAGGTCTAGGTAGAGGAAAATAATCTCTACCACCTGGTATTATAGGTTCTCTCTGTCTTTCCATTCTATCAGTGTCCATGGTTGGTCTACCTCTCCCTATGGGATGAGTGAAACTTACTTCTGGTCTTTCTTTGTTCTTCTCTCTTTGAGTGCCATGGGCTGAGGATGTTCCAGCACCTTGATGGCTTGTGTTTACATTTGCTCGAGATGGAGGGAAGACTTAATCACCTCTCCATGTGTAGGTATTTCTCACATGGTCTGGTACTACAAATACTCGTTCTGAAGTTTCATCTAGGTATACAACCTTTCCCAGTGTATCTAGGTCCTTGAATTCGTAAATCATGATGGAGCCTACCTCACTAGGTTGTTCCATTCTGTACCTCCAAAATTCTTTGTCAGTTTCCTTATTCACAAACAACTCTATGCTTCTGTTGTCCTGAGGGATCCATTCTGGAATTAGAACTCTTGTCACTACATATCTCCCTCTAGGTGTCCTAGGTTCTTCTCCTACTGATTCTTTTCCTTGGGTTCTTACTTCCATCTTTGGCTGAATTACACCAAACTCATTGGTATGATTTGACTGAGTACTTAGGATGTACATTGTTCCTTCTTTGTCTATGTAAGTGTATCTCTCAAATTTCACCACTAGACGTTCCAATCCAATGGGTTGATCAGGGTTGTGCAATTGCACCACTTGTCTTCGTAAACCATCTTCATAGATGCGAGCACCTAAGTGGTTGGTTCAAACAAATTCTAATTGAGTTCTGTATGGTCCTTCGGGTCTTTCCAAATATGCTATGTTTCACCCTCCTTCTGGCCTTTTTGTGCTAAAAGCCATTTCCGATTTGCTAGTATCTGAGCTCAACCCGTAAGGATAACTATTCAATTGTTGTTCCCACGAACCTGTTGTAGTTCCTACACTTGCTTCTGATGTTCTAAGGCTTCGTCGGTCTGACTTACCTATATGCTTGCCTGATATAAGGTTCATGAATTTACTTCCTGGCACTTCTGTGATCGTCAATGTCTCTTTGTTCTTTATGGCTTGTTTCTTTGTAAATTCCTTTAGATTCTTGTCTTGTCTCAATGTATACGTCAAGAATCAACTTTCCGTTGTACTTTTAATTTCTCGTTCCATCAGACTTAAGTTCTTTCCTTTAGGTTTTCATATCGCACACTGTCATTTAGCCTTGGACTTGAAAAATTAAGTCTCTTGAAGTTGAGGCGTTCCTATTGTCATCCTAATTTAATCCACAATGCTACGGTTTAGCCTAAGCTAATAATTGACTGAGGGGGTTGAGTATTCTTCCAACCTCGAGTCAGCTTCTTTGAGTGCTTTGATGCCCAAGAAGTCGCACTTCCCAAGCATTGCGTTCTTCACTACCTTGCTTTGCTTGCCCTTGATAGCCCTTGCTAGACCTGTAAAAATCCAATGTTTAGACCACTTTTTAAATGGATGCTCAAGCACTTTGATATATACACTTTTTAAGTCCCTTTTTCCTTTGCCCAAAATTTTAATGCCCCCTTTCTTTTCTAGTCCCACAAATGGGTCAACCTCAAATTATCTTATCTAAAAATCAACGTCTTCTTTCCAACGAGTTATAAAGCTCAAAAAACGGGCTTTGGATGAAAAAGATATGAACATTTAGGCCCTCGGGGGTAAAAACTAACAATTAAGTTTTTCTTCAAATATGAGCTAAGGGATCTCTAATGAGCTTAGTCACCCAAAATTTTTCTTAAAATAGGCTCAAAATAGCCCAAAAAATGAAACCATAATTTTTGCATTTGAGGTAAACAATCACGATGGTCTAGGACAATCGCGATGGTCGCGATGGTCTAGGACAATCGCGATGGTCTGGGACCGTCGCAATGGCTCAGGTGAACCGACGCAATGGCATGGTACAATCGCGACGGTCCGATGGTGCGAGGCATCGCGATGGTCTAATTGGCGAGCAATCGTGATGGCATCGGTCAACCGCCAACGCAACCATTGCAATGGTGTGAGCCCATCACGATGGTCATGGGGCACAATGGCTTGAGCCAATCGCGATGGTCCAACTTTGAGGCGTCACAATGGCGTACCTGGTATCATCGCGATGTTTTGGCTTGACACGTGGTAGGATCGTGGCGATGGCGTGGGGTCGATGGGACCGTCACGATGGTCAGGGACCATCGCGATGGCTCAAGTGAACCATTGCGATGGTCCGACCGAGCCGTCGTGATGGCGTGAGCCAATCGTGATGGTGTGACACAATCACGATGGTCCACCAAACTATGAATTTTTGAAATGCATTTGTGGATTCGTCTGTGCGCTACTATCGCCTACCTCGTAGTGAACTCGTTCCTAGACTCGATCCTCGGCAACGGCGCCAAATTTGGTGTTGCTCTAGCACAATGGTAAGTACCACGTTAAGAAGCTCCACCTCCTTAATGCCAATCCACGGAAGAGACAGGAGTGATATGAAGATCGTGAATGTGAGATATAGTGAGAGTGAAGGTGAGAAGCATAGAGATGCACACACACACACACACACAATGAAGAGCCAAGCAAGACACAATGGAAGGTAGGAAAATAGACTCTATTCTCAAGATCTCAAGTACACGCTCAAAATAGCTCTAAGCTCACACTAGCCAATACTAACCAACCTCAAAAATGATCTCTCTAGCTCTATTTATAGTTTTTAGAATAGTTTTGACCGGTTTCACATCTAGTGACCGGCATAGTTAAAAAATAGGTTCTAGGTGCTATTTGAAAGGGTAAACGGAATCTAAAAATAACCAAAATTGGTAGGCTCATTCTACCTAAGCTCTTCAAGCTCGAGGACTCCTCGGCTTGCAAAAAATGGAGCTACACATTACAAAAGGGGTTTTTCTATGTTACATATGATAAAGTAGTGATGAAACTCACTGTTGAGTGTTTTTGAAAAGTATTTATAAAACATATTTGTTTGAAAAAATGATATGCCTGGCTCCTCGCTACTTCGTTGTGATCCACCTTCACATGCTTCTGCGACGTTTGTGCCTCTGGCTACTGCCAATAGGGACTCATGGGACTCTAAGAGAATTGAAACGGTTAGGAGTCTATTGGCCTGCTATGCCTAAGGATGTTCATGAGTATGTTGGTAGTTGCACAGAATGTCAAGAAACCACTCCAGGTGACCATACATCATTACCCTTCTCTACAATAGCACCAAACTAGAGTAAGACATTAGTGAAATTCTTAAAGACATGAGAGCATAAGGAAGGAACAAGTCTAACTAAAAACAATCCCTAGAAGAAATGAGTAAGGACTATGTTATCTTGGGGAGACAATTATTCAAGAGAGGGAAAGACAATCAGCTATGACTATGTGTGCATGAAGGATAGTACTTACCCATATTAGAAATGGCACACGCAAGTGCTACAAGAGGACATTTCTCAGTCGAAAGAACTTTAAAAATGATTCTCTTTGTAGGCTTGTGGTGGTCAACTCTACATATGGATGCAAACACCTACGTACGAAGTTGTGAGGTATGCCAAAGAGCTAACTACCCTATTAGATGAGATGACATGCCTTTGAGACCTTTGGTTTGCATGAGAGCCTTTTCCAAATGGAGTATTGATTTCATGGATCACACGCTAAATACATAATAGTGGCAACAAACTATCTAACTAAATGGGTAGAAGCAAAAGCAACTAGAAAAAACGATGCTCAGACCAGAGCTAAGTTTCTTTTGAGAACATCTTTATTCACTTTGGACTACCTATAGAGATAGTAAGTGATCGAGGAACACACTTCATTAACGAAGTAATAGAGTTCTTGATGAATGAATTCTTAGTGATTCATAAAAAATCAGCCCCTTATCATCCTCAAGCCAACAGTCAAGCAGAAAGTTCCAATAAAGTGTTGTGCACTCTATTGACAAAGATAGTCAATAGTGGAAGGTCAAATTGGGACAAACAATTGCATCATGCAATTTGTGCCTTCCATGTGGCTTACAAGACGGCCATTGGAACTACTCCATTTAACCTAGTCTATGGACAAAATGCAATCCTGTCAATCGATTTTTTGGTGCCTACTTTAAGAGTAGCACAATAGTATGAATGGACAGGACATGAGTTGTTCAAGCAACTTGAGCAGATTGAGAAGTTATACCAAACAAGACTACAAGCAGTTGCAGGAATTTATGCTGCAAAAAGGAGACAATTATGATGCGCACATCAAAGACAAAGGCCTGAAAGAAGGAGATTTAGTCCTAGTATATACCTTGAAGCAACATGCCAAGAAACTACAAAAACGTGGATATGGACACCTATTGATCAATAGGATCTCGACAAGTAGAGCCATCAATCTAGCCACACTAGATGGAGATATACTTCCTAATTACATAAGTGGTTGTCGAGTAAAACGATATGTGGAACCATTGACAGATCAAATGTTAGCAGGACTCGTAGGAGTGCAAAATCAAAAAAGGGAAGAAGAGAGAATTAGAGAAGAAGCAAGGCAAGAAGCCCTATTGCATATCAAGAAACGAAAAGAGTGGATAAAGAAAAGGGATGAACGATATTTACAAGGGGAAGAACCAATTCCCATGGACAATTACTAAGTTCAACAAGCCAACACAAAGAACCTAAGCATATCTCAACAATATTTGAACCTAGGGATTGGAAACACCGAATACCAGTTGATAGATGCCTTGATTGACTCAGGAGCAGCACTTATAGCTACATACGAATAACAGTTATTACGCATCTCCAAACGATCATAAACCCAACTAAAGCACACATGATAGGCGTTGGAGGCCAAGTCATAGAATGTGTTGGAGAAGCCCTAATATCCCTCCACCTAAGAAATTCCACTATGGAGCAATGAGTTTTGGTATGTAAAGATGAGGATTTAATAGAAAACCTGATCCTAGGGCAAGATTGGATTATTGAGAATGAAGTGAGCCACACACACACACACACAAAAGATCATAGAGAAGATGAAAATCAGCAGGGAAGAAGAAAATTTGAAATTTTAGTTCTCCTTCTTCACAATGGCAAAAAGTTCATACAAAGAGTCACAAAGTAACTTATATACATGTGCCCTAAAAATGGTCCTTTCACACATGAGATCGGCACTTTATTAACTAATTTCTAACTTCCTATTATTTTACAAGAAATATATTACAATGATTTGGGGTTTATGCATCTAGAGGACTCCTCTAGTGCATTTACATAGCTTTGAGGGAATTTCCTAGGATTTTGAAGAAGAAATTTTATGCCATGTCGTCCCTTGACAGGCTTTGCTTTTTGTCCACCGCTTGTCTATGGCTCCTGAATACACGCACCCAGTGGTCAAAGAAGCAATAAGGTTTGTGAGGCAATTTGTTACTTTATCTGAGATTAGTTGTTTCCTTCTATAAGCCCCTTGGTTCCTTATATCACAAGTTTGGGTTGCTGTATGAAGTCGGGCTGTCACGCACACCATCAGTGGCTAAGAATGTGATGCTCTTAGTCACTCTCTTCAACTTCTCAGCCTCGACCCCTTTCTAACTTTTGTTCTTCTGATATGTCTTTGTCTTCACACATCTGACCCTGTTGTATTTTCTAGAGACTATTTACTTCTTTCCTGTTGCACACCTTACTTTGTTGACCTTTGCTCTCTTCTACGTTAGCATTACGTTTCAAAGGCCGTGTTCTTAAATCTTCTTTATCATCCTCTAGGAACTGATGCATTCTTTGTCTGTTCATTTCTTTTCCACCGCATGCACCTTGTAGATGAGGAGATAGTTAAGAACTTTAGAGAATTGGTTATCTTATCGATGAAGGATCCTTTGTGTACTGTCTCCCTTTCCTGTTCATTGCTTTCCACCGCATGCACCTGGTGGATGAGGAAGTTGTGTGCAACCTCCCATGAAAAGTCCTGGTTGTTATCTTTCTTTATTTCCAATCCTCAACACCTGGTTCTTTGGTGTTGTCACCTGATGCATGCCCCTGCGGGGCTTTGGGCAGAGGGTTGTTTTACTCTTTATCAGTTTTTTCTTCATTGAGCCGTTTTATTCTTTGATCTTCTTCTTCTCCTCTTTTTGCTCGATTCCCCTTGCACACATCCCTCCTCTTGAACTTTGTCATCCTCGACAGGCTTTTTGTGGCGACGTGCATATGTTTGTATGACTTTCTGCTGTCGATGGTTAAGCAAACTGGCTTGACATATCATCAATTCTTTCCATTGAGTGGACTTCACCCCGTCATTTGGTGCCTATCTATGATCTGCAAAGAAGCTTAATTCGTAGGCCACCAGTCGCGCATTTAGGTTAGAAAATATTTTTATAAAAATCTCTTAGTCCATTTCAAAAAATCCTATAAAAAATGCCTCTTTGAATGTGTAGAGGAGGTACCGGGGTATCCACTTCCAACAATATCAAATTGTATACATTTCCAGTACTCCGTCTACTCAAGGGGGGTTCTCCTTAGGGAAGTATACCTTGTGACATTCCTGTGTGCAGGTACCTTCACTGATAACAGAGAAACCAATAGAAGTGAAAATGTACAGTTGTAGAGAAAGGATCAATGACAAGTGCTCTTGAGAGAGGAAATCACTTCGTAACTTTGAAAATGATTACAGAGAGCTAAAATACTACAAAAGGATGTAACAGTGGGCTAGCATGCCATTCCAAAACTAACTAGCAACAATACAAGAGTGAGACCAACAAAGTGAATACAATAAAGATGATGACTTGAACCTGAAGAAATTCACCGATGCATGCCAATGACTAGATCCAAGCCACTCAATCACCCTGTAATGCTAATCACCAACTCCACTGGAGGCCCACGCTCTGTATACTCATCACAAAGTGACCTCCAACAGTGTGCATGTAGCAACAGAGTGTAGAGAGTAGACCAAAAAGAATAGCCTCAACTAGCATCAAAAAATGATGATAGTGATGATACGCAATAGTCCACACGATTCATATTACACCCAAATGAGTGCCAAACATCTGTTTATATAGACTCCAGAGTGGCCAAGGGTGGCCTTGCCAAATTCCAGCCTTAAGTGCCGCACGCGCCAAAGTGGTGGTCAAAGAGGTGGAGGAGAGGACTAATTTTGGCTCTGGTAACCAACTTCAATAAGGCCCCCGATTTTAGCTTCTGACACCGCCAAAGATTAGTGGCGATATTCCCTGCATTACTTTTCACTCTGACATATCACTAACAATATATATTCCACCTCATGGTGGGGCCCGTCATAAGTCGGTAGTCTCCCTCCAAAGATGTCATCACATAGTCGCCCAATGATGTGGAGTTAGCCAAAAATGGTTGGTGGCCTCGCCCTCGATTTGCTAGGATTGGTGGTCGCCTAGATTTGAGAAGCCCAAAATTTGGTGGTCGCCCATGTGCATGTAGAAGGCGAGTGATCGCGTTGGGAGAAAAGAGGTGGTCGCCCATGTGCATGTAGAAGGCGAGTGATCGCCTTTGGATAGGGTTAGGAGAAAAGAGGTGGTCGCCCATGTGCATGTAGAAGGTGAGTGATCGCCTTTGGAGAGGGTTGGGAGAAAAGAGGTGGTCGCCCTAATAAGCCCGAGAGTGTTGGTCGCCTAATTTCCATAACACCACATGGTGGTTGCCTTGCTTTTATGCGTGCAAGAAATGGAGTGGTCGCCCAAATTGCTTGTAGAAGGTGGGTGGTCGCCCAATTTATTAGAGGTCCCCTTCATGTGTTGCAAAAAATAAGTTGGTTGCCTTAGTAGCACAATGGTGGTCGCCCAAGTGAGCCATGAAAGCAAATGGTGGTCGCCCAAGATCTTTCTTCATAAGTAGTCGCACTTATTTTTAGTCGCCTCATCCTCCAGGCTTTCACCATCATATGGGCATCACCATATTCCCATGTAATGCAAGAGTGAGAGTCACCCATGTTTTCATAAGTGAAATGACAAGCATTCAAGGCGTCGCCTATTTCCTTCTTATCTCCCATATGGGCATCGCCCCATAAGCTTATTATGTTGCAAAAGAAAGGCGTCGCCTTTTTTTCATTCCTACCTCACCATATGGGCATCGCCTCACCCCATGGGCATCGCCTCACCCCATAAGCTTTTGTGGATAAGTGAAGGCATCGCCAAACTCGATTATTCCATGATTTCCAATAAAACCACTTATTGATTTCCTAAATTCAAGGCGTCCAAGTTCTCATACTTTGAAGAAATAAAGAGAAGAGTGGTTCTTTATCAAATGAGAATTCCAACTTCTCAAAGAAGGTCGTATGGGCGAAGGGGTCCCTCCATGGAGCAAAAAGACCAGAGCTCTCTCCTGTAGAGTGTTCTTTTCTGCCGTAGACTTATAGGGTTAAGGATTACCCAACTTGCAGCTACTTGTGCTCAAGAGCCTTTGCTTCGATTATCTTTGCATGTTCTTGATTTGTTTACCTTTTCTCGATGTTGGAAAACGTAGGGTGTGACCTAGGGAGTGCCTTCAAGCCCCTAGAGTGAGGGTTGCCCAAGGCGGCCAAAGACCCCCCCAAGGTTTCAAGGTTCACTTTTGAAAATATCCAAAACCCAAGTGGTCCCTAACAAAGGAACAAAACATCTTCCACCTGCTCTATAGACCCCCACATCAAGACTTTGCACCGTCCCAGTGCAACAACTCCTTTATTCGCTTAATTCTTCAAAATGAACTGCAGAAAAAGAAGTATGGTATGTACAATGAGTGAATTCCATCTACTTGCATTAATTCAAATAACTTTTCACCTTGGAGATGTTGACCAGGGGCAGCCTTTCACCCTGCAAGTCCTCTAAATGTACTGCTCCTTGTGATAATACCTTTATCACTTTGTAGGGTCCTATCCATTTAGGTGCCAATTTGGTGGATGTCGACGGGATCTGATGCACTAGGACCAAAGATCCTTCGTGTACCTCATTAGTCCTTAAATACCTGTCATGCAACCGTTCGCGTTCCTGTTGCTTTACCTGTAGTTTCCTCATTGCTGCTTCCCTATATTCTTCCAATGCCACAAGTCTTCTAATGGGAGGCTCAATTCCAATGGTTCTGGCTCCAATTTCCTTCTTGATAATAAATTCGAACGGTGCCAAGGCCTCTTTACCATATACTAAGCGGAATGGACTCTCGCCAGTGGTTCCCCTTCTAGTAGTTGGGAAAGCCCAAATTGCACCGATTAATGCTTCTGGCCAAGAACTTTGATGATCAAAGGATAATTTGCGTAAGAGCCCAATCAAAATTTTGTTAGAGCTTTCCGCTTGGCCATTTGCCCTTGGATAGTAAGCACATGACTTTTTGTGAAAGATTTTATACCTATCAAAGATGAATTGGAACAATGGATTTACAAAGTGAGTGCCCCTATCACTAGTAATTTCAAGTGGGCAACCGAATCTTGAGAAAATACGTTTAAACAAAAACTTAGCCACTGTCAAGGCCGTGCAATCTGTAGTGGCTTTAGCTTCTATCCACTTAGTTGCATAACATGTGGCCATCATAATATATTTCTTACTCCCAAGTTGACCAATTGGACTGATCGGACCAATAAAATCAAGACCCCAACGTTCAAAAGGTAGCCATCCTGTGGAGACGACTAATGGTTGAAAATTCAATTTGGTTGGCCTAGGAGCACATCTCTGGCAGATGTCGCACTCCTTAGCAAATTTGATTGCATCTTTGTATATCTAAGGCCACCATAGTCCCTTGTGGATAATTTTGTGAGCCAAATCCTCTCCCTTCATATGCCCTTCGTTGTGTGCTGCTTCAAGCAAAAAGTTTACTTCTTCTGGAAAAACACACTTTCTCAAGATACTGTCGTGACAATATTTATATAAATTTCCATCTATGAGTGAGTAAGATTTGGATTTAAGGAGTAATTTCCTCTTTTCTAATGGTGTTAGATGTTTGGGGAATTTTCCAACTGAGAGGAACTGAAGAATTCCATCATACCAATCAGTTTGCATTGCAACCAAAAAAAGAGTACTATCCACCAGTTCATCATTAATACCTGTTGCCTTTTCACTCAGAGCAGTCCTTGATACCTGATCCGCCATATAGTGCTCTTTCCCTGGCTTAATATGAATATCAAAATCTAATTCTTGAAATAGCAATAACCATCGCCAAATCCTTCCAGCTACTCTAGGCTTGTTAATCAAGTACTTCAAAGGCTGATGATCAGATATGACAATAAAATGCACACCTAGGAGGTAATGCCAAAATTTTTGAAGAGCGAATACGATAGCCAAACCTTCCCTTTTGGTAGTGCTGTAGTTCCTTTCTGCTTTGGTAAGCAATCTGCTAGCATAGGCGATAGGTTGGTCTACCTTATGTGATGATGGTTGAGCCAAGACTGCTCCAACTACATGAAGACTAGCATCTGTATGCACATGGAACTCTAATGACCAATTAGGAACATTTAAAAGTGGAGCAGTACACAGCCTCAATTTTAGTTCGCAAAATGCTTTCTCAGCTTCAGGAGTCCATGAGAAAGGAACCTTCTTAATTGTAAGCCTGGACAAGGGCTTAGCTATTTCTGAATACATTCTGATAAATCTTCTATGGTATCCTACATGGCCTAAAAAACTTTGTACTTCCTTTGGAGTTCGTGGAATCGGCATGGAGAGGATAGCAGTGATCTTTGCCGGATCAACAGTTATCCCTTCGGCCGATACTATATGACCAAGGAGAGTGCCTTTTGTGACCAAAAAATGACATTTAGCATGATTTAACTTCAAACCTGTTTTGAGACACTACTCAAAGATTTCCTTCAAATTTTCCAAGTGTTCATGGAAATCTTGAACTATTGCTCTCCTATCCGTGCTTGAAAACACTGAAAAATCATCCATAAAAATGCGCAGAAAGGTGGTTTACCATTTCCCCAGTATCAGATACATTGTTCTATTAAAGGAAGCTGGTGCATTTTTCAAGCCAAAAGCCATGCGAGTATAAACATAAGTGCCCGATGGAGTAACAAAGGCCGTTTTGTCTCTATCTTCAGGATGAATCACTATCTGGTTGTAGCCACTAAAACCATCAAGAAAACTATATAGAGTGTGTCCAGCTACTTCTTCAAGCACCTGCTCTGTGAATGGTTGAGGAAAGCCATCTTGAACAATCACCTTATTTAAAGCACGAAAATCAACACATACTCTTATTTTGCCACTATTTTTCTTTGGTACAATGACCATGGAAGAAAGCCACCTTGAATGTTCTACTGGAACAATAATACCTGCCTCTTCCAGTTTTGTTATTTCTAGCTTTACTGCCTCTGCATACTTTGGATTGAGATGATAAGGCCTGCTTCTTGCAGGTGAAGCTCCTTCAACTAAAGGTATTCGATGTAATCCAAGCTCCTCTGGTATCCCTGTTAGGTCTTTGTAGGACCATGCGAATACATTTTTGTAGGAAAAAAGTAGAGAAGTTACCTTCTGTAGTAAAGAGGGATAATGCCACAACCAAGAGGCCAAGCAAACTATTTGAGGGTTCTCTTCATCTCCAAGATTTACTTCTTGAACAAACGTTTTAGAATTGGAATCACTTGAAAATTTATTCCCACTGTATGCAGGAGCAGAGTTCAACTTATGATCCGCAATCTGTTCCTTGATCCATCCTAAAGGTATATTTGAAAATGGGAGGTCTTTTCTAGAATGAAGGTCAAAATTAGCCTCCTCAGATGCATGCACACCTTTATCACTTTCTGGTCCTACAAGCATAAAATCATCCAATTTTTCATGTTTACCTGTCTTCTCACTACATATCATTGTAGTGGCACCTATTGTCAAATTTTGACTACCCGGGTCTAGTGGCCCAATTAGAGGTTTTAGTCCTTCACGAGGTGCCTGCAAAAGATAAGCTCGACTACCTTGCTTCAGAGAAGTAGTGAATTCCAGAGGGAGGATTGGCCCATTTTGGCCACTACTGGCTAAGTGCACAACTTGGGCCTCATGACGCCCACTTGGGCCACCACCAGCTAGGTGCCCAACTTGGGCTTCCTGGTGCCCAATATGAGCGAGGTGCCTAATTTGGGCCTCATGGTGCCCAATTTTTGCTTCTTCCTCTAGTTTCTTGCGATCACATATCTTAATCTTTTCCATACTGTTCAAGTGAAAAACATCAATTTTTCCTCTTTCTGGCCTCCTTGGGCTGCTTCTATAAAATCCTCATTTACTTCACATATCTCCACTGTGCAGCATTCTGCACTCCCCATCATCCAATTTAATAGGGTATCATCTTCAGAAGGCATTACCTGAGCGTCCATTGTATACCCAGTAGCCTTGTTGATGTCTGATCCTTCTTCCAAATGTATCTGTAATTGATTGTTAGTACATGTGGAAATCCATAACTTGTTCTTTCCCCAATCCTGTAGAGCCTTTGCTTGCCTTAGCCAAGGCCTTCCCAAGAGTAGAGGGTATGAGGTCTCCTCTGGCAGGATCTGCTAATGTAACTGTGAAGGGTGCTGCCTTCGTGGGATTCAACTTTAGTTTCTTCATGGTGAAATCTGGCATCAAATTGATGCTAGAACCTCCATCTATGATAACACCTGTGAGAGCTGCATCCTTTATAAAAACAGATAATCTTGAGCTCTAATAGTCAGCCAGGGGTGCAGGGGGAAAGTCAACCATAAAACCATCTATGCTAGGAGGTGGGCACAAGCATGCAGAGTGTATAATCTTCAACAAATCACTTCTTACTTTTGAATCCATCTTTATGAGTTGGTACAGACTAATCTTATGATGAATACCTCTCAAGATTTCCTCAATGTTCACCTCTTGTGTGTCTTCCTGAGGACTTGTTGGTTGATCTTTTAGCAAAGTAGTCACCCTCTCATAAGCTCCTTCAATGTCTGCTTGGTCCATCCATCCCGCCTTCTTTTCCTCATCTCTATCTTTGCGTCCTTGTTGTTCCTCCCTATAGGTTGTTGCCGCTTGCCTGGCTCTAGTCATCATTGGCATTGACGAAGATGAAACAGCATAAGACTGAGTGGTCATACCTTCTACTTGTGGGGAGACTGCAATCATGTGAATTGGAGGAGGGCGGCTCCTTGGGCAATCTCTGGTATAGTGATCCTTAGCATCTGGACAATGCTGACAGGGAGGTGCATCTTCTGGTAAGGAGCACTTGTTTTGTATATGGCCATACTCACCACAGCGATAACACATCAGTGGCCTATTATATCTAGGCCGAGTTGGATGGGTCTCTTCTCTATTAGGTGCATTCGAAGTACTAGCATAATATGAATCCAAAGCTTGATGGTTACCTCGTTGTTGTGCTCCCTTGAGGTAGTAGCAGTCTCTAGCTTCATGACCATCTTTGCCACAGAATTGAGAACTGACCTTGTTAGGACAATTGACATTGGAATGTCCACTATTGCTACATACTGTACACCAAACCTGTCTTCGTATGTCCTGTGCAGTCCGCAAATCTTCGAGCTCACGACGAAGTTGAGCTACTTCATCAACAGTGTGGGGCGGGGGCCGCGTCACGACCTTCTCTTCTTGGCGACTTTGCTGCATTCTGAAGGCTTCCAACTCCTTCCTGAGTTGCCCGATAGGATCCAAGTCTGATGCATAATTTGGTTGGGCCTCCCCTTCAAAATGTAGTCTAGCCTCCTCAATGCGCGATGCAGTTGCAACGAAATCATCGAGTGTTGCATCCAATCTAAGAGATTCACGAAGCTTCTACTGAGATGACTTGGGCAGAGCTTTCTCTATCCATTTTTTTACCAAGAAATCACGTGGAGCATGTGGCAGACGTGAAACAAGTGCTTTTGTTCTAGTGTGAAGTTCATGAAAAGATTCACTTGATCTCAATTTTAGGTTCTCTAGCTGATCTAGAGCTCTTTTAGAGGAGTTTCTTGGTCGGAATGTCTGCGAGAATGCCGTCTTCAGTGCTTCCCATGTAGTGAAGTGTCCGTCTGCATATTGACTATACCATTTGTCTACAAGGCCTTCCAATGTAGATGGGAAGAGTACCAACATTGCATCCTCTCGGTTCTGCAATCCTCGTCCACGGCATAACGAGACGAATCTCCTCACATGGTCAGGCATCCTCATAAGCCAATCCCTTAAATGTAGGGAACTTGATGTTCAACCTAGAGAGTAAATGAGAAAGATCCTCCATTGGCACCGGTGCTTCTTCTGAAGTATCAGAGGAAAAATCTAATGTCCTCCTCAGCTTCTCTTTTGAAAGCGGGGTTGAAGCCAATTTGATGGAAAAATTTAAAGGTAGAGGGGTACTAGCCGAAGGTAGAGCTGACTTCTTGAGGCTCCTTTGTACACGAAGGGGCTCTTTGTCTACTCGAGTGTGGGTCATGTACCCACTCACAGAATGCAAAAAATCAAGAAATTAATGCAACAACAACTATATAGTGCACACTAAATACCTCACACAAAAATGCAAGTGTCCCACCGTGCGTGCCAAACTGTAGAGGAGGTACCGGGGTATCCACTTCCAAAAATATCAAATTGTATACATTTCCACTACTCAATCTACTCAAGGGGGGTTCTCCTTAGGGAAGTATACCCTATGACATTCCCGTGTGCAGGTACCTTCATTGATAACAGAGAAACCAATAGAAGTGAAAATGTACAGTTGTAGAGAAAGGATCAATGACAAGTGCTCTTGAGAGAGGAAATCACTTCGTAACTTTGAAAATGATTAGAGAGAGCTAAAATACTACAAAAGGATGTAGCAGTGGGCTAGCATGCCATTCCAAAACTAACTAGCAACAATACAAGAGTGAGACCAACAAAGTGAATACAATAAAGATGATGACTTGATCTTGAAGAAATTCACCGATGCATGCCAATGACTAGATCCAAGCCACTCAATCACCCTGTAATGCTAATCACCAACTCCACTGGAGGCCCACGCTCTGTATACTCATCACAGAGTGACCTCCAACGGTGTGCCCGTAGCAACAGAGTGCAGAGAGTAGACCAAAAAAAATAGCCTCAACTAGCATCAACAAATGATGATAGTGATGATACGCAATAGTCCACACAATTCAGATTACACCCAAATGAGTGCCAAACATCTGTTTATATAGACTCCAGAGTGGCCAAGGGTGGCCTTGCCAAATTCCAGCCTTAAGTGCCGCACGCGCCAAAGTGGTGGTCAAAGAGGTGGAGGAGAGGACTAATTTTGGCTCTGGTAACCAACTTCAATAAGGCCCCCAATTTTAGCTTCTGACACCACCAAAGCTTAGTGGCGATATTCCCTGCATTACTTTCACTCTGACATATCACTCAATATATATTCCACCTCATGGTGGGGCCCATCATAAGTCGGTAGTCTCCCTCCAAGGATGTCATCACATAGTCGCCCAATGATGTGGAGTTAGCCAAAAATGGGTGGTGGCCTCACCCTCGATTTGCTAGGATTGGTGGTCGCCTAGATTTGAGAAGCCCAAAATTTGGTGGTCGCCCATGTGCATGTAGAAGGCGAGTGATCGGGTTGGGAGAAAAGAGATGGTCGCCCATGTGCATGTAGAAGGCGAGTGATCGCCTTTGGAGAGGGTTGGGAGAAAAGAGGTGGTCGCCCTAATAAGCCCAAGAGTGTTGGTCGCCTAATTTCCATAAGACCACATGGTGGTCGCCTTGCTTTTATGCGTGCAAGAAATGGAGTGGTCGCCCAAATTGCTTGTAGAAGGTGGGTGGTTGCCCAATTTATTAGAGGTCCCCTTCATGTGTTGCAAAAAATAAGTTGGTTGCCTTAGTAGCACAATGGTGGTCGCCCGAGTGAGCCATGAAAGCAAATGGTGGTCGCCCAAGATCTTTCTTCATAAGTAGTCGCACTTATTTTTAGTCGCCTCATCCTCCACACTTTCACCATCATATGGGCGTCGCCATATTCCCATGTAATGCAAGAGTGAGAGTCGCCCATGTTTTCATAAGTAAAATGACAAGCATTCAAGGCGTCGCCTATTTCCTTCTTATCTCCCATATGGGCATTGCCCCATAAGCTTATTATGTTGCAAAAGAAAGGCGTCGCCTTTTTTTCATTCCTACCTCACCATGTGGGCGTCGCCTCGCCCCATAAGCTTTTGTGGATAAGTGAAGGCGTCGCCAAACTCGATTATTCCATGATTTCCAATAAAACCACTTATTGATTTCCTAAATTCAAGGCGCCCAAGTTCTCATACTTTGAAGAAATAAAGAGAAGAGTGGTTCTTAATTCCAACTTCTCAAAGAGGGTCGTATGGGCGAAGGGGTCCCTCCATGGAGCAAAAAGACCAGAGCTCTCTCCTGTAGAGTGTTCTTTTCTGCCGTAGACTTATAGGGTTAAGGATTACCCAACTTGTAGCTACTTGTGCTCAAGAGCCTTTGCTTCAATTATCTTTGCATGTTCTTGATTTGTTTACCTTTTCTCGATGTTGGAAAACGTAGGGTGTGGCCTAGGGAGTGCCTCCAAGCCCCTAGAGTGAGGGTTGCCCAAGGCGGCCAAAGACCCCCCCAAGGTTTCAAGGTTCACTTTTGAAAATATCCAGAACCCAAGTGGTCCCTAGCAAAGGAACAAAACATCTTCCACCTGCTCTACAGAATGTCTGCATATATGGACTTGGCAAAAGCATGAGTCTTGAGTATATGGCCATTCGTATCAATCGACTTGGAATAGTAGATAGATCGAAAACAAGGGCATCCAATCCCTGCTTAATGCCAATGAAGTTCAAAAATGCATACTCTGCATGTTGAAACACTTTGATTACACTAAGTAACATACTCAAAATTTTGTTAGTCATTTTAATGCCTAAATCTAGGATGGAGGCATGTCGGGCAATCCAAAATTCGATTGTTTTTACCATGTATTCTTCGGTCAGTAAGTAATTTCGTGGTGGACTTGCTAATAATGGATAGTTAAGCCACTGATGATTTATGCTTCCTTGGTGTTGTGCTTCCCAAAATTGCGTCCAAGAGCATCTTCGAGGTACTGGGGTAAAAAGATGGATTGATTTGAAGCACATACATTGTCGATTCCCACTGTACCCGTAATCTCTAGATAAGATCTGCTTTATCAAATTCCTCTTGAGTATAGGTAAATGTCTGCATGTTGAACTATAGGTTGCTATCTGGCTCTTTATTGGTGGTTGTCTTTATGTACTGACATGTTTCTTCTTTTAGTAACCCATGAGGTACATTGAAAGGCTTCATAATCAATTCTAAATTCTTGCTTTCAATCTTTGCTTCTTTCATGACTTTGACCACTTGTTCTTCAAATTCTTCAGTAAGCTGGGACACCAGTAGTGCCCACTCATTTCGGCTTAGTTTTGCAATAGCCTGAGTATGTCTCTCAACGTTGGACCCTGTTTCCTCCCTTATTGGTGAATGATGCATGGGGGGGAGAAAGAGGACGTACCTCAATCTCCTCAGTAGTCGCTGTGGAGTGTGGAGCTACTGGTGTCCCCACGTTTACCTGTTGTTCCAATTGAGCTTTCAATGTTTCTATAAATCCATCCTTTGCTTTGATTTCTTTGGTAGCTCTCGTGACTTCTTCTTTGTTCTTCTAGAGTTCTTCTCCTATGGCAGCAAGTTGACTAGCGTCTTCATCGCATTGTACTAAGAATTTACTCTTTGCCATTTTCCACTTCCTCCTAAGTGCATTAGTGTCATCCATATATCTTTTCTCCCATTCTGCTATGATGGTTTGCTCTTGCTTCAGCTGATCTTCATACTTTGTTATCCGATCCTCCAATACTTTCGTGTTGCTTTCCATCATTTTGGGAGCTTCTATCGGTTGGTTGCATAGTAAGGCCATCATCAATTCCATGTTCCTGTTCCTTAGATTGTCGGCTTCATCCATGTATACCTTGACTTGCGATTCAAGGAGTTTACTTCTAGCATTCATTTGTAATTTTTATGCTTCACCAGCCTCATATTTACTTTGTAGTTCTTTCAGCTGTTCTTGCAGCTTCTTCTTTTCCATTTCCAGTGTGTTGCATTTATTCTTAACGTCATTGATTTCTGCCTGTTTTTCTTAGGACATTCTTCTGGTACACTTTTGATTGAGTCATTTGCTAATTCCTCTTCTAGGGTTTCTTTCTCATGCTTGGTGGCATCATGCATGTGAGGGAGTCTTTCTTCTAACATGCTAAAGATTTCGTTGTGCAGGACTTTGGCTGAGATTTACCCTTGAGCTAGATGAATGCTCACTTTGTTCTCAATAATCCAATATTGTCCTAGGATCAGGTTCTCTATTAGATCCTCGTCTTTACACACCAAAACTCATTGCTCCATAGTGGAATTTCCTAGGTGGAGGGATACTGAAGCTTCTCCAATACATTCTATGATGTGGCCCCCAATGCCTATCATGTGAGATTTAGTTAGTTTTATGATTGTTTGAAGATGCGTAACAATCATTAGCCATATGCAACTGAGTGCTGCTCCCGAGTCTACCAATGCATCTATTAGCTGGAATTCTATAGTTCCAATCCCTAGGTTTAAATATGGTTGAGATATGCTAAGATTGGTTGTGTCGGCTTGGTGAACTTGATAGTTGGCCATTGGAATAGGCTCCTCTCCTTGTAAATATCGTTCATCCCTTTGCCTTATCCACTCTTTTCGTTTCTTGATACGCTCTAGGGCTTCTTGCCTTGCCTCTTCTCTAATTCTCTCTTCCTCTTATTTTTCTATTTTGTGCCTCTACAAGTCGTGCTAACATTTGATCCGTCAAAGGCTCGATGTAGCGTTTTACTCGACAACCACTTATGTAATTAGGAAGTATGCCTCCATCCAAGGTAGCTAGGCTGATAGCTCCACTTGTTGAAATCCTATTGATTAGTAGAGGTCCATATCCGTGTTTCTGTAATTTCTTGGTGTGTTGCTTCAAAGTACACACTAGGACTAAGTCTCCTTCTTTTAGTCCTTTATCTTTGATCTGCGCATCATAATATGCTTTTTGTCTTATTTTCGCTGCATAAATTCTTGCAACAGCTTGTAGTCTTGTTTCGTGTATCTTCTCAATTTGTTTGAGTTGCTTGGACAACTCATGCCTAGTCCATTCATACTCTTGTGCCACTCTTAAAGTAGGCACCAAAAAATTGATTGGCAATATTGCATTTTGTCCATACACTAGGTTAAATGGTGTAGTTCCAATGGTTTTCTTGTAAGCCACACCCAAGGTCCAAATCGCATGATGCAATTGTTTGTCCCAATCTGACCTTCCACTATTGACTATCTTTGTCAATACAGTGCACAACACTTTATTGGAACTTTCTGCTTGAATGTTGGCTTGAGGATGATATGGGGCCGAATTTTTATGAATCACTAAGAACTCACTCATCAAGGACTCTATTACTTCGTTAATGAAATGCGTTCCTCGATCACTCACTATCTCTATGGGTAGTCCAAAGCGAGTAAAGATATGCTCAAAAAGAAACTTAGCTGTGGTATGAGCATCATTTTTTGTAGTTGCCTTAGCCTCTACCCATTTAGTCAGGTAATCAGTTGCTACTATTATGTATTCTACGTGTGATACTTTGGCTGGAAAGAATGGTTGAATTATCCATACATTGCACCACAATAGGGACCACCCTTCATTGCTTACTTGATGGCCACCATTCACCACTGGATCCCTTGCTTGAAGCCAATGCCAGATGTAGCAGCTCAAATGATGTTGAAAATTTTGGATATGATGCAAATTGTGCTAAAAAATTTTTGAAATATAGAAGCACCTCAAGTCGCTTTACCAGGCTTCACCAATGGAAACTATGACCTAGTGTACAACATGAGCACCACCCCATTAGAGTTGCCTATGCTTGGCATGCACGTATAAAATACCTCCCCCCATGTTACAAACAGACCTTCAAAGACATGTTCAGAATAGGGTTATGGGAATATCACTCGGAGGTGTTCGCACCAAGGCCAACACACCTTCTTCACTTATTTGCATGTGAGCAAGCAATGTATTCTAAATTTTACACAAACCCCCAGCTCGATATCCCCAATGCCATCAATTCGGATGCCTTGCAAAGAGGGTTAAGGCTCAACAAACATGAGCTGGCCACTAATGTCATTGAGTATAATATCGACCACCCTATAGAACAAAGGTCTGTTAGGGGAGACACACACTAGAGAGGGGGGAGTGTTGCCATAGAAGCAATGAGGAGACACAGCAGTCAAGTGCAATCTGACATATAAGAGGCCCAATCATTTTTTTCATAGTTTATTTTTTATCAAAGTGATTTTCATCGTTTTTGATAGATTAGACTCCATTTTGTTCAAGCCGAGGAGCCCTTGAGCTTGAGGAGTAGTAGAAGTACTTGTGTATTGATTTTCATGATTTTTTGATTCTTTTTAACCCCTCAAATAAGCCTTGGAACCTAATTTTTAACTAGGCCGAATCAAGATCTTCAAAACTTGTACATGTTTTACTATCAGCAAAAAGCTTTTCTTTACCTTTCTTGAATGTATGTAATGAATTTTTTGGACTCAAATTTCCATGCAATCTTCCACTCCATGGATTTGAGTTGGCACTATTGTTTGGCGATTCATCTCGTCCACTCAAAACTTGCGATTCTACACTTGATTTTTTGGCATTTTCTTTGTCATTTGATTCAAGATTAAGTCCATCTTTGGCATTCATAGAAGCTTGACATTTCATCAAATACCACATCTCTGCTTCTTCACCTATCGTGTGAGTGGGTTATAACATTTATATCCCTTTTGCTCAAGGAAGTATCCAATGAAGACACATTTTTCTACTTTTGGATCAAGCTTCATCCTCAACTCATCTGGAACATGTACATATGCAATACAACAAAAAACTTTCATATGTGATAAGTTTGGCTTTTTACTTGTCAACTTCTCTTCAGGTGTAACTTGATGTACAACAGCAATCATTGTTTTGTTCATGATGTATACAATAGTATGCACATCTTTTGCCCAATAACAATGAGGCATATTCTTCTCAGCCATCAAGGCTCTTGCTATTTTTGCAATATGTTTATATTTGTGTTCAGCAATGCCATTTTGTTGTGGTGTGTACCTGCATGAAAAATGTCGTCGAATTCCATGACTTTTACGAAAGTTGTTGAACTCATTTGACATGTATTCACCTCCTCCATCATACCTTAATGTCTGAATATAATTCGCTATCTACTTTTCCACCATAGCTTTAAAATTTTGGAAGTGAGTGAACACCTCGCTCTTCTCTTTCATGAAATATACCCATACTTTTCGTGTATGGTCATCAATGAGAGTAACATAAAACTTGCAACCACCCATAGATGTGGTCTTTGCAAGACCCCACACATCTATATGTACTATTTCTAGCACATTCTCACTAACATGCTTGTCATGCAAGAACAATGCTCTTGACTGTTTACCAAATTGACATGCTACAAGTACCTTTTGCATTTCTACAACTTTGAAATTTGCTAGTCCATTGACATTCTCCTTGGACTACATCAATTTCAGCCTCTACAAGTTTGCATGTCCAATTCGTATATGGAAGACCTCTATATCAGCAATAACTTCTGCACCTTTTGCAAACATGGCTGCATTCATTTCAATAATTTTCACATTTAAGGTGAACATCCTACCCACTTTGTTTCCTTTGGCAATCAATCGTCCATCCTTTTTGTTCTCTTCTATATATAACCCGTCAGCATTGAACCTGACTTGTAAACCCTGGTCAACCATTTGTCAAAAAAAACAAGATTCTTTGTTATATGTGGAACATGCAGCACATCAACAAGATTTCTTACCTTCCCATCCTGCATAGACAATTTTATGTTTCTTGTATGCTCGATAGGGTGTGATGTGTCATCACCTCTTTCAACTTATCTAGGAACTGGCAATTTTTGCAAACTACTAAACCATTCCGCATGACTGGTCATGTAATTTGAAGCACCTAAATCAACATACCAGACATTACCATTCGATTTTGAACCATCAGCAGACATTGTATTCATCATATGATGTTGAATCATGAACTTTTGAGAATCATCTGCACATTTACTAGAGAGGAATTGGACTGCAAACCAGTTAAGAACATATGAGGAATGGAATCAATGAGCAGGAAATGTAATGTATTGGCTATCTCTTAGCATACAAGATAGCATGATTGGACACATACAAGATGCCAAGACTCCAAAAGAGGCTTGGAATAGGTTGGTCACTTTGTATGAGACCAATACAAAGGCACAAAAATTGCAACTCAAGAATGAGTGCATACATTAGAGAAAAAGGGCATGTCGATAAGTGACTACACCCTAAAAATCATAAGCATATGTGAGTCACTTGCATCTGATAAGGTGGACGTGTGCCTTTGTGGTTTAGGAGTTGCATATAAGCAGTTCAAAACTTCTATATAGACCAGGGAAAATATTTTGAATTTTGCTGATTTGGTATCCATGATGATTATTGAAGAAAAGAATCTCAGTGAGGATTCAAACTCCCAAGGAAAACCCAGTTCTAAGTAGGTATTCTACTTTGGCAGAGGAAGAGGCAGAGATAGAGGCTTTGAAAGTGGAAGAGGACACAATAACCAAGACCAAGGTCAACAATAGAATTATGCAAGAGGAAGAGGATAGTTTCAAGGCAGGGGGAGCCAAAGAGGTCATAGAAATTTCCAAAGAAATGATATGCCATCACTCTTGGTAGATAAATCTAGTAAAGCTCAATGAACTATTGCTGACATATACCGGCGTGACCACTATACATGTTAGAGAAATGAAAAACTGATACGTGTCATCCTCGATCATCACATGTTGAGCTTGATATCTCAACAATATGTACTTAACAGGTGTCCCACCAAAGCACTACAATCTATCATTCCATATGAGGCTTGGCATGATTGCAAGCCATATGTTTCTCATTTGTGTGCCTTTGGTTGTTTGACATATGCAATAATGCCTAAACAACAATGCAAGAAATTGGATGATAAAGTAGTGAAATGTATGTTTGTTGGGTACAATTTTGAAAACAAAGGCTATCGTCTATATCATCCACACAAAAAATGTAGTTTGTTTAGCCATGATGTTGTTTTTGTCAAAGATGCAATTCAACCATTACTTTTGTGTACTAAGAAGAAAGCAATTAGCTCCATAGATGTGTATGACACTTTTCTCCCTCTTTTTACAAGTGGATAGTCAAGTGCTGGTCCAAGTAAGGCAATTTGTCAGCCTTTACATGTTTCACATGATGATGTAGATCATTCCATCCTTGACAAAGATTTACATGATGCATTTGTTGATGAGAGGGACAATATAGAGGAGGCAAAGACTATGCCAAAATGGTTGGTGTAGACTTTGATAGATAGAAAATTAGATGCACTGCTATCATATCATACTCATTCAGGCTCTCACAATGCTTCTTTTGCATCAAATTTCTATGCAATGGCTACCTCTAATCTTTGTGATGAGAATGAGCCTATTTCTTTTGATGAAGCACAAAATTCAAAAAATTGGATGAGTGCTATGCAATCTGAATATGATGCTATTATGAAGAATCGTACTTGGTCTTTATGTGATCTGCCTCTAGGAAAAAAGGCCATTCACACCAAATAGGTATACAAGCTAAAATGTAAGCCTGATGGAACAATTGACATATATAAGGTGTTGAGATATCAAGCTCAACATGTGATGATCGAGGATGACACGTATCACTTTTTCATTTCTCTGACATGTATAGTGGTCACTTTGGTATATATCAGGGATATTTTAGCGAGCCTTATTAGATTTATCTACCAAGAGTGATGGCACACTTGTTTCTTTCCAACTCGTTGATTTGTGGACATTAGGTTTTTTCCTATTCTTTATATATTGTACTAGTATTGTTGCATTAAATCATTTTTGTATATTCCTTTTATGTAATAGAAGAAGAGGAAGAAGAAGATCATTCTTCCTTGGCTCAGTCTGCGTGTGTGCTCCTCTTTGAGTGGGAGAGTGTGTGAGTGAGCTCTCTTCCTTATCTCCATCCTTGTGACATGGTATTAGAGCCAGTGTGCCTATAGAGAGCTTGTGAAGAACACTGACAGTGAAGAGTATGTGAGAAGGCATGGAGAAAGTGCGATTCACAAACAACCTCAGATTGCTACGAAAACTGGCGTGAAGATAGAAGACATCAAAATATTTTTGAGAGTTATCCATTTAGGACACTTGTTTATCTAAAATTTCTATTGATGAGCCATCTGGACCTGCATTTCAAGCCAACAAAGTGGGGCCCACAAAAAAATTGGGTCACTTTGCAAAACTGTAATGTGTTCTATTCAACAACACTAAATATTTTAGATCTAGAATTTCAAGTGATTATGTGTACTATTGATACACAAAAATTGTGTTTTTTAAAATCAAATATCACCTCACTATGTGAATATTCAAGCAAAGGTACTACTTCTAGTTTTTTTGTAGCATCGCAAATTGTTGTAGAAATGGCAAATGTGGATGGAATGAGTCAACTTATGAGCGATAAGCTGGACAAGAACAACTTCCATGCTTGGAGATTCAAAATGATGAATTTCTTGATGGGAAAAGACTACTGGAAGTACATTGAAGGAGAGCACAAAAATGCTTTGCAGTTAATAGAGAGGAATCAAATTGTGGACTAGTTAAGAGCATATGAAGAATGGTATCAAGAAGCACAAAAGGTAATGTATTGGTTCTCTGTTAGTATACAAGATAGCATGATTGGGCACATACGGGATGTCAAGACTTCGAAAGAGGCTTGGAACAATTTGGTCACAGTGTGTGAGACCAATACAAAGGCACAAGAACTACAATTCAAGAACATGTTTTGTACACTAGATAAAAAGGGCATGTCAATAAGTGACTACATGCTAAAAATCAAAAGCACATGTGAGTCACTTGCATCTATCGGCATGAGTGTAGATGATCATGATAAGGTGGAAGTGTGCCTTCATGGTTTAGGAGTTGCATATAAGCAGTTCATAACTTCTATTCAGACTAGGGAAAATATTATGAATTTTGATGATCTAGTGTTCATGTTGATTATTGAAGAAAAGAATCTTGGTGAGGACTCAAACTCCCAAGCAAAACCTAGTTCTGAGTAGGTATTGTACTCTCGAAGAGCTAGAGGTTTTGGAAGTGGAAGAGGAAATGGCAATCAAGACCAAGGTCAACATCAAAATCATGCAAGAGGTAGAGTATAGTTTCAAGACAGGGGGATCCAAAGAAGTGGCATAAATTTCCAAAGAGATGATTCAAATAATGACAGTAAAGGATGTTGAAATTGTGGTTAACCTCAACACTTTGAACGTGATTGGAGGTTCAAGAATCAAAATAACAGAAGGCAACAAAACAAATATGCATCCACAAGTGCAGATGATTCTAAGAAGATGTTCATGGTCCAACATCACATGATGAATACGATGTCTATTGATGTTTCAAAATCAAATGGTAATATCTAGTATGTTGATTCAAGTGCTTCAAATCACATGAACCATCATGTGGAGTGGTTAGTGTACTTTGCAAAAATTCTCAATTGTTGGATATGTTGAAACATGCAATGACACATCACATCCTATCGAGCATATAGGAAACATAACACTTTCTATGGAGGACGGGAAGGTAACACATCTTGATGATAAGCCTGCATGTTCCAAATATAACAAAGAATCTGGTTTTTGTTAGACAAATGGTTGACTAGGGATTACAAGTTAGGTTCAATGTTGATGGGCTGTATGTAGAAGAGTACAAACAAGATGGAAGATTGATTGACAAAGGAAACAAATTGGGTAGGATGTTCACCTTAAATATGAAAATTCCTAAAATGAATGCATCCATGCTTGCAAAATGTGCAAGAGTTATTGTTGATATAGATAAATGGCACAAAGGAATTGGATATGCAAATTTGTAGAGGCTGAAATTGATGTCGTCAAAGGAGATTGTTCATGGACTAACAAATTTCAACGTTGCAGAGATGCAAAACGTATGTGCAACATGTCAATTTGGTAAACACTCAAGAGCTTCATTTTTGCATGACAAGCATGTTAGTGAGGATATGCTAGAAATAGTACATATATAGGTTTAGGGTCTTCCAAAGACCACGTCTATGGGTGGATGTAGGTCTTATGCTACTTTCATTGATGACCATACATGAAAAGTATGGGTATATTTCATGAAAGAGAAAACTGAGGTGTCCACTCACTTACAAAATTTTAAGGCTATGGTGTAAACCAAACACGGAAGTATATTCAAACAGCAAGATTTGATGGATGAGGTGAATACATGTCAAATGAGTTCAGTAGCTTTCTAAATTAATGGAATTCAACAAAAATTTTCATGGAGATACACACGAGAATAGAATGGCATTGTTGAATGCAAAATAGACATATTACAGAAATAGCAAGAACCTTGATGATTGAGAAAAATATGTATCATTGTTATTGGGTAGAGGTTGCACACACTGCTGTATACATCATGAACAGAACTCCAATTGCTGCTATACATTAAGTTACACCTAAAGTGAAGTTTATAGATAAAAAGCCATACTTATCACATATGAAAATTTTTGGTCGTATTGCACATGTATGTGTTCTAGATGAGTTGAGGACCAAGCTTGATCCAAAAGAAAAAAAATGTATCTTCATTAGATACTCCCTTGGGAAAAAGGGGTATAAATGTTGTAGCCCACTCACAAGACAAGTGAAGCTAAGCATAGATGTGGTGTTGGATCAAATTTCAAGCTTCTATGCAGATGCCAAAGAAGGACTTAATCTTATCTCAAATGACAAAGGACATGCTAAAAATTTGAGTGCAGAATCTCAAGTTTTGAGTCGACCTAATGCGCCACCAAGCAATATTTCCAACTCAAATCCATGGAGTGGAAGATTGTGTAGAAATTTCAATCCAGTAAATTCATCAACTGCATCAAAGAAAAATAAGAAAAGCTTTCAATTGGTAGTAAAACATATACAAGTTTTGAAGACATTGATGGAGATTCAAGCAGTTCAAAAAAGAGCCTTGATAAGGAACTTGGATTTCCCTCTCTGAAGACTCCAAAAGTAAGAAAGGCACATCCGGATGATACAAGGAGAAGTTACCCAGGACCAAGAAGATATGGGAGAATGCAAAATTTGGTGCAAGGATTGATGTATGACAGTTACATGGCTTGTCATTGTGCATCAAAGGTAATACAAGATGCCGAACCTTCTCGTTTTGAAGATGCAATTGGAAACGGTGACTAGGAGAAAGCTATAGATGAGGAGATGGATGCACTTTATGGAAATGAAACATGGAAGCTAGTTCCATTGTGGCAAGGAAAGAAACCCATAAGCCGCAAGTGGGTTTACGAGGTAAAGCACAATGCTAATGGTAACATAAGTATGTCTATTGTTAGAGCACTTATTGCATTAACTACAATAAAAGGATGGACTTTGCATCAAATGGATGTGAAGAATGCTTTCTTACATGGTGAGTTATAGGAAGAAGTATACATGGACCAACCATAAGTATATGAAGATTCAAAGCACCCAAAATATGTTTGTAAGTTGCAAAAGACTGTATGGGCTTAAACAAGCCCCTCATGCTTGGCATGCAAGGATTGGTGATTACTTACCCACCATTGGAATTTCTATGTGTGATGTAGATCATTCAATATATGCAAGGAAGGGTGATGATCACATCATGATTATGTCTATTTATGTTGATGACTTGATTGTAGGAGGTGATAATGAAGAAAAAATTAAAGAGGTAAAGCAACTCCTCATGCATGAATTTGACATGAAAGATCTTGGTGTGTTGTGCCATTTTTTGGGCATTGAGTTTATACATTTAGAAATAGGTATATGGATGTCGCAAAGGCAATATGCCTTGAGTATGCTACAAAAGTTTGGTATGGCTAATTCTAAGCCAATTTCTGTGCCATTAAATCAAAATTTGAAGTTGGATACTATATCAAGTGAAGCGTTGGAAAACACTACTCTGTATAGGAAAACTATGGGAATTTTGATATATCTCACAATTACAAGGCATGATCTAAGGTACATGGTTGGACCTAAAAGTTAATCTATGCAGGTTCCCAAGAAACTGCATTTAGATGCTTTGAGGTGCACTCTATGTTATGTGAAAGCTACTTTGGATTATGCATTATTTTATGAAACTTGTGTAGATTTGCACGTTCATGGATACATCGATGCAGATTGGGCTCATAGTATTCAAGAGAGAAATGTACTAGTAGTTATTTATCCTCACTTGGCAGTGCAACTATTACATGGAGCAACAAGAAGCAACCCACTATTGCTTTGTCGAGTACATAGGTTGAGTATAGAGGTGTTGCAGTGGGAGCATGTTAAACATCATGGTTAGAGATGCTACTTGTATATTATTGTGATAATCTTAGAAACATTTAGTTAGCACAAAATCCTATGTTTCATGTGTTGGAAGTCAATGTCCTCATTGGTCCAACAAACAGCTTCATAAAAAGCTTTCTCCATATCCTTCCAGGCGGGCGCAATCTCCAGATATAGATTCTCTTCTATATAACTTCAACAAGTCAAAGCGGGTCGACTTGGTCTAGCCCAACGTGTCTAAAAGCATCCTCAATTGGCCACGGTTCAAATCCTGCGGGCGGCTTAAAATTGCAAATAGATATTTTGATAAAGCAAATCTTTATAAAAAGCACACGGAGTAACGGCTACGCTATTCCGATAGATTTAGCGAACATAGCTTTAGCGAACGTAGCTTTATTAGTGCTTTTCGATGTGCTTTTCAAGGAGGAGAACAACTATATAAACAAGGCCTTGGCTCCTTGTATAATCACTCACTCAAAGATCTAGAGCTTGGAGATCTTCTTGAAGACAGAGTGTTCTCACACTCTTGAAGGAGGTGAAGTTGTGGTGAAGGAGAGGCTACTCTCATTGCAGCAGGAAGTCTTCTACGAGGTGGTGGTAACTATCTTTTGTGAGTTAACCTTGTGGTTGATTTACAATTTCGTTACACTATTTTGTTAGCTTCGTTGCTTCATTCTCTTCACACACACTTAGATTATTTCGACATAATCTAAATTTTGTATCATCATCTTCTTATTCTTCCATTAGTGAGTGCACCACTTTATATGGTTGAGTAGTACTCCCATGTTGTAATTTGGACATCTATTATTTTTAGTGAAGTAAGCATCCAGCTTACGTTCCCTATCCTTGTCTCAAGATCTCTTTCTTTCTCTATCTCACTTATCATCTTGTCAATTAAGTTGTGTATGCTCAAGAGGTTTTAGAATTGGAACGATCCTGGGGCCCCAAATTCCAACATCATGCTAGACAAAAGCATATCAAGGTACATTATCACTTCATCAGAGAGAAGGTATTAGCAAGTGATATTGATCTTGTTTATGTGAAGACTAATGAGTAGGTTGCTGATATTTTCACTAAAACACTTGAAGCAAAGAAGCTGAAGAAGTTTCAGAAGATGCTTGGATTAGAGGACATGATGTTGAGGTTGAAGGGGAGTGTTGAGATATCAAGCTCAACATGTGATGATCAAGGATGACACGTATCACTTTTTCATTTCTCTGACATGTATAGTGGTCACTCCAATATATGTGAGGGATAGTTTAGTGAGCCTTACTAGATTCACTTACCAAGAGTGATGACACACTTGTTTCTTGCTAACTCACTCATTCATGAACATTAGGTTTTTCCTTATGTGTTATTCTTTATATATTTCACTAGTTGTATTTTTGCATTAGGTCATTCTTGCATATTCCTTTTATGCTATAGAAGAAGAAGAAGATCATTCTTTCTTGCCTCAATCTATGTGTGTGCTCCTCTTTGAGTGTGAGAGTATGTGAGTGAGATCTCTTCCTTATTCCTCGTGACATAAGGCTAGGCTTGTGGCAAAAGGTTATGCTCAAATGAAAGGCATTGAACTTGATAAGACCTTTGGACCCACATGTTGAATGATCACCATTTGTAGCATCTGTGCACATATAACTCATGATGGTTGGAATGTACATTAGTTGGACATCAAAACTATAGTTTTGAATGTTGACTTACAAGAAGAAGTGTATGTATTTCACCCCAATGGTTTGGGGCTTAGGGTTTAGGGTTTAGGGTTTAAGGTTTAGGATTTAGGCTTTAGGGTTTACGATTTAGGGTTTAGGGTTTAGGGTTTAGGGTTTGTTGTAGAGGCCTCTACACAAAAACCAGTCTGCTAATTTTGTGCAAAATGAACAATGGGTGTTTACGACTATTTATAGTTACGGCCGCTCTTCTCATGAGCAATGTATGCATGTAGTAGAATCAGATGTTTGGTACTTTGATAGTGGGGCAACCAAACATATTACCTTGCAGCACTGTTTCTTCAGTTCACTTTAGCCTACCCCTACAGGGAATACTATCACATGCACAAACAACACCTCATATCCTATAATGGGAGTTGCTAAGATCATTTTGACTATTTCTAATGGTAGTTCTTTCACATTTTTAGATGCTTTATATGTGCTAGGGATCAAGAGAAATTTGTTGTGGGTTTCAACATTAGCCAAGATTGGCTTGGTTTTCAAATTTGTTGATGATAGGTGTATAGTTCATGATATTTAAAATGGAGATCTCATTATTTCTTCTAGAATTTTATGTCATGATTTCTATAATCTGATATAGTATGCAAAATCTTTCAAGGACTTAGCATGTGTAGTTCAATATTCTCAAGCTATCTTAGATGTAAAGCTTTGGCATGCACACTTTGGTCATTTGAATTTTTATAGTTTGCTATGCTTGCAAAAAATCTGAAATGGTGTGCTCTCTCCCAAACTCGAGGCACCTTCTAAACATGTGTGTGAAGGTTTTATTTTGGGCAAGATGCACCATTCCTCCTTCCCAAAAGATGGTCTAGTTCATGCTACTCATAAGTTGCAGCTTCTTCATAGTGATGTTTGTGGTCCTATGTAGACACCTTCTTTTAGGAACTACCTTTACTTTGTGAATTTTATTGATGATTTTTCTACGCATGCATAGTTGTATCCATTGAAAGCAAAGTCTGAAGTGTTTATGTGCTTCAAACAATTTCTAGTTTTGGCTAAAAGATGTGTGAGCATGTAGATTGTGTATCCTTTGTTTTGATCAAGGGAGTAAATACATGTCTTCTAATTTTAATGCATTTATGGTTGAATGTGGGATAAAACATCAGTGTACAATGCCATATACACCTCAACAAAATGGAATTGCTGAAAGAAGGAATAGGCCACTCATGGAGATGGGGAACTGTATGGTCAAAAGTCATGCTTCACCACATAGTTTCTAGCTTGAGTTTGTTACATGTGTAGCATATGTACTTAACAAGTGTCCCACCAAAGCACTACATGACCATATGAAGCTTGACATGATGGCAAGCCATATTTTTCTCATCTGTGTGCCTTTGGTTGGTTGGTATACGTATTAGTGCCTAAAGAACAATGAGAAATTGGATGATAAAGTAGTGAAATGTATTTTTGTTGGGTACAATTTTGAAAACAAAGGCTATCGTTTGTATCATCCAAATAATAAATGCATTTTGGTTAGCCATGATGTTGTTTTTGTGGATGATGCAATTCATCCATTAATTTTGTGTACGAAGAAGACATCGATTAGCTCCATAGAAGTGTATGAACCTTTTCTGCCTCTTTTTACAAGTGGACAATAAGGTGTTGGTCCAAAAGAGGCTATTTTTTAGCCTTTACAGATTTCACATGATGATGTAAATCATTCCGTCTTTTATGTAGATTTATATGATGCACTTGTTGATGAGAGGGATGATATATAAGAGGCAAAGACTGCCAAAATGTTTGGTGTAAACTTTAATAGATAGAAAATTAGATGCACTCCTATCATATGGTACTCATTCAGGCTCTCATAGTGCTTCTTTTGCATCATATTTCTATGCAATGGCTACCTCTAATCTTTGTAACGAGAATGAGCCTATTTCTTTTGATGAAGCACAAAATTCAAAAAATTAGATGACTGCCATGCAATCCAAATATGATGCTATTATGAAGAATCGTACTTTGTATTTATGTGATCTACCTCTAGGTGAAAAGGCCATTCACACCAAATGGGTATACAAGCTAAAATGTAAGCCTGATGGAACAATTGACATGTATAAGGTGTTGAGATATCAAGCTCAACATGTGATAATTGAGGATGACACGTATCACTTTTTCATTTCTCTAACATGTATAGTGGTCACTCCAGTATACGTCAAGGATAGTTTAGTGAGCTTTACTAGATTCATCTACCAAGAGTGATGGCACACTTTTTTTTTGCTAGCTCATTGACTTGCAGACATTAGGTTTTCCTTATGTATAGTTCTTTATATATTGTACTAGTTGTATTTTTGCATTAAATCATTCTTGTATATTCCTTTTATGTAATAGAAGAAGAAGAAGAAGATCATTCTTCTTTGCCTCAATCTGTGTGTGTGCTCCTCTTTGAGTGTGAGAGTGTGTGAGTGAGCTCTCTTCCTTATGTCCTTCATCGTGACATGGTATCAGAGCCAGTGTGCCGGTAGAGAGCTCATGGAAAACATTGGCAGTGAAGAGTACATGAGAAGGCATGGAGAAAGTGTGATTCACAAACAACCTCACATTGATGAGAATTGACGTGAAGGTAGAAGGCATCAAAATATTTTTGAGAGTGGATCACTTGTTTTTCTCATTTTTTTTGTTGATAAGCCATCTAGACCTCCATTTCCAGCCCGCAAACTAGGGCCCACAAAAAAATCAGGTCAGTTTGCAAAACTATAACTTGCATTCTGTTCGACAACACAATATTTTAGATCTAGAATTTCAAGCGATTTTGTGTACTATTGATACACAAAAATTGTGTTTTTTTGAGATCAAACTATCACCTCACAGTGTGACAATATTCAAGCAGAGGTGCTGCTTCTAGTAATTTTTGTAGTGTTGCAAAAGAAATGGCAAGTGCGGATGGAATGAGTAAACTTATGAGCGATAACTTAGATAAGAACATCTTCCATGCTTGGAGATTGAGAATGATGAATTTCCTGATGGGAAAAGGCTTCTGGAAGTACATCGAAGAAGAGCATGAAAATGCTCTGCAGTTACTAGAGAGGAATCGGACTATGGACTAGTTAAGAGCATATGAAGAATGGTATTAAGGAGCATGAAAGGTAATGTATTGGTTATCTGTTAGTATACAAGATCGCATGATTGGGCACATGCACGATGTCAAGACTTCGAAAGAGGCTTGGAATAGTTTGGTTGCATTGTATGAGACCAGTACAAAGGCACAAAAACTTCAATTTAAGAAGGACTTGCATACATTAAACAAAAAGGACATATCGGTAAGTGACTGCACCCTAAAAATAAAAATCACATGTGAGTCACTTGCATCTATTGGCATGAGTGTAGATGATGATGATAAGGTGGATGTGTGGCTTCATGATTTAGGTTCTGCATATAAGGAGTTCATAACTTCTATTCAAACTAGGGAAAATATTCCAAATTTTGATGATACGGTGTTCATGTTGATTATTGAAGAAAAGAATTTTGGTGAGGACTCAAACTCCCAAGAAGGTAGAGGTTTCGTAAGTGGAAGAGGAAATAGCAACCAAGACCAAGGTCAACATCAAAATCATGCAAGAGGTAAAGGATAGTTTAGAGGTAGGGGAGGCCAAAGAAGCGACACAAATTTCCAAAGAAATGATTTAGATAATGGCAGTAAAGGATGTTGGAATTGTGGTAAACCTCAACACTTTGAACGTGATTGCAGGTTGAAGAATCAAAATAATAGAAGGTAACAAAACAAATATGCATCCACAAGTGAAGATGATTCTAAGATGATGTTCATGGTCCAACATCACATGATGAATATGATGTCTATTGATGTTTCAAATTCAAATGGTAATGTCTGGTATTTTGATTCCCATCCTATCGAGCATACATAAACATAGCACTTTCTATGGACGATGGGAAGGTAAAACATCTTGATGATGTGCTGCATGTTCCAAATATAATAAAGAATCTCCTTTCTGTTGGACAAATGGTTGACTAGGGATTACAAATCAGGTTTAACACTGATGGATTATATGTAGAAGAGTACAAACATGATGGAAGATTGATTTCCAAACGAAACAAATTGGGTAGCATGTTCACCTTAAATGTGAAAATTCCTCAAATGAATGCATCCATGCTTGAAAAAGGTGCAAGAGTTATTGTTGATATAGATATCTGGCACAAACAAATTGGACATGCAAATTTGAAAAGGCTGAAATTGATGTAGTCAAAGGAGATTATTCATGAACTACCAAGTTTCAAGGTTGCAGAGATGCAAAAGGTATGTGCAACATGTCAATTTGGTAAATAGTCAAGAGCATCATTTTTGCATGACAAGCATATTAGTGAGAATATGCTAGACATAGTACATACATATGTTTGGGGTCTTGAAAACACCACATCTATGGGCAGATGTAGGTTTTATGTTACTTTCATTGATGACCATACACAAAAAGTATGGGTATATTTCATGAAAGAGAAAAGTGAGGTGTCCACTCACTTACAATGGTGTAAAGGAGATAGGGACATATATTCAAACATTAAGATCTTATAGATGAGGTGAATACATGTCAAACAAATTTAGTAGCTTTCTAAATCAATGGAATTCGATGACAGTTTTCATGCAGGTACACACTAGAACAGAATGGCATTATTGAATGCAAAAATAAACATATTGCCAAAATAGCAAGATCCTTGATGGTTGAGAAGAATATGTCTCATTGTTATTGGGTAGAAGTTGTGCACACTGCTATATACATCATGAATAGAACTCCGATTGCTGCTATACATTAAGTTACACCTAAAGAGAAGTTTATAGATAAAAAGAGAAACTTATCACATATGAAAGTATTTGGTTGTATTACATATGTACATGTTCTAGATGAGTTGAGGACAAAGCTTGATCCAGAAGCACAAAAATGTATCTTCATTCGATACTCCCTTGAGCAAAAGGGATATAAATGTTGTAACCCACTCACATGACAAGTGAAGCTACGCATAGATGTGGTGTTTGATGAAATGTCAAGCTTCTATGCAAATGCCAAAGAAGGACTTAATCTTGACTCAAATGAAAAAGGAAATGCTAAAAAATTAAGTACAAAATCTCAAGTTTTGAGTGGACCTAATGCATCAGCAAGCAGTAGTTCCAACTCAAATCCATGGAGTGGAATATTGCATGGAAATTTCAATCCAGCAAATTCATCAACTACATTAAAGAAAAATAAAGAAAATCTTTTGATTGGTAGTAAAACATCTACAGGTTTTCAAGACATTGATGGAGATTCAAGCAGTTTAGAAAAGAGCCTTGATGAGGGACTTGGATTTCCCTCTGTGAAGATTCCAAGAGTAAGAAAGGCACATGTCAATGATACTAGGAGAAGTTACCCAGGACCAAGAAGATCTTGGAGGATCCGAAATTCAGTGCAACGATTGATGTATGACAGTTACATGGCTCGTCATTGTGCATACATGGCCAAGTTAATACAAGTTGCTGAACCTTCTTGTTTTGAAGATGCAATTGGAAATGATGAATGGGAGAAAGTTATAGATGAGGAGATGGCTAAACTTTAATGGAAATGAAACATGGAAGCTGGTTCCATTGCCGCAAGGAAAGAAACCCATAGGCTTCAAGTGGGTTTACAAGGTAAAGCACAATCCTGATGGTAACATAAGTAGGTATAAAGCATGATTGGTAGAAAAGGGATATGCATGGACATATGGCATTGATTATGAGGAAACATTCATCTCTATAGCTAAATATGTCTACTGATAGAGCACTTGTTGTATTAGCTACAACAAAAGGATGGAGTTTGCATCAAATGAATGTGAAGAATGCTTTCTTACATGGTGGGTTACAAGAAGAAGTATACATGAACCAACTACAAGTATATGAATATTCAAAGCACCCAAAATATGTTTGCAAGTTGAAAAAGACTTTGTATGGGTTTAAACAAGCCCCTCGTGCTTGACATACAAGAGTTGCTGGTTACTTAACAACCATTGGAATTTCTATCTGTGATGTAGATCATTCATGATATGCAAGGAAGGGTGATGATCACATCATGATTATGGCTATTTATGTTGATGACTAGATTGTAGGAGGTGGTAATGAAGAAAGCATTAAAGAGGTAAAGCAACTCCTGATGTAGAAATATGACATGAAAGATCTTGGTGTGATGTGCTACTTTTTGGGCATTGAGCTTATACATTCAGAAATAGGTATATGGATGTTGCAAAGGCAATATGCCTTGAGTATGCTGCAAAAGTCTAGTATGGCTGATTGTAAGCTAATTTTTGTTGATATATTTAGGTAGTGATGTGTGTGAACACTCTAGGACTGTTGGGGCACTTTTTGCCCTCTTTAGGAGTTTTTTTCCCTGGCTTGTATTTATGGCTATCGCCCTAATTCTTCTCCCTTGTGTTGTTTGCATGCTTTCGCAGACGTCTAACTCCAACAATTGGTATCAGAGCAGGTTGCCGCTTCATCTAGGGTGTCGTCGACACCTCTTCGATTGTAGTCTCAAGATCACATGAAATTTGGTGAGCATATTTAGGGTGTTTCAAAGATCAAAATAGTCTTGTTGTGTGGTGCCAAAATTGCGATCTAAGCTCGTTTTGGCATCCAAACGCACTATCACAACACTTGTGCAGGCCATTTTGTCTTTTTATGCCAAAAGTATATACCAATTTGGGTTTGGCAATATAGGCATCTCAAAGCCTGCTATAGGTTCAAAGAATTTTTCTCGGCAGTTTTATTCAACTTTTTGAGATACAATCATTTTTTGCATCAAGGTATTTTAGTCACTAGCCATAGCTGAAAGTAGTGATGTATTCTGTATGTTCGCTGTTGAGGATAAGTTGGATGGTACCAACTACCTATTATGGGCTTATATGATGTGACATGTATTGGTTGCAAAAGGACTGTGGAACATTGTGTAGGGTGTTGAAAAACATCTTATCACACGTATAACTATTACATCTGCAGGTACTGAAGCTGATGCAGAGATATTCTGCATATTCCTATTCGTGCTGTAGTTTTTGCTACATCTATTGTAGAGCAAATTCATTGGGATGGCAAAGATGCCCAATCACATGCATTGATAGCTTTTTCTATCAAACGTGCCATTATTCCTCACATTCGCTCTTACAGAACAGCCAAGGATGCTTGGGATACACTTACCACATTGTACCAGGCTAGGAATGAGGCTCTTGTTACTTACCTCAGAAAACAGTTGGAGATTGAGAACATGAATGAAGGTGATTCTATGGACAATTTTCTAACAAAGATCAAGGATTTGAAGGAACAATTGATATTTGCAAATGAATTCCTTCCTGAAAGTTCACTTGTGCAGATTGTTCTGAATGGTCTTCCTGACTCATATCAGAGTTTTGCTTCTACTCTTCATTTGATGATGAAAGGCAATCCAAATGCCTTAACATTTGAAGATTTAGTTTTTGTTTTGTTGCAGGAAGACTAGTCTAGGTAGAACAAGTCTATTATGCGTGTTGCAGATCAAGCTTTCCTGGCTAGTCAGAAGGGCAAAGGAAAATGGAGCTATTCTACTAATAAGTAGAAATTTGCAAATGCTTCATATTCGAAGAAGGAAGACAAAGATGAGAAGAAATCAGAAAAGTAGAAATTGTTCTGTAAATATTGTAAAGAAAATGATCATATCATTAAGAGCTGTCCAAAACTGGCTGCTAAAGAGGCAAAGAAGAAAGAGGCTGGAATGGTTGTTGGAGAGGCCTCTACATCGAAAACAGAGTCTGCTAATCTTGTGCACGAAGACGAATGGGCCTTTACTATTGTTTGCAGTTCTGACCCATCTTCTCATGAGCAGTGCATGTCTGCAGTAGCCTCAGATGTTTGGTACTTTGATAGTGGGGCAACCAAACACATTACCTCGTAGTGTAGTTCCTTCTCTTCACTCAAGCCTGCCCCTACAGGAATACTGTTACATGCACCAACAACTCTTCTTATCCTATAATGGGAGTTAGTAAGATCAATTTGACTATTGCCGATGGTAGTTCTTTAACTTTGTCAAATGTTTTGTTTGTGCTAGCGATCAAGAAAAATCTGTTATCAATTTGTGCATTAGCCAAGATTGGCTTGGTTGTGAAATTTGTTGATGACAGATGCACAATTCATGATCTATCAAATGGCGACATCATTATTGCTTTTGGCATTTTGTGGCATGGGTTGTATAATCTCATAGACTATGAAAGATCTGTAAATGATTCAACATGTGTAGTACATGATTCTCAGGATATGTCAGATGCAAAGCTTTGGCATGCACGCTTTGGTCATTTGAATTTTGCTAGTTTGCTACACCTGTACAAATCTAAAATGGTGTCCTCTTTGCCTAAACTTGAGACACCCAGAAAACATGTTTATGAAGGCTGTATTTTGGGCAAAATGTAGCATTCTTCC
Source organism: Ceratopteris richardii (assembly GCA_020310875.1). Classification (NCBI taxonomy): domain Eukaryota; kingdom Viridiplantae; phylum Streptophyta; class Polypodiopsida; order Polypodiales; family Pteridaceae; genus Ceratopteris; species Ceratopteris richardii. Next base: position 154,934,492 of record CM035435.1, read on the forward strand.
TTTCCAAAAGATGTTTCAATTTGGGCTACTCACACAGCTTGTACATAGTGATGTCTGTGGTCCTATGTAGACACCTTCTTTTGGGAATCATCTTTACTTCGTGACTTTCATCGATGATTTTTCCAGGCATGCATGGGTATATCCATTGAAGGCAAAGTCCGAAGTGTTTATGTGCATCAAACAATTTTTGGTTTTGGCTAAAAATCTGTCAGCATTTAAAATGGGCACCCTCCGCTCTGATTTAGAGGGGAATATATGTCTTCTGACTTCAGTGCATTTTTGGCTGAATATGGGATAAAACATCAGTGTATATTGCCATATACACCTCAAGAGAATGGAGTTGTTGAATGGAAGAACATGTCACTCATGGAGATGGCAATGTGTATAGTCAAGGGTCATGCTTTACCACATAGTTTTTGGCTTGAGTCTCTTATGTGTGCAGCATATGTACTTAATAGGTGTCCCACTAAAGCGTTGCAGTCTATCACTCCATATGAGGCTTGCCATGGTCACAAGCCATCTATTGCTCATCTGTGTGTTTTTGGTTGTTTGGCATATGCATTAGTGCCTGAACAACATCGCAGAAAATTAGATGATAAAGCAATAAAATGTATTTTTGTTGAATACAGTTCTGAAAGTAAAGGCTATCATCTGTATCATCAGAGACTAAATGCATTTTGGTTAGCCATGATGTTGTTTTTGTGGAAGATGCCATTCAGCCATTGCTTTCATGTACTAAGTAGACATATGTTAGCTCCCAAGACATGTATGATACTTTGCTGCCTCTTTTTATAGGTGGACAGTCTAGTGCTTGTCCTAATGAGGCAACTTCTCAGCCTTTGCAGGTTTCATGTGATGATGCAGATCATTCCATTTTTGATGCAGATTTACATGATGCACTTGTTGATGAGAGAGCTGATAGTGAGCAGGCAAAAACTATGCCAAAATGGTTGGTGCAGACTCTGCATGATAGCAAATTAGATGCACCGTTGTCATATTGTCGTTCATGGTCTCATAGTGCCTCTTTTGCATCAGATTGCTATGCTATGGTTGCATCTGGTCTCTATGATGAGAATGAGCCTGTTTTGTTTGATGAAGCACAAAATTCAGAAAATTGGATGCTTGCTATGCAATTTGAATATGATGCTATACTGAAGAATGGTACCTGGTCTTTATGTGACTTGCCTCTTGGCAAGAAGAGCATTGGCACTAAGTGGGTTTATAAGTTCAAGCATAAGCCTGATGGAACAGTTGATAGGTACAAGGCTAGGCTTGTTGCAAATGGTTATGCACAAGAAAGAGACATTGATTTTGATGAGACCTTTGCACCTATATGCCATATGACTATTGTTCATAGCATTTGTGCACTTGCAGCCCATCATGGTTGGGATGTACATTAGTTAGACATTAAAATTGCATTTCTGAATGGTGAATTGCATGAAGAACTGTATGTTTTTTAGCGCGATGGCTTTGTGTAGAAAGGGCATGAAAACTAGGTGTGCAAGTTAAAGAAGGCATTATATGGTTTAAAGCAAGCACCATGTGCTTGGTATGTGCACATACACTTAGACATACACACATATACACATGCATACGTACAAACATTCCTACAACCACATAAAAAGATGTCCATGCATGCATTATTGCATATATATATATATATATATATATATATATATATATATATATATATATATATATATATATATATATATATATATATATATATATATATATATATATATACACACATTAACATATATGCAAATACATGTATATGCACATCCACATGCATGCGCATTCACATGCATGCACATGGATGCAAATGGAAATGCATCCACATACACATGCATGTTTCATACATATACACATGCATATATATACACATGCATATACATATACACATATACATATACATATACATATACACACATATACATATACATGCATATACATATACACACACATACATATACATGCATATACATATGCACACACATACACAAGAACATGCACATACTCATACACACATATACACTTATACATGCACATGCACATACATACATATACACACACACACACATACACATGCACATACATACATATACACACACATACATATACTCTTAGGTACACACGTATGAATGAATTATATAATTAAAGTATTAAAACACATATACACATATGCGCACATGTACGCACCTTTGAGATAAGCTATGCAATGCTAAACCATCCACCCGATCCGGCATACAAGGCCATCGTATTTCAGTCAACATTAGTCAATGAAGCAGCGAGATGGCTAACAGAGTATGATTTCAACCATTTCGTTACCTATGAGGCGGTAAGGGATGCATTTTTGCAGCGGTTCCGGCTGAAAAAGAACCTTGTCGAAATTTTTGATTACCTGCAGAACAATAGACAAAAGCCGCACCAGACTGTTCAGGAATATGCAACATTGTTTAGAACTCATATAAGACAACTACCTCCAGCACATGCTAATTTACCGGATGATGCTATAACCCAGTGGTTCATTGATGGTTTGACCCCACAGCTAAGACAAATCATGATCATCCGCTGTGTGGGAGCTATGACATTGGATGTTGTTATTGCGATGGCCCTGCAACTAGAGCATAAGGTTGGAGGATTCACTGAAGACTTGGAGTGGCTGAAGGCTAGTAAAAACGTTATAGAGGATCTGGCTAAATAGTTGTACTGCACCAAGTGCAAAAATCCAGGGTACACCAGTGCTACATGTGCCTTTAATCAAATGTATTATGCCATCTGCAATACCACCGGACACTCCACCGAAAATTGTGCTTATAATGCTAAAGTGCAGGGACGAGCAACTGTAAATGCCATTATACAAGAACCAGGACAGCCCGCAACCCACTACGTGCCATCATAGATGCGAAATACTCAGTCGCAAGGATACAGAACTTGCCGGGGACAACATAATACCAACTTCAATACAAATCGATGGCAGACAGGTACATCAGCGGAAGGTACTTCTCTGCCACCACCTTGATGTCATTTTTGCAGTGAAATTGGCCACATCCGGAGATTTTGCAAGGATGCAGCCGAATATGATAAAAGAAAGAAAGAACGTCAGAACCCGATGACCAACATGGTCTATATCTCACCAGTGGAATCACAAGCAGCAGTGGTCCAGACAAGATCGGGTAAGCAGCTGCAACCCGCCGCCGAGGTGTTTGAACCGGGTATCCATGAACAGCAGCGAATGTATACCAAAGCTAGTCAATGGGCCACTAAAGAACCAACTGTATTCCCTGATCCACTTCCGGTGACACAGGCTCCCCTACCAAAGGTGAGAGCACATGAACAAGACTCTACCCCAGTAATAGGAGAATCATCATCAGAATTGGTGAAGAGTACAATTCAAACAGAGCAGGTATGGGATATTCTCTCTAAGGCTTCAATCACACTCCCTTTGGGGCAGCTACTCACCTTGGTGCCCGAAGTTAGGTAGCAATTCCAGCAACAGGTCAGTCCTGGATCACCCAGTACTCCAGCGATTGCAATAATACGACCGGAAACTGACTCTACGGTGGATCATTCAATCCCCTTAATAACTGTCTGGCATAAAAATCACAAGATTACGCAAGTGTTAATTGATGGTGGTTCGGGTGTGAACATAGCAACTGTAGCTCTCTGCAAAAAGCTCGGGTGGACGCAAATCAAGCCCGTCCAATTCTTTGTCAAGATGGCCGACCAATCCCGAGTCCATCCGGTGGGACTCGTCCAGAATATCCCGATTACTTTGCAGGGCACCACGTTCAAAATGCCTTTTGTAGTCTTAGAACTACCAGAATCCAGTCTCGACTATAATCTACTTTTCGGTCGACCCTGGTTGAAACAGGCCAACGTTATATAGGATTGGTCAGCACAGGAATTGACTTTCAAAGATAATCACTGTAAATATGTTGTCAAACTGGATGCCATTCAGCCCTGTGAGCTTCATGCTAGACCCTATGTAGCAGAGCGAGTCCACATGTTGGATGGCTTATCTGACGATGAAGAAGAGGTGTTTCTAAGGAACAATAAAGATCTGATTTCCTTAGGAACTATAGATCTTCAAGTTGTAGCAGACAATTGGAGTTCGGCAGCCTGTACGATTGTTCCTGTGACCAGAGATGCAGATGCAGATGATACTGTTGCTATGGATGGAGCCACTCTACATCAACTTTTACATTCAGCTGACGACTTGGGGAAACCTCATCAATTTTATGTCTCGGAAGACCAGTTAATAACCTATAATTTGGGTGATGAAGTTAACCCGTGACCTGTTAAGATTAAGGCAGGACTATCCAAGGCATTTCAAGATGATTTGATCCGACTCCTGTGTGAGTTTTCTGATGTTTTTGCTTGGGACTATCGTGATATGAAAGGTCTTGATCCGCGGGTCTATCAACATCGGGACATGCTTAAGCCAGAAGCGAAGCCAATTAAACAATCCAGTTACCGAATGAACCCCAATTATGCAGCACAGGTCAAAGCAGAACTCGATTGGTTATTGAAGGTAGGATTCATCGTACCAATCGAACACGCGGAATGGATCTCTCCGATCGTGATTGTTCCAAAGAAAAATAAACAGCTCCGAATGTGTGTGGATTACCGAAAACTGAATGCGGCCACGGTACGTGATTTATTTCCTCTTCCCTGTCTTGATATAATGCTCGACAGGCTGGTCGGGCACGAGATGTACTCCTTTCTGGATGGCTACAGTGGTTATAACTAGGTCAGAATGGCAGAACAAGACATATCAAAAACAGCTTTCATCACGAATTGGGGTGTTTATGCTTGTACGGTAATGTGGTTTGGGTTAAGGAATGCTCCAAGCACATTTCAACGGTGTATGCAAGAAGTTTTTTCACCCTATTTAACTACTTTTATGCAAGTATATTTGGATGAATTCTCCTTATTTGGCAAGATTGTGGCACACCTGTATCATTTATGGTGCTGCTTTGAGAAATGCCGAGAATACCGACTCTGCCTGAACCCGATAAAATCTATTTTTGCGGTTTCTTGTGGTAAACTCCTTGGACATATTATATCTGCACAAGGTATCCAAGTCGATCTAGACAAAGTCACCGCTGTGTTGGAAGCAACCGTCCCTACAACGCCGAAAGAAGTTATGTGCTTCCTGGGTCAAATCCGGTGGCATGGCAGGCATCTATGGTCGTTAGCTCATTTAGCAACACCACTTAATCGGTTACTGACTAGTACTTCATGACAATTCGCATGGACTCTGGAATGCCAAACTACATTCGATCGTCTAAAAGGATTATTGACACAGGCTCCAATTTTGCAACCTCTTGATTGGGAATGCCCATTCCATGTCTTTGTAGATGCATCGGATATCGCCATTGGCAGTGTTTTAATGCAGCAAACAGATAAATGGTTTCGGCTTGTCTACTATGCCAGTCGCCGACTCGCTCCTACGGAAAGGAATTATTCAGTGACCGAACGAGAATGTCTCGGGTTGGTGTATTCTGTGAAGAAATTCTGGCATTATTTGCTAGGCTGAAAATTCACCTTTCACGTGGATCATGCCGCACTTGTATATCTGGTCCGACAGCAACATTTGGGTGGTCGCTTGGCTCGATGGGTCTTATTATTACAGGAGTTCGACTATGAAGTGATTCATCGACCCGGCACCGCACATGCATTAGCAGATTTTCTCTCTCGGTTGGATTTCGGTGAAGCTCTGGTGGGTGTTGATGACACCACACCAGCAATTTACGTTACTGAAACGGCTCGTGACGAATCTGCCGAACCTCCTGTGCCGCTTAACTACTATGATACGTTGTTGACTTTTCTAACTAATGGATGTCTTCCTCCTCATACGCCTCCTGCTATGCGGCAGAAAATTGCAGTTTACAGTTGCAGATTCCGGTTGATTGTAGGACAGTTGTACTACATGGATCATACTGGTGTCTTACTTCGCTATATTCCACCACATGAAGTAAACTCGGCTATTGCTATGGCACATTCAATACCCTCTGGTGGACATTCTGCAGTAGATCTTACGCACCGGAAAATTCTGCAAAGTGGGCTTTGGTGGCCTACCATGTACAAAGATGTGACTCAGTTTGCACAGCAGTGTGACACTTGTCAACGATCTGGATAGCCCTTACAATGCCACTTCTTTCCTCTGCAACCTGTCTTACCTTTGGAACCCTTTCAGAAGTGGGGTCTTGATTTTGTTGGACCAATCACACCACCAGCGACCCTTAGCAACAATCGCTACATCCTGACCTGTACAGATTATGCTACCAGGTGGGCAGAAGCTTGGGCCTTACGGTCCGCCATAGTTGTTTCGGTGGAAAAATGCCTGATGAAGGACGTATTTCTGCGTTATGGCTTACCTCTAGAACTTGTGATAGACCAAGGAACACACTTTGTTAACAATTTAATGTGCGTACTAACGCATACTTTTCAAATTCTGCATAAATTCAGTTCTCCATATTATCCCCATGCTAATGGTTTAGCTGAAAGTACTAACAAGACGTTGTTGAGTATGCTTCGCAAATTGGTCGTAGAATCACTAGAACGTTGGGATCAGTTACTACCCGTAGTGTTATGGGCATACCGGACTACATACAAAGTAGCAACCGGAATGATCCCTTTCAAGCTCGCTTATGGGTTAGAAGCAATCGCGCCGATGGAGATTGTCGTGCCAAGCTTACGCGTGGCCATAACTCAGAAGCTATTACCCGAAGACTCTTTGTCATTTCGGTTGGACACACTCAGAGCCTTGGATGTACATTGCTGGGAAAGTTTGCTGGTTCTTCAAGAAGTTCAGTTGCGGTAAGCACGTACCCATGATCGGTTTCTCAAAACTCTAGTTTCTACGGTGGGCCAACTTGTGCTCTTTTATAATGCTAAAGCAAATCGTGTTGCTAGGAAATTTAAATTACGATGGTTCGGTCCTTATCGGATTAGTGAGCAAGTGGGACCAGCTACTTTTCGGTTGACTACCTTGACCCGAGTTCCTCTTCCTAAAGTAATCAATGGTTCAAAGTTGCACCCATATCACCAAGCGCCTGATTACCGCTGACATATTCTTCGTTTTTTCGCGTGTCATTTATTTTTTTATTTTCGTGTTTTGGTTGAATAACTACCGTAAAACTCCTCGTTTGGATATCTAATTATGATTAATCGCCGCCCTGTGTTATTGATTCTACACATGCATGCACGCCGTAATTATGGAGGTTATCATTTCCATACCGCGCGATGATTAGGGTTTTCGATCGCCTCCCGTTGCCAAGTGTCTACTTAATCTTCTTCTTTTCACTGTTAATCGCTATTGTGTCTGTGTGTTCTGTGCGCTGTGTTTTTTGTGTTTGATGTGCACTTGTGTTCTTGTGACTTCACGTGCGCATTATGGAAGCATTAGCCAATTTCGCTACTTTCCGTGACGGACTCCCTTAGGCCGTGAGTGAGTTCTTGCATATCCGTGGCCTGTTGAACTTCGCTGAATTGCCTTGGCATTTAGTGGAGTGTCAACCCTTTTATGCGCAGATCATATCTGCCATAGCCTCCACATCTGCCATAGAGCAATGTTGACCGATTACATGTTTACCGTCTCGCGTCGTAATCACGTTAGCGTCATTCGCTGAAGCATTTCGTCTGCCCGTAGAAGGAGTGGAGAATGGTCCTCTCCTTCCTATTGCTACTATGGTAGGATTATTTCCCCGGCACTCATCGAATGAGTATGCCATTTTGTGTCGCCCTGACCTTGAACGCACTGCATTACAATTCTTAGTTGCTATCCTTAATTTACAGAAACGTACTTACGGGATTTCACGCCCATTTTATTTGATGATTGACATGGCTTCTCGTGAATGTGTTACGGTTATCAAGCAAGTTAACAAAGGTGATCTTCCACGATCACGCCTTCCCCACATCCTTACGTTCCTTTTTCCCACCATTCAAGCCGCGCAACCTCCACCCAATGCACCGTTCTTACTGCATGAAGAATCCACTCGGATGCTTGAAGATGAAGACGAGGATGATGATGCTGATTTGTTTCAACTCCTTCGCCGGAAACGCAGCCGCATAAGCCCGTCTGAAAGTCAAGTGCAAGGTTCCACCGCAACCATTGAAGAAGAGATCTTCCATGACACCGCAACTTTGATCCACCTTGATTCTTCCACCCACTCTTCTCCCATCCGGCAACAGGAACAAGGCGCATCTACTGCTGATTCCGAAGAAAACTCTTCTGAGGAGAATTCTCAGCAACAGACCCACGAAGATGTGCAAGCCATTGTCGCCGACATTGTTAATGAAGTGATCACTTTGGTGGATACGACAATTAACAGAACTGAAGCAATAAGGCAACAGCCTACTAGAATTGTGTTGGTGCCTATCATGCATTCTGCTGCACCAATTGTCCCAAATCAACCTATTGTCCATGAAGCACCGGATTCCTCATCCTCTTCGCCTAATTATTCCCCACCATCTTCCCCTCACCTCTTATCAACCTCTTCATCCCAGCCACTTCCTCCTCCTCTTCTTCCTCTGATCCCAATGTTTACTGAATTAAAGTCCATGGGTCGAATGTTAATCCAATTCTCACAGCAGTTACCGACGCAACTCCGAATGGTCACTGATAATATTCGTCAAGAATTGTAGCATAAAGTCGATATCTTAGAAGCAGATATTACTCCCCTACAGGAAGAAGTCGATGCAGTTAAGGCAAAAAATCATGGCCTACACTTACAAATTCAACAGCTTCAAGATCAGCTAGCACAGAAAGATGCTTTGTTGTGTCAAAAGGATACAAAAATCAGCACGTTGAAACAAGAAATTGTTGAAGAATCACTCATGAATTTGACAAACAGACAAAGAAAGATAAAGAGAAGCAGAATCAAATATTTAGAAAATCAAAAGCCTTAATGAAGGGACAAATTCACGACCGTTATGTACAGTACAGAATCTTGCAGAATCAGAGTTCGTTACACCAAATCAAACTGTATATAGAGAGAGAACGTGCATAAGAATAAAAGAGGGAAGTGCGAGCTAGAACGTGCATGAGAAGTGCGCGCAGTATAAATAGAGCACATACACAGGTCAAAAAAGAGAGAGATATAGAAGAGAACAGAGAGATGAGAAAGTGAGAAGACACCAAAGATCGCGTATGTATAGAGACTGAAGAGAGAGTGAGTGAGAAGTTTTCAGAAGACGCCATAGATCGCGTATGTACAGATGAATAACAGAAACCAGAAATGTCAGGTGTTCATCTGAGAGAGATGGTAGAAGAAACTACTCAGTATAGGAGAGTTTCCATAGCTTGAGCAAGAAGAGGCCAAGCTAATTTGTACACATCTTCTCTAATAGAAAACACATGTTCATGTGGAAGTTTGCGCGCACTGTTCATATGTGAAGAACTCTGAGTATTTACGTGTTACGGTAGAAATTTCGTTAACCAGTTATAGTTACAGTTCGTTAGTAAACGTGTTCCTCGGTACTCTCTCAGTCAACAAATGTTTCGGTCAATTAAAGTTATCTCAGTAAACACATTTTCGGTCAGTTACAGTTTTCTCAGAAAACGAATTTTCTGGTAGAACAACGAAGTATATCTCGCAGAGTAAATTAAAGGTTTGTATGAGAGTTAGCTTATCTTATAGCTAGACATCTCTACTATCAGTTCATCAAAGATTTCCGTGAAATGGATATGTACACACAGTACAAAGTCTAACCGGAAAGAGACATTCTGAACCGGAGAAGTTTTTTCTTAAACGTCAGAAAGTGTTCACTTAGTGAAGGAAGTTCACACATTACTTCCTTACTTCTTGTACAATCACTTGAAGTGATTACAAACAGAATAGGAGTTGATTCCGGTAAGATTTCGGTATAATTACGGTGTCAGTCTGGTGACAGTCCGGTGAAGTTCCAGTGGAATTTTCCAGTAAATTCAAAGCGCAGTTTTTATATATTGAGTGATAGTAACCATGCTGAGCTACTGCTGATTATAGAGGTGTTCTAATATCACTCTAGCTTGGCAACCAATTTTTCGGTGGTGCAGCAAATTCCGCAGGCTTGACAAGGTTCGGGCCTTTGCTGCGTCAACCATAACAAGTGGTATGAGAGCGAAAGTTAATCGCCAACAAGTGGTATCAGAGCCATAATATCCACCCTCAATTGGCGTCAGAGCAGTGAGATCCAAGAAGTGGGTTCAGAGCCAGCATACCGAAATTGGTATCGCAGAGCATGTTAACCACAACAGTGGAACCACAACGAGAAAGATTCTGAAGAGCAGAAAGATTCTCAAAAGTTCATCGGAAGTAACAGAAACAAGAAGATCATGGCAGATCATGTCCAAGTTGATAAATTGGACAGAGATAATTATCCCGCATGGGTAATGCGCATGGAAGCCTTACTTATGAGTAAGGACTTAATGATTTATGTGACCGGAGAAGAAAAGAAGCCGACTTTTGAAGATGATAGTCAACCGGAAAAAGAAGAATTAGAAGCCTTGAAGCTGTGGCAGAAGAAAGATGCAACGTGTTTGTTCTTGATCTTTGGAGTTGTCCTCTCCAATCATTTAGTATAAAGAATTAACAATAAATCTTTATTTTGTCAATCCTGGAAGTATACATGAGACCACAGCCCCTTCCATATGATAGAATCCAAGAAATAAGAGAAAACTGGCTGGATTTCTGAGAATAATGAAGATGAAGAGGAATTTCTAGGGTTTGGATTATCTTGAGTAAATCTCCATCATTTTCCACAATCTTGGTGTCTAAACCATGTTATTTTCTCAGCAGAATACAACCATGAAGTCAAAACTCAAAAATGATACATGTAACCTTCAGACGAGACAATCGCGATTCTATGAAAATAGACGATTTTCATCTCCAGCACCATCCTTCATCAATTTCTCACTCAACATATCAGTATTCAACTCTCTTCATACACATTCATCAGAAACACACAATAGAAGCTCACAAATCTCCATGGATACACATAGAATAGACTCACAAATCAAAGAAACCACATAAAAGGAAGAAACACGATTTTCTACAGGAAACTCTCTCTATTTGCTTGGACAGCATGTAATACAATTAACCAACCCTCTCATAGTAGAGGAAATTGTCTTTTATACATTTTCAAGTGTCCCTTTTCACACTTGAAATTTGGTCCTTTCCTCCTTTAATCTAAAAAAATGCTATCTAGGAGTTTCCAAAAATTCTAGAAAAATTACATAGGATTCTTCTCTACATAAGGAAGACTCTTCCTTATTTTTACGTCAGTTGCATAAATATTTTTACAATTTTCTAACATTTTACAATTGTTTCTCATGAAAAATACTCCAAAAAATATTTCTTCTAACATTCTTCCCCTCCTAGACCTTTTGGCTCCTGACAAAAGACATTCCTACTCATATATTCCAAATGCTCTCTTCACTTCTTCTTTCTTTGATAGACCTGTGACAGTAAGTCATGGCTTCTTCTTTCAGTAACATTCAAGTTGTTTACCATTTCAAATAGTGCTTTCCTCCACTGTACTGCAGCTTCTGGCTTATCAATTACATCCTTTTTTTAAGTATTCTGTGTAGGCAGCTTCATAGGCAGTGAGTCGAGACTTTGTGACTACAGATAAGTTTCCAAATATCTCTGATTCTCTTTCAAAAAACCCATAATCAGATGCATCTTCGAAAATTTGTAGATATTGACTGCCCAAAAATATTATTCTGCTATAATATGCCATCAAACATATTCTATCAAGTGTTTCATTGAGATCAAATACTAAAGCATCAGTAGGAGAATTGAAACCAATGTAATTTAGATTCTAACGTCTGTATCTGTATACGTCTCTATACAAGCTAGAATGAGTCTCATTACTCTGATCAGTAAAATACATGCTGGGTCATTAACATCTTTGTATGTGGCTATGATAGATTTAGCTGTATCCACCATATATTTTTTTGTAGGCCATTGGTGTAGCTCAAGCGTAAGCACCACCTCCTTTACTTGTCAATCCGCGGAGACGTGAGGACCGGTATGAAGACCACGAGCAAGTGAAGGCACAAGTGCGTGAGTGAAAGCACACAAACATGCACACACATACACACACACGCGCACAAAGTAAGATCAAAGAGAGGAACAATGGAAGGATTTTGATTACAAAAGGAAATCTATTACAAAACTGAAATCTACAAGAAGCTACCCCCAAAAATGAGCTCTCTAGCTCTTTTTATAGTTTTTTGACTAGTTTTGGCCCTGTCCAGACCTAGTGTCCGGCCTAGTTAAAAATTAGGTTCCAGGGCTTATTTGAGGGCTCAAACGGAGTCTAAAAATTATGAAATTTGGTACGATGGTACTTCTAATGCTCCTCAAGCTCGAGGACTCCTCGGCTTGCACAAAATGGAGCTACCAAAATAGAAAATGGTATTTACAATGATTTTAGTGATGGAAATCACTATTTTTGTAGGGGATTCTTATGAAAAGTTGACAGTTACTTCATGGAGCTCCCTACGTGCTCCTTCTTCTTGTGTGTTTCCACCTTTCTGATGTGCTTCCATGCTTGTGCTTGACTTTGAGTTCCAACACTCCCCCCCCTCTCGAGTCTGTCGTCCCTGACAGACCCTTGTTGTAGTGGTTGTTCCATGTAGTGCTTTGAGAGGTAGTATCCATTCTGTATGAACGAGAGCCGTCTATCTTCCAAATTTGGTAGTGTTGGTTGTCCGGTTCTTCATGTGTCACTGCAAGCCTTTACAAGTCGTAGTCCCTTGGTATGTGCTTCTTTCATGAATTGCAGCATGAATGCGTCGTTGTGAGCTCTCAAAAATCGCGAGTTGCTCAAAAGAGGTTGTCAAGATCGAGTTAGAGCAACTACTAGCTTCGAATTGCTTCCTAGGTATGGATGTTGTTCCCATGACGTCCGCTAGCTCTTCCAAAGATGATGTTGAGAGCAGTCATGCTAACTACTCATAACCCATAATGAATGATGGGTAAGTGTGTTCGTGCCTGGGTTGAAAAAAGTATGTGCCTTGTGCACGGCCTTGTAATGTAGCCCTACGCATGCTTACTTGGAAAATGCATTGGAAGAAGTATGGTGCAAAAATTGCAGTTCTTGAGCTAAGTGCTCAAGGGTATGCTGACGAAGAGGTTTCCTAAACTATCATGGTTATGATGTTTCCAGAGTAAAGATACTTACCATGGAGAAGGTTGATGGATGTTTTGTCTCTTCGTGTTGTACGCTCGGCCTTTGGGATGGAACCTTGTTGATGAATGGCCATGTTGATTGTCCACTGATGAGATCTTTTGAGTGGTGAATCCCCTTTCCTCTTTTCAAAGCAACATTTGTCACTAACAATGTGCATTTCTGAGCTTGGGCTCATGCACGTTCACTTCCCTATATTGACACTCAGAGGAATATTGGACACGTGCCGGTTTCTAAGAGATTACCATGCTGATTGACATAGACCATTCACCAGTGCTACTGTTCCATACTGGTTCAGGAAATATTGAGAATTGAATTGCTTTATATTCTTTGGCAAGCAACATCGGGTAACTACACCAAGCTGAGTTTCACATATTCTCTTTAGCTCACCATATACAGGAGTCTTCTCCTCCAGAACAACCTTTTGCAGATATCTCCTTGGCTGCTCTGGTACATACAGTAGTTAAGCATCACTCAAGTTGTGGACCTTCAAGCTCTTCACTCCCACCATAGTAAGAGGAAACCATAGTTGTGGATGCCCTATTCATGCCAAATGCTTGTCCTCTACCAGATAAGGCAGCAATAATCTCACTGCTGGCCGAGACACACTGCGATCCAAATTGATAAATGCCTAGTAATCAACAGTTCCCCTTCAACTAAGCATGACTCATTCCTGTTTCATAAGCCAAACCTGGGAACAAGCTCTTCCTCTTTTTTTTTTTTTTTTTTTTTTTGTGGGAAAAATTTATCACAAAACAAGAACACAAAAGTTAGTATCAGTAGAAAAAATTTGACATATGTCAATGTGCTCTTGTGCTTGGGATTCTCAAGTGTGTCTATGCATGACCGTGTAATGTGGCCTTATATTAATGCATACTTTGAAAATGCATGACCTGAATGGTGCAAAAGACAGGGTTGTGCAAGGAGCACATGGTTGTCGCTCGTTCGAGGCTTTCGATGTTATTTGCAGATATTGATGCCATCTTTGTTGGAGGTACCCATTGTATCTCGAGAGGACAACTGATCATTCCTCCTTATCGGAATCCATTTGAGAACAGTCTGCAACTGGGTAGAGATCACCTTTGGCCACTTCGTGTTTGAATGATCTCCTGAGGGTTTGATCCATCGTGGCTGGCTCTTTATTTTGGTGGATGCTATCAGTGCTTTCGTCTTCCAAACCCATATCCTTGCAGAAGAGGTTCTTTGATCTTTATTGGAGCTCTGTGCTTGATTCAGTTCTTTACCTCGCCTTGGTGTCTTTGTTGTGCCGGTTGTTGCCTTGAAATCCCCCCTTGGATTTTGTTTGAGCTTAGGCTTGATTGCTTGGGGTCCTTGGATTGGAAGTGGTCTTTCTTGAGGATAAGTCATGGTAGACCTAGACCATAGATTTTGAAGTCTAGTGTGAGGGGACTGATTTTGTGCCAGGGCTTTCTTTGGTACCCATATCATAGTGCGATTTGGTTGGGCTCTAAGTAATTTCTTGGCCACCCAAATTTGCTTGACATTACCAAGAAAATGTGATTTCTGTTTCTTGATGTAAGGGTCTTTTGGGCCTTCTATGTGAGTTTTTTGAGAAAACTCATCCTTACATGGGGAGTGCAACAAGGGTTGATCTTCTATACCTACATCAGACTTATGCAAGGGATCAATGGGCTGTGTGGTTTGAGATTGATCTAGAGATTCATCGAGACATTTATCCTTATTACACATAGAATCCCTAGGTGTACAAATGGGTGATGGATTGTCATGATTCACCCTAGAGTCGACCTCCTTTTCCACATCAGTGATACACAACAGTGGTTGATCATCTCCTTCTTGACCATCTGAGTGCAGATCATCCCTACTTATGGCTTCATGAGGGGAATCCAAATTTACAGGAAGAGAGGGTCCTTCCACATCCCCCAAACACTTGGAGTCCTCCATATCTCCATTCTCTAAGGTTTCCTGTGATTTACTCAAAGAAGGATCAGATTCAAAAACATGAGTAGAAAGAAAAATTTTCTCATTAAAAGCAAGCTCTGTGAAAAGATGATTTTGCCCCCAATCATCATAAGGTGGATAGTCATTAGGATTTTCCATAGACATATATGTAGAAGCATGGATGATAGGTGGAGAAGGCACCTCAAATTCTTGATGATTTTGTTTAATGAACCTTTGGGTGCCAATGATCAAGCCTTCATCTATACAATCCATGACAAAGAATGTTTCCGAAAATTGCATATCACCCACCATAATAGGCAACACAACTTGACCCATGCATTCATAATGCTCATCATCCATGAGGATAGAAGAATGAGTTGTTGGTTGTATGTTCTCAAAAAGAATGGTCAAGAAGTCAATATGAATCAAATTCCACTCACAATGAGGATTGATATATGCACTCAACCTTCTACAGTCATACCCTATTCTTATATCCACCAACATATTGTGATATTCTCTTGTTGCAAATATGGATCCGACCCCCCTAGACATTTCCCCCGTTTTCTCGATTCCTTGCAATTTTTCTCTAAATGTTTCATCTTGATGTGATATTATCTCATGTATTTCATGTTTATCGCCCTCCGTTTTTTCGATCTTAGCCCCTTTTCTTCTATCTTTTGCTTTTTTCTTTCCCATGACACAATTTTCTCCCCCTTTGTATTGCTCAAAAATCCTTGGGAGCCCCCCTGGTTTCCTAGTCCCACTTGAGGGTCAACTTCAAATTATCCTATCTCAAAATCAACGCATTATTCTTGAAAAAAACAGTTGAGCTCGTGTAGGATTTGAAACGAGCTTTCCAACAAGCTATAGAGCTCAAAAAATGGACTTTGGATGAGAAAGTTATGTCAAATCAGGCTCCTGGGGGTCAAAACAGGCAAACAGGACCTTTGGAGAAAATCGCGATTTTGTGAACTTTCTGAAAATCGCGATGCTGTGAAGTCAAAAAAATCGCGATGTTGAGCACAAAATCGTGTTTTTGAAAATCGCGATTTTGAGCAGAAAATCGTGATTTGAAAATCGCGATGTTGATCACAAAATCGTGTTTCAGAGAATCGCGATTTTGAGCAGAAAATCGTGATTTGAAAATCGCGATGTTGATCACAAAATCATGTTTCAGAGAATCGCGATTTTGAGCAGAAAGTCGTGTTTTTCACAAAATCGTGTTTTTTGCTGAGAATCGTAATTGGTGAGAATCGCGATTTTGAGCAGAAAGTCGCCTTTTTCACAAAATCGTGTTTTTTGCTGAGAATCGTGATTGGTGAGAATCGCGATTTTGAGCAGAGAATCGTGTTTTTTGAAAATCGCGATTTTGAGCAGAGAATCGTGTTTTTCACAAAATCGTGTTTTTGCTGAAAATCGTGATTGGTGAGAATCGCGATTTTGAGCAGAGAATCGTGTTTTTTGAAAATCGCGATTTTGAGCAGAGAATCGTGTTTTTTGAGAAAAACATAGAATCGTGATTCTTTTCAACCAACTTTTAGGCGGGAAACTGAAAATCGTGATTTTTCAAAAAATTTTGAATTTTCACAGAATCGCGATTTTCATCACAGAATCGCGTTTTTTGGCGGGAAATTCAAATTTCTGAGCGCCGGCTATGGCGAGCTCCGTATGAGCAGAAAATCATGAAAAAAATACAGCGCTTGCTCTCCCTTGCACCTCCTAACTCCTTCCCACACAATAATGCACGAAAAATGGTATGAAGATGGTGAAAATGCACTAAAAAACAAGAAATTTCTATGAAGAAGAAGATGGAAGAAGGTGGAGATGATGATGATGATGAAGATGAAGAGGAAAAAAAAAACAGAAAATGAACTGAAATGATAGTTTTTTTACCTTCCAACGTCGCAAATCTACGATCTTACCATCACAACGCTCGTCCTCGAAGCTCTCTCCCCGGCAACGGCGCCAAAATTTGGTGTAGCTCAAGCGTAAGCACCACCTCCTTTACTTGTCAATCCGCGGAGACGTGAGGACCGGTATGAAGACCACGAGCAAGTGAAGGCACAAGTGCGTGAGTGAAAGCACACAAACATGCACACACATACACACACACGCGCACAAAGTAAGATCAAAGAGAGGAACAATGGAAGGATTTTGATTACAAAAGGAAATCTATTACAAAACTGAAATCTACAAGAAGCTACCCCCAAAAATGAGCTCTCTAGCTCTTTTTATAGTTTTTTGACTAGTTTTGGCCCTATCCAGACCTAGTGTCCGGCCTAGTTAAAAATTAGGTTCCAGGGCTTATTTGAGGGCTCAAACGGAGTCTAAAAATTATGAAATTTGGTACGATGGTACTTCTAATGCTCCTCAAGCTCGAGGACTCCTCGGCTTGCACAAAATGGAGCTACCAAAATAGAAAATGGTATTTACAATGATTTTAGTGATGGAAATCACTATTTTTGTAGGGGATTCTTATGAAAAGTTGACAGTTACTTCATGGAGCTCCCTACGTGCTCCTTCTTCTTGTGTGTTTCCACCTTTCTGATGTGCTTCCATGCTTGTGCTTGACTTTGAGTTCCAACAGCCATGTTCCTGCATTTGGTCCTGCTAACTTTGGAAAATTCAACCATTTTGGTGGGATTTGTCCTTCTTTCCTCCTTTCCCAAAAAACTGTCCACTCTCTTCTCCTTGCTACTGGGCAGTATGCTGGATTAATTTTCAACTCAATAGGTCCTTCCTTCCATATTTTCTTGCATTCTTTATTTGCATCCAACCATCTATTCCTCCATTTTGGATTAGCCTTTTCAAATAACTCTTTGGTCACATTGATATCTTCTTCATACTCTAGATATTTATTTGAAGGTAATCCAACTCTTGCCAACTGATAATTTTTTATACTTTCCATGATCATGCACAAAGCTATGCCCAGTCCATCTGCAGCCCAATGATGTTGATCAAGATTTATCCCCTTATTTAAAGAAAATGTGACAATCTGGTCCTCATATTCATCATGCATTTTCCTAATGAAATCCATTCTGGATTCTCTGTTTGTCAACAATTTCTGGACAAATTCCTCTAAATATTCTTCTTCTGGTCTTCTATTTTCTGGTTCACTGCCATGTTGATTTTTGTCATCATTTCCCACTTCATAATCTTCTGTATATGTAGTCTCTATCTGTGCTTCTTCCTGAGCTTGTGGCTTTTCCAGCTTTTTCTGTAGCTCTTCTATTGTCATCATCAAACTTCTATTTTGAGTTGCCCATATCTCTCTTTCTGCTATCCATTCACTTCTTGAGCATTCTCTTTTTCTACTATTTCCTCTTCTATTTCCTTGACTTGAGCTGTATCTTTTTGTTTATTGGCTTGACTGCATATCTGTGCTCTTTCTTCTGCTTCTACTTTCCCTTCATCTAATTTGAAGTAGGTTTGTTGTGAAGGTCTTGTCCATATTGATTTTAATCGTGAATCTATTAATCCATAGCTGAACTCTTTTCTCACTTCAACCTCCTCCTCCATCATTATTGTTTTACCTTTCAACAACCTCTTTTCTTCTTCAGGACTGAGTTGCTTTGCTACTTCTTCCTGGACTTGCTTTCCTTATGTCTTCCCACTCATGTCTTCTGGTGTTTTATTTTTTCCAATGGCCTGTGTGATCACATTGGGTGTATTGGGAACTGATAAATTCAACTTTTTAACAAAAAAATTTCAATGTCACTTTCAGAGTCTGAGGAGAATTGTGATGATCCTACTATTTTTGTTTTTTCCAGTCTGAATTCCTCTACAATAGTAGATTGCTTCTGCTTTTCTCCCACTGTCACTTCCTCTTGCTCTGTTATGGTTACAGATTCAACTACTGATTTCCCTTTACTTTTCTTGGTCAACCTCTTCTTCTGTACAGGTTTTTTCTGAACTTTCCTTTTTGCTACCACTGTAGTTCTTGTTTCCGGAGGTCCTTGTAGTTCTTTGAACTATGCTAATAGCTCCACTTCCTTTTTAAAAAATACTTCCTCTGTCTCAGCTGCCATCATCTGATCATGAAGCTCTTCATAATGCTCTACTTCCTCCTGAACCCAATTTGTTGCCTTGCAAGAATAATCTTCCAGCATCTTTTGATATTGGGCCTCATATGCTGCCCTTTTGTTATTTCCTTGAGTTAGATAAGTATATAACTGCTCTTTACTAGTTTGAGGTGGATGAGGGTCATTAGAAGATTGGACCTGCTTCTGAGCAGCTTCATGTTCTTCTTTGGTTGCTTCATCCTACTCCAATTCAACTTTTCTTGGATCCAACCTCCTTTTCTTTACAGGGACCACTTCCTCTGAGATTACCTTTCTTTTCATTCCTGCTCCCCTCATGCTGGTTTGTCCTTCTACTTCTCTCACAGACATTTTCCTGGGAGGACTCTTGATTCCTGTCATAAGGCTTCTGAAATATTGTGCTTTTGGAGCCAGCTTCAACTGATCTTCCATTCCCAATACATGATATATGATCCTAGTTAAAAACTGGGCTCCATTCATATATTTTTTCTGTTCCCAATGTTTAGCTACTTCTTTTAGCTGTTCATGTATGTATGGTGATACATCCATTATTCCAAAAGGCTTAGTTCTGTCTTTATTGTTAAACATAATCAGTGTTACTGATTTGTGTGGCATGGTATATCTCGGAAGTTTTGGAAAGCAAAAGTATTGCAAAAACATCATGACGGCATACTCCTCCTTCTCTTTTCCCTTAAAGTCAGGAAATTTAGAGTATCCTGTATATGTTTCTTTATTCTTTTTCACAAAGCTATTATCAAGCTTGGTTCCCATTGGGTAAAACTGTACAGCTGCTCTGATATGCTCTGCTTTTATACTGATATTCACCTCCTGGTTATCTTTGTTCTTGACCTTACACCGGAAATAAGCATCATTACCTTTTCCAACTTCCAACAGGTTGTTCATTACCTGTGCCACTCTTTCGAAATCTATAAAAAATATGGGTTCCTCCAACAATTTGTGTAACCCTACTGCCTTCCATCTTTTCTGATTGACCGCTACTCTTTGAAATCTGTAGAACTCTTGACACAACATGGTATATTTGTAACCCCCTACTCCCACTGTGAATATATGCTGGCCAATTATGCTCAATGTTTCTTTGAGCTCCTTAACCACCTTTTCTGCTTCTGGAATCTCTGGCTCTTCATCTGACTCCAGGTCCACCTTCTCTAGCATAGCTTCACTATCCAGGAACCAGTGTCCTCTAGACAGAGTGACTGATTCTGCTTTGAAATCATGAATTGGCAACTCCTTTGGGTTCATCATTCTGGATAAAATATATCATCACACAAAAGAAAAAAAGAACTCCACCCACATGAGTCACAAGAAATCAAGAATGATATCTATTTTGAAATGAATTGATAAAAGAATGAAAATAAACTTCCAATTAAATTATGACTTCCTTTAAAAGAACTCAATTAAAGTGATCATTACATGTGTAGCAAGATTTCTAGTGCACTCCCTTCTTTAGACAGCTCTTATCCAAGAAGAAGATGTTTAGAAGAAGAAAATGAGGAAATAAAAATAAAAAATCATATATATAAAAAATATAATAAAAAATACAAAACTATAAATAGAAACCTGCTACCCCTCTACCTATATCTTGCTTTGTGCTATAAAACTTACAAAAGGAAAAATAGATAATTTTTCTCTTTCTATGATTTCTCTCTTTTCTCTTTTTCTCTTTTTTTTAATAATTTCTTCTATTTCTTTTTCTCTTTTTTTTTAAATAATTTCTTCTATTTTTTTTCTCTCCTTTTTTTAAAAATAATAATCTCTTTTATTTCTTTTCTTCCCCTCCTAATTCTCTTTTTAGAAAAAGGATAAGGTAGAATATTTTGTCCTAATTCTCAATATGCTATGATTTTCTTTTTCCCAACCTTCTGATCTGATTCTAAAAGAAATTCTAAATTTAGATCAAATATAGATGATCTTTTTTCCATTGAATCAACTCTGATTTCTTTACCCAATAATATTTAACCTTAGTTGCCCTTGTTTCAGGAAGAAATCCATCTCCTTCAGATAAGTAGTTTTTAGAATGTTTTGGCATCCATATCCATTTTGTTCTAGAATTTTGTTTTGATGAGAAAACCTTAGGTATGCTTTGTTTCCATATCCTTCTTGTTCTAATGCTTTGATGCTTTAGATTGTACCATGGTTGCCACCTTGCTCCTGTGTGTCCATCCTCCCTTGCTCTTTCAAGTTTTTTCAGGTTTTGATTAAATGAAGTTTGATCATTTAATATTTGTATTGGTAATGTCTCTATGTCTTCCATTGAAAAAGTAAATCCTTCCATGTCTGAGTCATGAATATCTTGTTGATATTCCTGTTCTTCATTACTCAATAAAAAGATTAAAAACCTTTTGTCATTTATTGTCAACTTAAGCTTCATTTTTTCAAAATCCAAAATCACTTTACCTTGTTGGAGCCATGGTTGTCCCAGAATCAATTTTTCAGTCATCAAATGATTTGGCCATTCTTCACAATCTATTTTCATATATTCATCATTGAACCTAACTTTAATAGTCAGTGAAGACATGCTTTGTATCATTTGTCCCTCTAAAGTTTTGATAAAAGTTCTGCTTTTAGTTCTTTTTAGATTGAATTTATTCAACAAAGTTGAGCTGATCAGATTTACCTATGCTCCTGAATCTATCAAAACTTTGATTTTTTCATCTTGAAAATGCAGTGTCATAACAGGCAAATGTTCTTTTTCTTTCAGTGATGTTTCACACAAACAGACTTCCCTATGATCTTTGATTTTTCTTATCCTTTCCTTTGCTTCCTGTTGAGCCTCTTTTCTAATGTTTCCTTCTTCTTTTTTCCGATTTTGAGCTTGTTGTAATCTTCTCCATTCAGAAGTAGTTAATGGAAGATCATATGTTTTAACTCTACATCCACTTATAAAATTTGGCATGATCTCTCCATCTATGTCAGCCAACTGAATTGCTCCACTCTTACTTATCTGATATATAATATATGGCCCATGTCCTTTTTTCTGAAACTTTTTCTGATGTTCTTTGACTGTGTAAGCCAAAACTAGATCTCCTTCTTGTAGATCTTTTTCTTTTATGTGAACATCATGATTAGCTTTTTGTCTTTTCTTGTCCACATAGATGCTCATGACTGCTTGGAGTCTGGATGCTCCCAGTTTTTCCAATTCTATCACTCTTTCAGGCAATTCATGTCCAGTCCAATTGTATTGACTACCTACCTTCAGTGTTGGAATAAGAAATTCCAAGGGCAAAACGGCATTTTGCCATATACCAGGTTGAATGGTGTGGTTCCTAATGCAGTTTTATATGCCACTCTGTAGGCCCATAAGACATGATTAAGTTGTAAATCCCAATCATTCCTGTTTGTGTTTACTAATTTTGACAATACAGTACAAAGTACTTTATTAGTACTTTCTGCTAACCCATTGGCTTGTGGGTGATATGGGGCTGACTTTTGATGACTAATCATAAAATATTCAGTTATGTTTCCTATGATTTGGTTCAAAAAATGAGTTCCCCTATCACTTACCAATTCAATTGGAAGTCTGTTAAATGTTAAACTGTTTATGGATTAAACTGATACTGATTTATGGGTTTAAGCGTCACTTTACTTCCTATTCAAATGGGTCACGTTCAATTGGTCCCAAATCTTCTAACCGCGATCGTTCTCTTAGCCATGTGGGTCCTTGGGAGTGGTAGGGGTCTGTTGGACAGAGGCCCTATACTATTTTCCCAACTTCTCACACGCTCATAAATACTCCATCGCGTCTTAGCTCAGTATTTGGCTCTGACTACTAATAACTATTCGGCGTGCGGGGACTTAGAACTTCTGGACGGGACCTGCTATAGTAACAAAGCAGTAGTCCTGTTCTGACTTATAACTAGTAGAATACTCAACTTCCTTAACCGGATACTACTCAATATGCTACTTCCGTGTGACAGATAGGTATACCGAACAATAATACAACAGACAGCTATACTCGAGGTTACGCAAACTTATCGTATACCAACTCAAGCAACAAGTTCCTACCACGGTTGATTCGTCACAAACTTATCAATGCTTCTGTTCGCGTACAGACCCTTACCGATACGAGTCCTTCCTGGGATCGGAATCCACAGTGAACGCAGACTATTGTATCGAACCTGGTCACTTAACAGAAAAAAAATGCTAACATGCAATTAGTTCACTTCGGCTTACACAGTCCCTTGTTCAGTGGAAGGATGATAAACATCACTTATTCCATGAAGAAATCCAGAACTGTGTATAACTTATCACCCAACAGATTCACAACACAAGACTACCGAATAGTATTCATGCACGACAGGGAGGATAGTAGAACAGATAGACGCGAACAGAACAGAACAAAACTCAATCTTCTCATTGACACAGCGCACACAGTCTCAAACAGTGTACTCACGACTTCCCAAAACGGACTTAGTGGAGCAGACGTAACAGAACACATACATACACAATACTACACTTGCAATTCCCAAACACCGCGACTCGAGACTTAACCAACAACATACTACAATTCCCAACAAAGCAGGGGCTCTTCCCAAAACTGCCGGTCTCTACCGCTTTCCTTTCATTGCTTTAAATAGAAGTCTGTTACAAGGTTTCCGCGAATCTTTCTTTACCGCGCATTAAAACCCTCTGTCTAAGTACAATTGTCCTTGTGCCGTCTAACAAGTCCAAATCTGGTGATGATATTTTCATAAAGAAATCTAGCAGTAGTATGAGCATCATTTCTTTTTGTGGCTTTGGCCTCAGCCCATTTTGTCAGGTAATCTGTAGCCACTATAATGTATTCAGCATGTGATTGTCTTGTTGGAGGATGTATAGGTCCAATGAAATCTAACCCCCATTTACTAAAGGCTCTTACTGAAATCAATGGAACTAATGGCATATTGTCTCTCTTATTTGGTTGACTCACCCTTTGACAAATATCACATCTCTTTACATATGTTCTTGCATCAGGGAATAGGGTTGGCCACCAAAAGCCAGAATATAATATTAGTTTAGCTGTTCTGTCACTTGAAAAATGTCCTCCTGCCACTCCAGAATGTGCCATTTCCAACATTTCCAAATATTTATCCTCAGGAACACAAATTCTTAAAATCCATCCATCCCTCTCTTATATAATTGTTCTCCTATCAATTGATATTCTTCAGAGATTACTTGTAGATTTTTTGAATCTGCACCAGCTATTACTTGTTTTCCTTTCTTCTTCCTTTTCAACTCCTCAATGATGTTTTTACTCCATTTTGGATTTTTTTGAAACCAATATAGAGTAATAAGTTCTGAATTTTGCAATGATTGGCATTCCCAACAGTTAGCAATATATTTTGTTACATCTTGAATGTTATTAGGCCAATGTACTCCCATCCTATTAAGATTACTTAGGGTAACTATTCTGGAAGCATGAGTATAAGGGTTCCAACAATGAGCTCTTCTCAGATATTCCTGTTGCTCCTCTTCTGGAGTATAACATTCCAAAATGCCTGTATTGTTGAGGTGATACAAGTGCCCGGCTAGCAACATAAAATTTTTGCTTTGTAATACTAAGTGTGTGTTGTTTCCAAATGCTCTGCAAGGTCCCATGGTTAACAAAGGTACTAAAGTCATGGCCCACTCAGGAACACTTTCTATTTTGAACAGATAAGTATCTGGCAGGTCATCATCTAAAGGTGAATTGGGTTCTTTAGACTGAATTCTAGACAAATGATCTGCTCTCAAATGTGTTTTTCCTTGTCTGATCACCACCTCAAACTCAAACTCCATTAGTAAGAGGAACCATCTGACTATTCTACCAGTGTGACAAGGTTTATTTACCAAATATAGTAAAGCTTGATGGTCCACAAAGAACTTAAACTTGTTGGCCAACAGGTAATGTCTATATTTTTTCACAGCAAATATCATTCCCAACCCTTCCCTCTCAGTGGTTATGTAATTTTTCTCTGCTAAATTCAGTTGCCTACTAGCATAAGCTACTGGAAAATCTAACTTGCTCCCTTCTATTGGTTGTGCTAATACACATCCCAAAGCATAATTTGAAGCATCCACATGGACATGAAAAATTTTATCCCAGTGGGGTGTTTTCAGAATTGGGGCTGTAACCAGACAAGTTTTTAAGGTTTCAAAAGCTTGATCACACTCCTTGGTCCATTCAAACTTTGTAATTACGGCATATAAAGGTTTGGCTATGTCAGCAAACTTGTGTACAATTTTTCTGTAATACCCACAATGCCCCATGAAAGTTTGAAGTTCCTTTACATTTGTTGGTTTTGGAAGTTCTATTATGGCCTTTATTTTCTTCTCATTAGTTGAAATTCCATTTTTAGAGACTATGTGACCTAACATTCTTCCTTGTCTTACAAAGAATACACACTTTTCTTGGATTTAAACACACTCTATATGTTCTGCATTTCCTGAATATATTTTATAAATCCTGCAAGTGATCTTGTCTTTTTAATGAAAAAGTACACAGATCATCCACATATATTTCCATTACATCTCTCAGAAACTCTTTGAAGATATGACACATCAATCTCTGAAAAGTTGCTGGGGCATTAGTTAACCCAGAGGGCATAACCCTAAAAGCATAAATTCCCCATTCTGTGGAAAAGGCAGTTTTATGTTGGTCTTCCAATGCTATTGGTACCTGATTGTATCCTGAAAAACCATCTAAAAAACTATAAACCTCCTTTCCTGCAACTCTTTCTAGAAGGTGATCTGTTATAGGCAATGGGTAACTATCTCTTATAGTTGCTGCATTCACCTTCTTCAAGTTAATGCATACCCTAAGTTTCCCATTCTTCTTTGGTACCACAACTATAGGAGATATCCATTCTGTATACTCAATCTCATAGATGAAATTGGCAGCCAGCAATTTATCAATTTCTTCCTTTATTTTAGCAGAGTATTTATCATTGAATGTGTAATGTCTCTGTTTGCTAGGTTTTGCATCAGGTGTAATAGGAATCTTATGCTCACAGATTTTAGGATCAATACCTTTCAAATCCTTGTAGCTATAAGCAAACACATCCCTATAGTTTCTTGCCAAATTTCTTAGTGCCTCCTCTTCTTGCTTTGTCATGTCATGTCTTTCTTCCCCATCTTCCTGAGTGATCATGACCTTTTTAGTTTGTTCCTCATTGTCATAAGCCTCCCCTTTCTTTTTTTCTCTCTTTGGTTTTATTTTTAGAAGTAGTCTGTCTTCTACTTCATAAGTCTTGAAATTTGCTGGTACATCAAACTGTTGATCTTTCTTCACCTTTGAAACTGATCCTTCATTTTGTTCTTTAGTTGTTTCTTGTTGTTTAGCTTGTGCCCTTGTTATAGCATTTATATTTACTTGGTCAATGTCACTCAATTCTTCTTGCTCCATGATGTTGACTGTTTTCAGTGGTATGTTATTAGATGTGTTTTGTTGTTTTTGAGGATTTCTTGGACAATCCTTACAATAGGCTCCCTCTATTCTTAATGTAGGAGGTTGTGGATAGTCTCTAATGAAATGTTCTCCTCCACATCTATAACAAGTTATCTTTGATCCCCCGTTGAACTGAGGTTTTTGATTGGACATATAATTATGGTTATATACATGAATGTGGATGTATCCCTCTCAATTCTCCCATTTCCCAAATCTAGGGCTTGTAGTTCTGGTTCTCTCAGTTCATATCCTTCCCATTCTTCCTGATATCCTTCATTCCATTGATAATCTTCCTTGTATGATGATCTTATTCTTGAATTTCCCTCCTCTATTGGTGTGTATTTAACTGGTACCACATCTGTTGGTAATGGAGGTTGTTGCCCAAGTACAGGTCTTGGTTGCTCAATATATCCAGATTCTCTTTGACTTGCATAATCTCTCTCCCTAATGGGTTGTTTGTTGTAGAAACAGTCTTCTCTAGTATGATTTTTCCATTTCCTCTCTAGTGTACAGTATTTGAGTGTTTTTCTGTCTTGCAGGTGTTGTGGTTTTTGATATGGACATTGTTGTACCAAATGATTTTCTCCACAATTATAGCATTTTTTATTTGTTGTTATCTTGGTATTTATCAAATTTGTTTTAGTGCTGACTTCTAGAGCTTTAGCAATGGCTTTAGCCAATTCTTCTGTTGGTGGGATTTTATCTTCATTTGTTCTAGATTGATCAAATGCTAACAGGTCTTGGCCTCTGTTATCTTCCAAATCTATTGCCTCTTTCACACATGCTCCTAGGTCAGGGCATCTCCTATAATACACTAGGGTTCTTAATTGGGTACTTCTTAATCCCTCTATGAATAGGGATACCTGTCTTGCCATGGAAGGTACTTCTTCTTTGGGACATTTGTCAATGTACTGCTTGAATCTCCTAGCTGCCTCTTTGACATTTTCATCTTTTTCCTATTTAAAGCTATGTATTAGTGTGGCTGTGCTATGTTTTATTCCGGTCTTTGAGAATTCCCCAATGAAGGCTTCTAGAAAGGATTCAATATCTAGATACATTTCTTTTCTTAAGGGAATGAACCAAGATAAGGCAGGTCCTGTTAGGGTTAGAACAAATGCTTCAAATTGGACTTTGTAATCCTCTACTTCTTCAGCTCTAATTAATTGTCTAAATTCTGCAGCATGAGCATGAGGATTAGAATATCCTTCATATTGATTTTTCATGCATTTGGCTACTTGATATGGTCTAAGCATTCTACCCTGATGTTGCCAATGATGTCTTCTTCTTAGTGGGAAATCATTAAATCCTTCTGGTTCCTTTTCAAAAGGATTTGGGGAAGTATGTGTTCTCCTACCTTGTGATTGTTCACCATTATTGTGAATTCCATGTGGTCTTGGCAAATCTGATTGCCCTAGGTTCTCTTCCCAAGGTCTCTTGTCTGCACATTGCCCTAGGTCATTTGAATTTTCTGTATACACATCCCTGCCTATCCTCATATCTATCATCTTTGAATTGAGCTACTGGTGTTATGTTTAGGGGAACTTCTAAGTTTCTCAATCTAATGAGAAACTTATGCATTCCATCCTGATATACATAGGTTCCAAACCTATTTGTATATATATATTTGAGGATGTTTCTATAATCCCCAGTTTCAATGGACTCATTTGTTTCATTTAAAATTTCCATGTTGTTTTCTTGTCCTAAATCTCTTTCTTGCAATTTCCCTACCATTGTCTCTATTTCTTTCCTTCCCAGTTCTTGCTGGGAATGTGTGTACAATTTATTACCAAACCTAAGGATCATTCAATTAATTTCCACGATTCTTTGATCAAAATCATGATTTCCACGATTCTGTGATCAAAATCATGTTTTTTACGATTTTGTGTGAAAATCGTGGTTTCCACGATTTTGTGATCAAAATCATGTTTTTTACGATTTTGTGTGAAAACCGTGTTTTTCACGATTTTGTGTGGAAATCGTGATTTCCACGATTCTGTGATCAAAATCTTGTTTTTCACGATTTTGTGTGGAAATCGTGATTTCCACGATTCTGTGATCAAAATCGTGTTTTTCACGATTTTGTGTGAAAATCGTGATTTCCACGATTCTGTGATCAAAATCGTGTTTTTCATGATTTTGTGATCAAAATCGTGTTTTTCACGATTTTGTGTGAAAATCGTGATTTCCACGATTCTGTGATCAAAATCGTGTTTTTCACGATTTTGTGTGAAAATTGTGATTTCCATGATTCTGTGATCAAAATCGTGTTTTTCAGGATTCTGTGATCAAAATCGTGTTTTTCACGATTTTGTGTGAAAATCGTGATTTCCACGATTCTGTGATCATAATCGTGTTTTTCACGATTTTGTGATCAAAATCGTCTTTTTCACGATTTTATTCCCAGACAATCGTGATTGCTCACAATCGTTAAAAACACGATGCTCTGGGAATCACGATTTTGTTCTTTGTTTCAGAGAATTGCGATTTTGTGGCTGACTACAGAATCGCGATTCTGTTCACTTTTTTGAAAAATTTTCCAGGTATTGATTTTCAAATTTTTATTACCTCTATAGAATCGCCTTAACTATTTTTTAACATGCAATAAAAGAGTTTTCTAAAGAAAATTTTATTTTTTTACAGAAACTTCTTGCTTGCTTGATTCAAAAACTCTCCAAATCTTTGGCTTGTAGAAAGTCGCGATCCTATGCCTGCTCTCTCTCTCTCTCTCACTCAACAAATGATTTTTCTCTGAAATTCCAGACTTTTATAGTGTCCATGCAATCGCGATTCTGTATAATTTCCACTGTTTTTCACTTTTTCACTTGTCCAATTTTATTCTTCAACAACTTTATGGTCTTAAGCCTCAATTCTTAATTTTTCATGATTAATCACTCTCATTAGCTATTGGTGAAAATCGCGATTTTGTACTTTTCCACCTCTCTCACTTGATACTCAATCTTTCCTGATTCTTTGGAATTTAACTTCCTTCACTTTCTCAATATTAATGAAATCTCTTACAATTACCTTTCTCCAAAAACCCAATTGTACTCAAACTTCCCAAAAAATTTTCTTTTACAGAAAATCACGATTTTGTGCAGAGAATCGTATTTTTTCTGTACTTCCTATTTTTTGCAATTTTGAGTATTCTTTTCTCTTGTTTCCCTTTAGTACCCTTTACCAATTCTAGTTCAACTATCACTTGTAATTTTACATCATAATCACAAAATTATCTAGAAAATCGTGATCCTGTGCAGAGAATCGTGTTTTTTCTAATTTTTCAATTTTTGGCTTTTTTTTTTTTTTTGCTTTCTTACCACCTGGTCTCTTCCACTCTTGTCAACAAAACTTCAGTCCAACTTCCTAAGGAGAAAAGAAATTTGTTTGATTGTTTTAATGAATTCTATGAATTTTTTTTAGTATTTTGCCCTAAATTAAGGTAAACACTTCACTTAGGGTTTCTTGTTTGGTGATCTATTGATCTTGTGTTCCTTGATTGGTTATACTCTCCTATGCTTTGGCTATCAAAACAGTTTATGAGAAAAATTTCCCAAAGAAAAATGTGTTAAGAAATGCAAATGTCAATTTTTGCAAAGATAAACTCAAACATTTCTCTTTTCAAAATGCAATTCAGCTTTCTCAAGATTATTACTTTGACTTGGCTACAAGTGGATCTTATCTACTTGCATCTAGCTACTTAACTTGACTTTTCCTTAATGCAATCTTGTCATCTACCCAACATCAACAATTTTGCTTAGTACTTGATCAAAAAGCACTCTACAAATGCAAGAATAGACACATGTTACCTTATCTTCAGCTTTCTTGATTCAATTTTTCACACACCTGCACTTTCCTTCCAAAAAATGATATGAGCAACTATCAATTTGCAAAAATTTCAACACTTCTTATTCTCCAAAGATTATCTAATGCTTTCTTTTCCCAAAAGACAAACAAAGAAATCTACCTTTTCATGTTTACATTTCTTGATTAAAGAGTATTACCTTTTCCATGTGTTCAATACCCTCACATTAGAAGATCCAGCAAGGTCCAACTTCAATGAAGCTTTTGATATACTCCCCGGCAACGGCGCCAAAAAATGTTTGTTCTTGATCTTTGGAGTTGTCCTCTCCAATCATTTACTATAAAGAATTAACAATACATCTTTATTTTGTCAATCCTGGAAGTATACATGAGACCACAGCCCCTTCCATATGATAGAATCCAAGAAATAAGAGAAAACTGGCTGGATTTCTGAGAATAATGAAGATGAAGAGGAATTTTTAGGGTTTGGATTATCTTGAGCAAATCTCCATCATTTTCCACAATCTTGGTGTCTAAACCATGTTATTTTCTCAGCAAAATACAAGCATGAAGTCAAAACTCAAAAATGATACCTATAACCTTCAAACGAGACAATCACGATTCTGTGAAAATAGACGATTTTCATCTCCAGCACCATCCTTCATCAATTTCTCACTCAACATATCAGTATTCAACTCTCTTCATACACATTCATCAGAAACACACAATAGAAGCTCACAAATCTCCATGGATACACATAGAATAGACTCACAAATCAAAGAAACCACATAAAAGGAAGAAACGCGATTTTCTGCAGGAAACTCTCTCTATTTGCTTGGACAGCATGTAATACAATTAACCAACCCTCTCATAGTAGAGGAAATTGTCTTTTATACATTTTCAAGTGTACCTTTTCACACTTGAAATTTGGTCCTTTCCTCCTTTAATCTAAAAAAATGCTATCTAGGAGTTTCCAAAAATTCTAGAAAAATTACATAGGATTCTTCTCTACATAAGGAAGACTCTTCCTTATTTTTACATCACTTGCATAAATATTTTTACAAGTTTCTGACATTTTACAATTGTTTCTCATAAAAAATACTCCAAAAAATACTTCTTCTAACACAACGACAAGAGCTTACATTTATAATACTGTTACAAACCATCTACTACCGCACATTAGAGGTCTGGAGAAAGCGGAGGACATATGGAGTGCGTTGGAAGATCACTTCCAAAATACTATGAAAGCTAGGAAGGCTAGCTTATGGTCCGAGTTCACAACGTTCAAAAAGAAGGCGAGTCAAAGCATTAGTGACTATGTTACTAAGATGAAGGATCTAGAAGATAGTCTTGGATCCATAAATGAAGATGTCGAAGATCACAGATTGATAGCGCAACTGCTAACAGGTTTGAGAGGAGATGAAAGGTGGAAACCTTTCGTACTCTCAACTGAACTTTCTTTAAATCATTTTGTACCAGATTTAAATCAGTTGCTTGGTTTGATGCTCACATATGAGCAAGACCTGAAAGGAGATGCAGATAAAGGACAAAGCTCTGCAATGTACATGAAGAACAAGAAGAAAGACAAAGATAAGTCAAAAGACGAAGAAGAGTCGAGTTCTCAGGCTTATTATACAAGAGGTAAAGGCACCGGCAGAGGAAGAGAAAGAGTTTTTGGAAGAGGAAGAAGTAGCCAGAATAACAATAAGAAGGCTTGCTGGATCTGTGGACTAAGTAATCATTTGGCTCATGATTGTTGGCACAATCAACAAGGATCAAATCAAAATCAGAACAGTAATAGCAGAGGCAGAAGCGGAAGATATCAGAATAACTTTCAAAGAGGTAGACAAAATCAAAGAGGAAGCTATGGTAGAGGTGGAGCAAGAAGTTGGGGACAGAATCAATCCTACAACACCACCTACAACAACTATGCAAATGACACACAGAATGAAAGTCATACATCATTGATGATGAACTCAATCAGCACATCAGATAACGAAAACCTGAAGGTATTTTACATTGACTCTGGATGTTCTAATCATTTGTCAGGAAATAAAGAACTGATGTCAGAATTGGAAAAAGGTAGTTCCAGTCATACTGTTCAAACAGGTGACAATACGAGGCATAGTGTACATTCAATTGGAAAAGTGAAATGTAAAAGTGGAGCAGATTTGCTAACCAATGTTTTGTATGTTCCGACAATACCGAAAAAATTAATTAGTGTAGGACAGATAGTTGAGAAAGGTTTTCAGGTCAGATTCACAAATGAAGGAGTATTTGTAGAAGATCCCGAGAACGGATATAATCAGATCATCTCTGGTAAGAAAGAAGGCAGACTCTTTACCTTAAGAGTACAAGGGAACATCCACCAAGCGTTGCTCACACATGGTGAAAAGGTGATTATAGAACTTGATCTCTGGCATAAGAGATTAGGTCATTTCAATGAAAAAGGAATTAAAGCTATGATAGCGAATCAGTCAGTACTGGGATTACTGAATGTACAGAATCAACATATGATTCACAAGTGCGAAGCATGTCAAATGGGAAAAGCCCACAGATTACCTTTCTAGAAGAAAGGATTCAAACATGATGGAGTACTCGAACTCATTCATACAGATGTATGGGGTCCCGCAAAAGAAGGATCAATCAGCGGATCGAGCTATTATGTTCTTTTCATTGCTACAAGATGGATAACGTTATATGTTTTGAAGAAAAGATCAGAGGTATTTGAAAGCTTCAAACATTTTCATGCATATGGTGAAAGACTCACAGGACGAAAACTGAAGAGACTGAGCTCTGATGGAGGGGGAGAATACTTCTCCTGAGAGTTCAATGACTATCTTTGGAATGCAGGTATTAAGAGAGAAATAACCTACAGGTATACACCACAACAAAATGGTGTAGCAAAAAGAAGGAACCGAACTCTAGTAGAGTTTGCACGAGCTATGCTAAAGGAAAAAGATTGTCCAAATTATCTTTGGGCTGAAGCTGTAAATACAACTACATACTTGGTAAACAGATTACCATGTACGGAATTAGATGGAATGACCCCGTATGAAGCCTGGTGGGGAAAGAAGCCAACACTTGATCATTGTAAAGTGTTTAGATCAGTAGCTTATGCTTATGTACCATCACAACTCAGACATAAGCTTGAACCAAAAGCAGAGAAATATGTGTTCGTCGGATACGATGAAAAGCAGATGGGTTATAGGTTATGGAGTCCTCTAACAAAACAGTTTACTGTTTCCAAAGATGTTACATTTGATGAACATAAAAGCTGGTAAACAGATCAGAATCATACCACAGAAGAATTTGAAGAAGAAGTAAGAAGAAGAGAGAAAGGGAAATCAATTATGCAGGTGAATAGAGATGAAGATCATATGCAGGCAAGTACATCCAAGATCGGATCAGGTATGAGAAATCAAGATGAACAGGGATTTGATGAAGACGTGTATTCAGATACACATGAAGATTTTGAACCAAGAAGGTCAAACAGGAATAGAAGACAACCAGAAAGGTATTCGTATGATACCTCGTATATAACTCAAAAAAATTACGCATATATGGTCAAAGATTATGAAGAACCACAGAACTATGATGAAGCTAAAGGCAAGAAGCAATGGGAAGAAGCAATGGAAGAAGACTTCAGCGCACTAGAGGAG
This sequence comes from Ceratopteris richardii, assembly GCA_020310875.1. Taxonomy (NCBI): domain Eukaryota; kingdom Viridiplantae; phylum Streptophyta; class Polypodiopsida; order Polypodiales; family Pteridaceae; genus Ceratopteris; species Ceratopteris richardii. The sequence continues at coordinate 154,968,523 of CM035435.1, forward strand.
AACAAGACATGGGAACTTGTTCCGAAACCAAATGGCAAGAAAGTGATTGGAAATAAATGGGTTTTCAAAGTTAAGAAGCTTGCAGACGGAAGGATAGCCAGACACAAAGCCATACTGGTTATCAAGGGCTACGCTCAGACGCATGGCATAGATTACGATGAGACGTTTAGTCCGGTGGCAAAGATGTCAACCATAAGGACAGTGATTGCTATAGCAGCATCAAAAGGATGAAGCTAAGTCAGCTAGATATAAAGAATGCATTTCTGAATGGATACATATCAGATGAAGTCTACATGGAACAACCGGAAGGGTTTGTAAGTTCCAGCTATCCAAACTTCGTTTGCAGATTAAGAAAAGCACTTCACAGACTGAAGCAAGCCCCAAGAGCTTGGAATTACAGGCTTGTGAAATATCTCAATGAACTTGGATACCAAAGTTCGAAAGCAGATGCAAGTCTACTCATCAAGAGAACAGAAGAAGGTATGATCTACATTTGCATTTATGTAGACGAAATTATAATCACAAGTACTTCAGATGAAGGAAGTAAAGAAGTAAAGAGATTACTCGAAAAGGAGTTTCAGATTAGTGACCTAGGAAAGTTGTCATACTTTCTAGGAATGGAAATCACATACACAGATCATGGTGTATATGTTACGCAAGAAAGGTATCTCCTAAACTTACTGAAGAAGTTTAATATGGAGAATTGTAGAGAAGCTTCAACACCGCTTGAAGCAAATCATAAACTCAGCAAATACAGTGGTGCAGAGTTTAAAGATATGAGGAAATATCAGTCGTTAGTGGGAAGCTTAATCTACGCTACACTAACACGACCGGATCTTAGCTATGCAGTAGGAGTTCTCTCACAGTTTATGCATTGTCCAAAGGATCAACATTGGGTTGCAAGACAGAGAGTTCTTAGATATATAAAAAGATCTATAAGAGAAGGATTATATTATCCTTTTACGTCAGATATAAAGCTGAGAGCATACAATGACTCAGACTGGGCAGGAAGTCAAGATGACAGAAGGTCAACGCATGGGTATATGATATACCTAGGAGATAAGCTAGTAAGCTGGTGTTCGAAGAAACAACACACAGTGGCTTTATCGTCAACGGAAGCAAAATATAAAGGACTAGTAGAAGCAGCTAAAGAAGTGATATGGATGCAGACCTTGTTCAAAAGCATGGGTATTGATCAAGGTATACCTATCATACATGGAGATAATATGAGCTCGCTGTATCTTGCAGCAAATCCAATATTTCATGCAAGAACAAAGCACATAGAAATTCAGTATCATTTCCTGAGGGAAAAGGTAATGGAGAAAGAGATAGAAATAATATACACTCCGACAAAAGATCAGATTGCAGATATTTTGACAAAAAGCTTGGATGGAACAAAGACAAGCAGATTCAAAGAAATGGCAGGTATAAAAGAAAGAAAAATATATGAAGACAGGAAGAGTCAAATTAGTGATTGAGGGGGAGCTGTTGAAGAATCACTCACGAATTTGACGAACAGACAAAGAAAGATAAAGAGAAGCAGAATCAATTATTCAGAAAATCAAAAGCCTTAATGAAGGGACAAATTCACGACCATCATGTACAGTACAAAATCTTGCAGAATTAGAGTTTGTTACACGGAATCAAATTGTATATACAGAGAGAACGTGCATAAGAATAAAAGAGGGAAGTGCGAGCTAGAACGTGTGTGAGAAGAGCGCGTAGTATAAATAGAGCACATACAGAGGTCAAAAAAGAGAGAGATATAGAAGAGAACAGAGAGATGAGAAAGTGAGAAGACTCCAGAGATCGCGTATGTATAGAGACTGGAGAGAGAGTGAGTGAGAAGTTTTTAGAAGACACCATAGATCGTGTATGTACAGATGAATAACAGAAATCTGAAATGTTAGGTGTTCATCTGAGAGAGATGGTAGAAGAAACTACTCAGTATAGGAGAGTTTCCATAGCTTGAGCAAGGCCAAGCTAATTTATACACATCTTCTCTAATAGAAAACACATGTTCATGTGGAAGTTTGCGTGCATTGTTCATATGTGAAGAACTCTGAGTATTTACGTGTTACGGTAGAAAGTTCGTTAACCGTTAACAGTTACAGTTCGTTAGTAAACGTGTTCCTCGGTACTCTCTCAGTCAACGAATGTTTTGGTCAATTAAAGTTATCTCAATAAACGCATTTTCGGTCAGTTACAGTTTCCTCAGAAAACAAATTTTCCGGTAGAACAACGAAGTATATCTCGCAGAGTAAATTAAAGGTTTGTATGAGAGTTAGCTTATCTTATAGCTAGACATCTCTACTATCAGTTCATCAAAGATTTCTGTGAAATGGATATGTACACACAGTACAAAGTCTAACCGGAAAGAGACATTCTGAACCAGAGAAGTTTTTTCTTAAACTTCAAAAAGTGTTCACTCAGTGAAGGAAGTTCACGCATTACTTCCTTACTTCTTGTACAATCACTTGAAGTGATTACAAACGGAATAGGAGTTGATTCTGGTAAGACTCCGATATAATTACGGTGTCAGTTTGGTGACAGTCCGGTGAAGTTCCAATGAAATTTTCCAGTAAATTCAAAGCACAGTTTTTATATATTGAGTGATAGTAACCATGCTCAGCTACTGCTGATTATAGAGGTGTTCTAATATCACTCTAGCTTGGCAACCAATTTTTCGGTGGCGCAGCAAATTCCGCAGGCTTGACAAGGTTCGGGCCTTTGCCGCGTCGACCATAACAAGTGGTATCAGAGCAAAAGTTAATCACCAACAGAAATCATTGATAAAACAGATGCAATGACTGCCATAGGCAATGAACTTCATAGCACATGAGACGCATACAGTATATTAGAAGAAGCTTCTCAGTCCCTTGCCGCAAATGTCCTTAAGGCTGAGGTAGAGCTTAATAAAACTACCGAAACCCAGTTCAAGCGTGATCAAGAGTTACAGGAAGAGCTTGGCAGGTATCTCCGTTTAAAGAAAGAATTTGAAGGAGTGCAGAAGGAAATAGAAGCTTATTACAAGACCATGCAGTTCCAGTATGAAGAACTGGAGAGAAGAGAAAAGCAATTAGGAGTTCAAGCTAACAGACTTTCCAGAGTCGATAAACAGATTGAAGATATGAGATTAAGTCGTGACACAGCCCTTGCAAATGATTTCTACCTGCAAGAGGCCTTTTTGCAGACATAGGCTGACATTTTAATGAGTCAAGTGATTGCCGCAAGCTCTGTTCGTACTGACGCACAGTTAGTCGAACCAAAAACTTTAAAGTTAATGCTGGATTCTTTGAAGCAGAAGATTTCCAGAACTTTTAAACTAGCTCGCACCATGTATATACAGGGCATCGTAGATGAGCCCTAAATTTTGTTTCCGTTGCGGGTTCAAGTCCACCGTGCGTGCCAATGTAAGCCGCCGGATTGGCATTCTGTATTTTCATAATTCCTATATTTTCCTATCCCGCACGAACCGAAAGGTCGTTGTGAAGTGATGTATCTGTTTATCAATTAATGAATAGACATTGCGGTGACTCTCTGGTAACGACAAGCGGGATTGCCAGGCTGTCTGTCTGGGCGATTGCGGCCTATGGAGACGTCGTCGTAGTGCAGCATTCGTGAGATCGGAGTATTATTGTTCTTACCTTTGTTTAATTACATTAAGTTGTGATTAACACAATGAGGTTAAGTGCGGATAATAAGTATGTGCGATGGTAATGAATAACTTTGGTGTTACGAACCGTGAAAAGTCTAACCAGAGTTTTAACATTAACCTCTATAAGAGTTCAATACTGAACATTAACGTACTGCGGCTTAAATAAGTTGATTGGGAAAATTAAGTTACAGCGCCTCTGACTTATCAGACCCCTACCACTCCCAAGAACCCGAAGAACTTAAAAATGCCTATAATGTAAATGTGCATTTTAACAGACCATACAATATCTCCTGTTAATTTAATCTCAAACAGAAAAAAAAATCAAAATACATACACATATATACACACACATACACATACCCACATACACATATACATGCAAACATATATGCATGCATATATGTATACATATACACATATACATACATATAACATAAACACACATATACATATCCACATATATACGTACACACACATGCATGCATATACACTCATTGATACAAAATACATGCATTTATCCCACAATAAAGTGTAGTTGTGTATATGTGAATATGTGTGTATGTGTAAATGTGTATATGTGAATATGTGTGTATGTGTAAATATGTATATGTGAATTATTGTTTATGTAGATAATCAAATTATTAATAACAAATACCATTATTTGTAGATTCTGATTAATCAGATGTAACTCCACCACCGTCTCCTCATCGTGCAACGACTTTATACTGTAAGTATATGAAATATTTAATTTTAAATATATTTGATGGATACATAACTTATATATTTTTTTATGTTTCTTAGTATGTGCAGATTCTGATCAATCAGAGGGTACTCCACCACCCCCTACCCATGCAACGACTTCACATGTGTCCTCCGATAGGAATTATGATGAATTTTACTATGAAGAGCATATTATATGTTGGTGTAACTCTTGTTATGGCATGTATCGAAGACCACGATTGGAATGTATTGAACAAGAGGTAGAGTATGGTACTTTTGAGCGTGCACCATCACCTAGTCAACATGATAATGCTTGGGCATGTATTTTCTATATATATTAATGTCATTATTCTATTTAAAAACCATATATAAAATCAAATTATTGTTGATATACAGGAATACTTTCTCGATGATGATGATGATGATAATTTTTCTCATAATGTTAATATACCTCGTACACGTCATGGACTTGCTGTTCATCAATTACAAGCAAAGGTTTCTAGAAATCCTCTACCTCCTGGTTTAGAGAATGAAACGGCTGGAGATTATCCATTGCCAGCTCGTGATCGTTCTTTAGTACAAACATATGATAGAAGAAGATATGGAGGATGGAATAGAGGACCACTTCCTTTAGATGGAGAGGTTTTCAACTTTTGGGGTAATCACTATATGATTGCTCCATCCACTATTACTAATGCTGGTCGTGGTCTCTTTATTGTAGAGGATTTGTATGTGCCTCCGAACTCTGAAGTCACTCTTATGTCATTTTGTGGTCCTATATATGGATGGGGAGATTGGCATCGACTTTCACGTTATGTTCAAAGCATGAGTACTTATGGAATATGCTTGAACGCAGCATCCCTTACTAGTAGAAGGATTTTACATGCAGAAAATGAAAGATTATATATTGATGGAAGACCTTACACACATGGAAATATAGCAGGTTTAATAAATAGTAGTCGAGGGTTACATAATAGTTCAAGGACTAATTGCACATTTGATGAGCGTGAAAATAGTCATGAATCACCATACATGAGTAGAGATGTATCAAGATACATAGTTGTCAATGCTATTACTACATTACATGCTGGTGATGAACTATTAGTGAATTATGGATGGCGTAGACCTCCAAGAGCACCTTTTAGCTAGAGAGAATAAAAATTTTCTATCCATATTTAATAAGTTATATACTTAATTTTATATTTGAAGTTTACTTTTTATTCATTTATGGAATACTAATGAGTTTTATTTATATGTGTAGATTCCAACATATGATGTTGATGATATTTGTCCACAACATTCACGATTACCAGTAAGACCTCATTTATCAGAAGCTTCCATGAGAAGGCTATGCAAAACTAATCCTGTGCAATATGCAAAGTTGAAATATCTATATTCAAAAGACGATAAAGTACAAGATTTGTGTGACAATGATGAAGATGATGGCATGGCAGATTTTATTGAGGATTGGTATCAAAATGACAGTGAGAGCATTGATATTTCTAAAAATGAGAAATATCTTCGAGAGGAATGTCTAAATCATGTATATGAAGGAAGTCGTTTGACACGACTAAGTGCGAGCTTACTTATTCTCAGCTTTCAAAATCGTTTTGGATGGAGTAATGTATCTGTTTCGACACTATTAAGGTATAATTTTCAATTTTCTATCTATTTATATATATATGCATATATATATATATATATATATATATATATATATATATATATATATATATATATATATATATATATATATATATATATATATATATATATATATATATATATATATATATACATGCAGGTTTTTATTCTTACTTTTGCAAAAAATTTGATTGTTTGGATGGTAGGATACAATTGTTTGTTTTGGAGGATATGAATGATTTGTCGATTCACACATATGTTCAGTTTGAAAGTATGAGAAGCGGATTTATAATTGTTATTCAAAGAATTTGGCACTGTTTATAGGCCATACAATGGTGACCTTGATGAATCGCATGCAGAGAGGTTACTCAAGAGACAACAATCTGATTATAATGGAGTAGTGGCAGCAGGATTCTTAGGATATGCAGTAAGCCTCTTGCATGTCATAAACCTGAAGTTCTTTGAATAAGCTGTATAAAAGTGATCCTCTCAAGTCACCATGATTTCCACTTTGTATCCTAAAGTTCAGATACTCATCATTGACATGCAAGAGGTTTACTGCATACTTGAGAAATCCTTCTCTATCTTGAGTAACCTCTGTGCATGCGATTCATCCAGGTCACCATTGTATGGCCTATAAACAGTGCTAAATTCTTTGAATAACAATTATAAATCCGCTTCTCACACTTTCAAACTGAACATATGTGTGAATCGACAAATCATTCAATGAAGGTACATACTTCATATCCTCCAAAACAAACAATCGTATCCTACCATCCAAAACAATCAAATTTTGCGTGAATATTTTGAAAGATGCACAAATAGTTTTAAAAGATGCGCGGACAAAAAGTGTCCATTCAATTCAAGTTCTTGTTCTTACCTTATCTAAAGTAAGAATAAAAACCTACATGTATATATGTATATTTATTTACCTTTTTTAATATATCTTTTTTTGATAAACTTACAGGTTATTATCTGAAAAGTTTTTACCAAGTCAGAATATTCTTCCTACCTCACATGATGAAATGAAGAAGATAATCAACAATCTTGGTATAGATTATCAAAATATACATGCATGTCCTAACGATTGTATTTTATATAGAGGTGAATATGCAGACTCTTTGACATGTCCCAAATGTCAATCTCCTTGATATAAGGGTGAAGAAGGTAAAATCCCAAAAAAGGTATTGAGACATTTTCCATTGGCTCCACGGATTAGACATATGTTTCAAAGCCCCGAATTATCAAAGCTTTTGACTTAGGGACATGATCACAAAAGTACTGATGGAATAATCAGAATTCCTCATGATAGTGTTGCTATTCAGCATATTGATTCTACATGGCCTGAATTTGCACAAAGTCCATAGAATCTAAAGTTAGGAGTTGCATTAGATGGGGTTAATCCATTCTCCATGAAATCCAGTGTGAAGAGAGATGGTGGATGCAATCCAAAGATGAGTAGGTGCTGCTACAACCAGCTTCACATCAGCCAACTGAGACTTCAGAGTTGATTAGTAGACCCTTTAAGCTTCCTAAATCCACCAAAATATCAGCCAAGTACTTTGGAACATGTATCCCAAAACTTTAAGTCAAGACAGACAAGTTGCGAAATGACTAGCTCCCAAAACTTGCTATTTTTTGACATACACCTACTGGAAAAAATGAACAGTGCTCTCAACCTGGAAGGAATTAGAAAAATTCCTTTTGGACTGAGCACTGAGAACAAGTTTCAACAATTTCTGGAACATCCCCATAATTCTCGGGGCTCTGCAGAGATAGACCAGTAAGCAGTAAAATGCGGATATCTCCAAAAGTATTAATTCAATGACCTTGAAAATTGATATGCAAAAACTAGACAGTAAGAGCTATCCAACACACATTAAATCACGGAAAAAAGATCAGTAGAACTCGAGATATGACCTTCTGAAGGTACTGCTCTGAGTGAGTATAGTAGAGAACAAAACAAAGAAGTGAATGATGATAAATGTATAAATTCATATATGATTACAACCACATTGGCAATGAATCTTTGCACAATGGGAGTAGAATGATAGAGCTATGGATTAAGCTCTTCAATCTCTACAAAATGACATGAAGTGGTCACGTACAAGGCTTGCTAATCGCCTCTTCCTTCTTGCTCCTTTTATAGCTATTCTTGGAGGGAGTTTTGAATTCGAATTCGAATGGCTCCACCTAAAAGTGATCCCCAAAGTTAGGAGATATTCCCTCACCTCAAAAATTCGTGGGTTTTGGTAGTTAGAGCCACGAAATTGCTTTTACATCATGCATGAGGTAAGCCATCCTTTTCCTTTTTCTTTTTTCAATTACAAGAGATAAAAATGAACTCTTTTACAAGAGGTGTTCACATGACTACTCATGTGACTTACAAATGAGGATGATATCAAATATATCAAGCATGTAGGCTTGGGAAAAATGCACCAACAGCTCCCCCTCAAGCCTAACATGCTTGACCTTCAAATAAGTCTTCAATTGTCCTTGATTTCCTGCAAGCCAATCATCAACTTGAATCTACTTAATTTTGTACCATCAAGAGCTTTAGTCAACATGTCGGCACATTGCATATCTGTAGAGACATAGGATAGTTGAATATCCTTGCTCATTAGCTTCTCCCTTACGTAATGGTAGTGGACTTCAATATGCTTGGTTCTAGCATGGTATACCGGATTAGCTGCTAGATGTAGTGAGCTTGTGTTGTCACCAAAAATATGAGGTGTTGAAGAATGAAGTCCAAGATCTGTGTACAAAGACTTTAACCACATGATTTCTTGAGTTGCATTAGCCAAACCTCTATATTCAGCTTCAGTAGAAGATAATGCCACGGTTGGTTGCTTCTTTGATGACCAAGAAATGATTTTTGAACCTGCAAATGATATATACCCGGATGTGCTTCTTCTATTATCTTTAGATCCGACCCAATCTGCATCTGAGTAGACCTTTAGCTCAATATCTGAAGTAAATGAATAAAACAAACCTTCATTCATGGTCCCCTTTAGGTACTTGAGGACTCTCTTGGCCGCTTCCATATGGTGGTCTTCTCGACTTATGCATAAACTGACTCAATATGCTAACACTATAGCATATATCCACCCTTGTGAGTGTTGCATAGTTCAAACTTCCAACCAAGCTTTGATAGCTTGTGATGTCTTCAATTGGCTCTCCTTCATAAGCACTAAGCTTATGATTTTGCTCCATAGGTGTACCTACACACTTTGTATTTTCCATCTTGAACTTGACGAGCATGTCATGGACATACTTCCTTTGTGATGGATATACGTGAATCTGTGTAGATCAACTCCAATCCAAGAAAATAAGTGAGTGGTCCGAGGTCACTTATTTTGAACTCCTCCTTCATTTGAGCCTTTACTTGTTTGATTCCTTCAAGATCATTGCCTGTGATAATAATATCATCAACATACACACATAAATAGATCACTTCAGATCCATTCCTCTTTATGAACAAAGAGGTATCCGCCTTGCTAGCTTTGAATCCTTGGTCCTGCAAATAAGTCACCAATCTGAAATTCCAAGCTCTTGGAGCTTGCTTCAATCCATACAAAGCTTTCTTTAGTTTGCATACATAGTTAGGATGATGTGCATCCTCATATCCAGGAGGTTGTGCCATATACACTTCCTCAGAAATCCATCCATTCAAGAAAGCATTCTTTACATCAAGTTGATAAAGATTCCAATTTCTAGATGCAGCAAGACTAATGAGAACCCTAATTGTAGGCATTTTTGCAACAGGAGAGAAAGTCTCATCATAATCAATACCATGGGTTTGAGCAAACCCTTTAGCAACTAACCTTGCTTTGTGTCTATTTATACTTCCATCTGGATTCCTCTTGATTTTGTATATCCATCGAGATCCAATTACCTTCATAGATGGCTTGTTAGGTACAAGCTCCCAGGTGTCATTCTCCTTCAAGGATTCCATTTCTTCATTCATTGCATCTCTCCAAGCTTTCTTGCTTTGTGCTTCTTCGAATGTGGTAGGTTCTTCATTGGTTGAATCATTTGCAATGTAGATTGAGTGCTTGGTGACCAAAGAAGTATCATAACCAAACCTCTCTGGTTTCTTCTTCTCCCTCGAAGACCTTCTAAGTGGTTGATGTGAGCTCTCCGGTCCATATGTAGCATCCTGCATCTTTGCTTTACCTTTGTTCTTCCATAGCTTTAGTCTTTCCAAGTCTTCTAGGTCAATCTCCGAATCACTTTCTTCAAGCTGCTTTGGTTCCTTTGGTTGAAGTGATGGAAAGTCTTCATCCAAGTCATACGGCAGCTTCACTTTCCTGTCATCATCAAACCATGATTTGTTTTCATCAAAAATTACATCTCCCCTCATAGAAAATCCTTTATTGGTTGGATTGTACAATCTATATCCTTTTTGGTTTTGATCATAACCAATGAATACACACTTCTCTGCCTTGGGATCCAATTTCCCTCTTACTTGAGAAGGAATGTGAGCATAGGCTAAGCATCCAAAGATTTTGCAATGCTCTAGACTAGGTCTTCGTCCATTCCACACTTCATATGGAGTGGTTCCATCTAGTGACTTAGATGGAAGGCTATTTATGAGATATGTGGCTGTCGACATAGCCTCTGCCCATAGGTAGTTCGGCAATCCCTTTTCGTTGAGCATGGACCTTGCAGCTTCGACAATAGCTCTGTTCCTCCTCTCTGCTACACCATTGAGTTCGGGTGTATACATTGTAGTGACTTCCCTTTTAATGCCTCTTTCATGCAAGAAGGCATCAAATTCAGAAGAGAAGTATTCTCCTCCACCATCTGATCTGAGTCTTTTCAAAGTCCTACCTGTTTGATTTTCAACAAGAGCAATATACTTCTTAAAGCAATTAAACACTTCATCCTTGTGCTTCATGAAAAACAAAATGGTTCACTTGCTACAATCATCTATGAAAGACACATAATATCTTGAGCCTGATATAGATGGCTCCTTACTTGGACCCCACACATCCGTGTGCACTAGATCCAAAGGATTTTGATACATATATCCTTTCTTATTGAAAGGTTGTCTATGAGCCTTGCCGAGTTGACAAGCTTCACACTTATAAATCATGTGTTGCCTTGTGATATTAGGCAAACCAAGTACACTTTGGTCCCTGCAAATCTGTTTGAGTGTCCTCTCACCAATGTGAGCAAGCCTTTTGTGCCATATCTCCAACTCTGTTAGAGTTTGAGATCCATAGCTAAACAAAGCTATGTTCTTTGTATCTTCCACTTCAAAAGTGAAAAGCCTTCCTGTCTTTTCTCCTTTGGCAATCCTTCGAACACCTTGCCTTGGGTCTTCAACATATGCTCCAAATCGATTGAATCTAACCTGCAATCCTTTTTCAACAATCTGTCCAACACTTATTAAATTTTTGGTAATTGTAGGGACATACAAGACTTTGCTTAAGAGGTTCATATTCCCATCTGATGTCTTCACATTACCTATCTTCTCCACTGAGTGCTTTGTGTCATCTCCTGTTTGCACTTCATGCTTGTTATGAGGATCTTCCAAATCAGAAAGTAAAGCCACATTTCCTGCTACATGGTTCGAGCATCCCGAATCAATGTAAAATATGTGATCATCATCCTTACCCTTCTTCGTTGATAGATTCATAATCAATAATGAATCTTCTTGACTTTGGTCCTCTGCATAGTTATTGTAATCTCTTCTTCCTCTATGGCCACCTTGATAGTTGTTGTTGTTGTAATTGTTGTTGTAGTAGTTGTTGTTGTAGCCTCCATTGTATCTGCCTCTATTTGATCCATAGCCACCTCTATTGAATCCTCTTCCTCTTGAGTTCCTTGGATTCCTGAAACATTCTTCAGTAGTATGGTTAGTTAAGCCACATATGTTGCAAGGTTGAGATGATTAGAATCTCCCCCTGCCTTGCTTTCCACTTCTGCCTCTTCCTCTAGCTCTTCCTCTACCTGCAAAGTTTTCTTGGAAAGAGCTTCGTTCATCTTCATTCTTCCTATTCTTTGACTTGTCCTTGACCTTAGCTTTATCAGAATATAAGGCAGCAGTTTGATTACCTCTTGAGGACTCACCACCTTTGCTAATCTTTGCTTCATGAGTGAAGAGTTGGCCCATGAGTGTGTTGAGGTCGGGTACATGCATATCCATGTATAAATCCATGGCTGTTGTGAATGACTCCCACTTGTCGTCTGCTTTGATTCCATTCATGATTTGTCTTATGATTTGCTCCTCTTCAATTACCTCTCCAATGCTTCCAAGTTGGTCGGAAATCTCCTTCATCTTTGTGACATAATCAGTCACATTTTGCTTCGGGCTTTTCTTCATTGTTGTGAACTCCATCCACAATTGGTTCTTCCTTGCTAGAGTGTTGGAAGAGAAGAAAGAAGCAAGTGCATTCCAGGTCTCTCTTGATGTCTTGCATCCCTCGACATGAGGTAAAAGAAAATCAGAGATTGAGTTTAGAATATAGGACCTTGCAAGTGCATCCTTCGAACACCAATTCAAAAGTCCTTCCACTTCTTCATGTGATGGTTGCCCTTTGTTCCTCATCGTTGGCATTGCTTCATCTCCGGATATGAATCCATATAGATTCCTCCCTTGAAGGTAAGCCTCCATCCTTAGAGACCATGCCGGATAGTTGTTTCGATCCAATTTGTCAATTGTTGATGGAAATCCATCTCCCATGTTGCTTGACTATGCTCTGATACCACTGTGAAGAGAGATGGTGGATGCAATCCAAAGATGAGTAGGTGCTGCTACAACCAGCTTCACACCAGCCAATTGAGACTTCAGAGTTGATTAGTAGACCCTTTAAGCTTCATAAATCCACCAAAATTATCAGCCAAATACTTTGGAACATGTATCCCAAAAGTTTAAGTCAAGACAGACAAGTTGCGAAATGACTAGCTCCCAAAACTTGCTATTTTTTTACATACACCTGCTGGAAAAAATGAACACTGCTCTCAACCTGGAAGGAATTAGAAAACTTCCTTTTGGGCATAGCAAATAGACTTAGCAAGCTTCCCAATCCAAGTAAAAGACTTCAAATGATGGACTGAGCACTGAGAACAAGTTTCAACAATTTCTGGAACATCCCCACAATTCTCGGGGCTATGCAGAGATAGACTAGTAAGCAGTAAAATGCAGATATCTCCAAAAGTATTAATTGAGTAACCTTGAAAAATTGATAATGAAAACTAGACAGTAAGAGCTATCCAACGCACATTAAATCATGGAAAAAGGATCAGTAGAACTCGAGATATGACCTTTTGAAGGTACTGCTCTGAGTGAGTATAGCAGAGAACAAAACAGAGAAGTGAATGATGATAAATGTATAAACTCATATATGATTACAACCACATTGGCAATGAATCTTTGCACAATGGGAGTAGAATGATAGAGCTATGGAGTAAGCTCTTCAATCTCTACAAAATGACATGAAGTGGTCACGTACAAGGTTTACTAATCGCCTCTTCCTTCTTGCTCCTTTTATAGCTATTCTTGGAGGGAGTTTTGAATTCGAATTCGAATGGCTCCACCTAAAAGTGATCCCCAAAGTTAGGAGATATTCCCTCAGCTCAAAAATTCGTGGGTTTTGGTAGTTAGAGCCACGAAATTGCTTTTACATCATGCATGAGGTAAGCCGTCCTTTTCCTTTTTCTTTTTTCAATTACAAGAGATAAAAATGAACTCTTTTACAAGAGGTGTTCACATGACTACTCATGTGACTTACAAATGAGGATGATATCAAATATATCAAGCATGTAGGCTTGGGTAAAATGCACCAATATCCAGTAAATGGTCAACATGGCCAGTGGTAGTCATAAACTACAATCTTCTGCCATATCTTAGCATTAAAAAGGAACATTTAGTGCTTTCACTTTTAATCCCAGGCAAAAGACAAGTTAAAGATATGACAGTATATCTTGCTCCTCTCATTGACGATCTTCAAGAGTTATGGAGAGGTATTAATGTCATTGATGTATCGAAAAGCATCAATGAAAGACATATTACGGTTCATGGTATTGTGGCTTGGACTATTCACGATTTTCCTGATAGGTTTTGGATACTGACCTATTTCAAGCTTTCCATTAAAATGTATCGCTTCTCTTTTAGATCTTAATGGATGATCATCAGGCAAGAATCATCGATGTCGAAGATAAATATTTTTGTTGAGATTCTTACTATAGATTGATCTCAACCAATCACCACAATATGGACAAGCTTTATAACCCTTAGTAGATATTCTTGCATCATGGAAAATGATAAAAATATAATTAGATTAGATCATATTTATTTACATGCATATTGAATAAAAAAATTACATCAATACCTGAACAAACACCATCTCTGATTCTTCACTTGATTCTTGATTTTGATGTATTTTATACCATTCTTGAGGAGATATGTCACAATAATGCCCATTTCTTAGATTCACTCTGGTTATTCTTCCTTTACTCTGCAGGTACAGGCAATCATTACCCCAATCTTGCACAATTTGCATTTGTCTCATAAATGGTATTCCTAGGATAATTTCATATGAAGTAGATTGTGGAAATTCAACTATGGCAAAGGTATGTTCTATTTCTATTCCACATATGTCCACAATGACTTTTTCCCATATTCCTAGGGGTTTTTCTATGTGTCCATCTGCAAGTTGCAATCTCATTTTGGTGGGTATTAATTCATTTTTTCCCCATTTCTCCCAAGTTTGTTTAGTCATAATGGCCACTCCTGATCCATTATCTAGAATAGCTTTGGCATGGTTTTTACCAAATTGTATTTTTAGGGTTGAGTTTCCCTCTTCTCTTTCACAATATCCTCCTATCTTATCAATGGGAATGTACCACAATTCCTCTAATTCCTGCAATTGTGGATGAAGATTTTCTGGTATTATTTCCCATTTTTTCATTTTGTTTTGTAAATGAGGATTCTGTTTTATCAATTCCTCCATTGTAGTATGGTATAAAATTATACATTGTTTATCTATATTTACATGGAATGTAATTTGTGGATTATCCTCTTCCTGATTAATATTTCTCCTTGTTCTTATTGCCTCGGATTCCTCAACTATTATTTGAGGATTATCCGATTCCCCCAGTTTAAGTTGTGCTTCCTGTATGATTTGTTTACACTTTTGCATCCTTTCATGTTCTAAGTCTGGCATAGGATAAGCCATTACATGATCTGTAGGACTTGGTCCCTCTTGAATTCTTCCCTTGTATGCTTTTATCAAGGTATCTAGACTCTGTGAATTTCTTATCTCTGACTGGGTTTGTGTCTTTTGAGAGGTACTGTTTGACTGTTCCCTATTCTCCTCTTCCAAATTTTTCCCCATTCTTTTTTTCCTTTCCCAGGTGTATGTATGCATATGCATTATGTATGCATATGTATGCATGTATGTGTATGTGTGTGTATGTCTCTCTATGTGTGTGTATGCATATATGTGTGTGTATGTGTGTGTGTATATGTGTGTCTATGTGTGTATGCATGTGTATGTGTGTGAATGCATCATTATGTGTGTATGTGTCTATGTGTCTATGTGTGTGTATATGTGTGTGTATGTGTGTGCGCGTCTATGTGTATGTGTGTGTGTCTATGAGTGTGTATGTTTGGATGTGTGTGTGTATGAATGTGTGTCTATGAGTGTGTATGTTTGGATGTGTAAGTGTATATGTGTGTCTATGTGTGTATGCATGTGTATGTGTGTGAATGCATCATTATGTGTGTCTATGAGTGTGTATGTTTGTGTATGTGTGTGTATGCATTATGTATGCATATGTGTGTGTATGCATTATGTATGTGTATGTATGCATATGCATTATGTATGCATATGTATGCATGTATGTGTATGTGTGTGTATGTCTCTCTATGTGTGTGTGTATGCATATATGTGTGTGTATGTGTGTATGTGTGTATGTGTGTATGTGTGTATGTGTGTGTATATGTGTGTCAATGTGTGTATGCATGTGTATGTGTGTGAATGCATCATTATGTGTGTATGTGTCTATGTGTGTAGTGTGTCTATGTGTGTGTATGTGTGTGCACGTCTATGTGTATGTGTGTGTGTCTATGAGTTTGTATGTTTGGATGTGTGTGTGTATGAATGTGTGTCTATGAGTGTGTATGTTTGGATGCGTAAGTGTATGTGTGTCTATGTGTGTATGCATGTGTATGTGTATGAATGCATCATTATGTGTGTCTATGAGTGTGTATGTTTGGATGTGTGTGTATATGTGTGTCTATGTGTGTATGCATGTGTATGTGTGTGAATGCATCATTATGTGTGTATGTGTCTATGTGTGTATGTGTGTGTGTGTATATGTGTGTGTATGTGTGTGCACGTCTATGTGTATGTGTGTGTGTCTATGAGTGTGTATGTTTGGATGTGTGTGTGTATGAATGTGTGTCTATGAGTGTGTATGTTTGGATGTGTGTGTGTATATGTGTGTCTATGTGTGTCTATGTGTGTATGCATGTGTATGTGTGTGAATGCATCATTATGTGTGTCTATGAGTGTGTATGTTTGGATGTGTGTGTATATGCGTGTCTATGTGTGTATGCATGTGTATGTGTGTGAATGCATCATTATGTGTGTATGTGTCTATGTGTGTATGTGTGTGTATATGTGTGTGTATGTGTGTGTGTGTCTATGTGTATGTGTGTGTGTCTATGAGTGTGTATGTGTTTATGTGTGTGTATGTGTCTATGTGTGTGTATGTGTCTATGTGTGTATGTGTCTATGTGTGTATGTATGCATATGTGTGTATGTGTGTGTATGCATTATGTATGCATATGTGTGTGTATGCATTATGTATGTGTATGTATGCATGTGCATTATGTATGCATATGCATTATGTATGTGTATGTATGCATGTGAATTATGCATGCATATGTGTGTGTATGCATGTAAGTATGTATGTATGTACGCATATGCATATGCATTATGTATGCATATGTGTGTGTATGCATGTAAGTATGTATGGATGTACACATATGCATATGCATTATGTATGCATGTATGTGTATGTGTGTGCATGTCTCTCTATGTGTGTGTATGCATATATGTGTGTGTATGTGTGTGTGTATGTGTGTGTGTATGTGTGTGTGTATGTGTGTGTGTATGTGTGTGTGTATGTGTGTGTGTGTATGTGTCTGTGTATGTGTGTATGTGTGTGTATATGTATGTGTATATGTATGTGTATATGTGTGTGCATGTGTATGCATTATGTGTGCATGTGTATGCATTATGTGTGCATGTGTGTATGCAACATTATTTGTGTATGTGTGTATATGTGTGTGTATTTGTGTGTATGTGTGTGTGTATGTGTATGTGTGTGTGTGTGTCTATGTGTGTATATGTGTATGTACATATGTATGTGTGTGTAAGTGTGTGTGTGCACATACCTGCTTGCTGTTGGTAGATGCGGCCCTCTCTCTCTCTCGCGCTCTCTCTCTCTCTCAGTCTCTTCTTGCTCGCATCCAAGTCCTGGCACAAATGTGCCGGGAGAAATCAAATTTTTTTTTTTTACATTCCAGAGCATCGCATATGCGACGCTCTGCAGTTTGCCAATGTCGCTCACTTCATCGCTAAGCAGCGACGCTCTGAATTAGCGTCGCATAAGCGATACTAGCATCGCTTATGTGACGACGATCGGGAAAAAAAATAAATCGGAATTTCTACCGTCGCTTATGCGACGACCGCGTCGCATAAGCAACGGTTCCCGTTTTTTTTCCAATTCGGGGGCGTCGCTATGCCCCCCTTTTTCTTGTAGTGAGCCTATTGCCACTCCTATGGAGACATGTTTACGATTGAGTCTTCATGATGTTGGAGATGCATTTGATGCTTTCTCTATCAGCAGCTTGTTGGATGCTTGATTAACTTATGCATTACTCGACCACATATTCAGTTTGTTGTCTCACAGATGAGCAGGTTTATGCATTGCGCAAGTGTCAAGCATGTTGAAGAAACACTCATGAATTTGACAAACAAACAGGCATAAAAGAAAAAAGAAAAAAAAAAGAAGTAAAATCAAAGAAAATCAAAAGCCTTAGTGGAGCGACAAATCACGATCGTTATGTACAGTACAGAATCTTCCAGGATCAGAGTTCGTTACACCGAATCAAACTGTACATAGAGAGAACGTACATAAGAATAATGGAAGGGGAAGTGCATTTTTCAAGAGCGCGCAGTATAAATAAAGCACATATAGAAAGAATGAGTGAGAGAGAGAGTTTTTAGTTATGGTTAGAAGAAGACGCCAGAGATCGCATATGTAGAAGAAGACGCCAGAGATCGCGTATGTAAAGATGAATAACAGAAACCTAAAATGTCAGGTATTCATCTCAGAGAGATGGTAGGAAGGAACTACTCACTGTAGGAGAGTTTCTGTAGCTTGAGCAAGAAGAGGCCAAGCCTGTTTGTACACATCTTCTCTAATAGAAAACACATGTTCATGTGGAAATTCGTGTGCACTGTTCGTATGTGAAGAAACCAAAGTATTGTCATACTATGGTTAAAAATAGTTAACAGTTAAAGTTTTCACAGTAAACGTATTTTTGGTCAGTTACAGTTTCTCAGTAAACAAGTAATTTCGAGTAGAAGAACGAAGTAGATCTCGCAGAGTAATGCGAAGTTTTGTATGAGAGATAGCTCATTCTGTAGCTAGACATCTCTACTTTCAGTTGATCAAATTTTCCAGTGGAAATTTGATAGCCTCTGAGTCCAAGGAAAAAGATGATTGTGGAAGCCTGTATTTTGCTCAAACCCCTCGCAATCGGTCCACTTGGATTACCTAGAGCCCACAATTATCTCACAATGGATTCTTCTTATGTCTATGCACTAGCTCATATGCTTCCCGACAAACGCACTAAAATGCTTAGTCTCTTATGTCCACAAGAAAATACCTACCCCTGATGATACTTGCTCAAAAATTTTGATGTTAGATCAAATTTTAATGGCCCAAGTAGCCAACCTCACTCCAATGTGTCCTTGGAGGAGACGGAAAAAAATACATGCACAAAACACACACACATGCACTTGTACGCACACACTAGCACATTCTTTCCCGTGCCCAAATGATTATTATCTTCCTCACTCTTTTTCTCACAATGAGAGTTACCCAAACTCTTAATAGTGTGAAATGTAACACATACTCAATGGTACTTGGGTTTGTTATTTGCATCCGCTTAAGTCCTTTTCTCAAAAAAATTGTGTTTCATACATTCTCGAGTTCCACACTGAAGGTGGAGCAGGTTTTTTATGTTGAATTCATCATAACTAACCTTAAATCTTCTTTAGCATAATAATGATGCCATCCCGTGCATGATAACAATATCGGAAGCTAATATCGTCATGTCCTCTTAGAATTCATGCCTTGAGGGGGATATGGACACCACTATAGATGGAAGCACTCCGATCTATCTACTCTATTGTCAACCGAATACCTATTGCGGTTCCAAACCATTCATATGTGAGTTCATCCTGGAGGTTTATGGGGTAGATTGGACTTGCGGACGACTAACTCTTCTGAAGAGCAATGGGAGGACTTTGGCCATGTATTTCCACGTTATTTCCCAACTAAACAGCTAATGATACCATGGACGGTTTATAGGCATATTCAATTCCTTTATTAACCCTTCCGTTGAGATATATAAACATTTTGAAATAGCTACAGAATTCATTTTGGAACAAAATAGACAAAGCAAACTCTTGTTACTGTAAGCATTCGGTTGTGGAACCACCAATGGCAATATATGTGCAGAAGGCAAACTTAAGTCCTTATTTAGAACTGCCAGAACCCAGAGCACTACTGGACATCCAAATGAGAAGTGATTATACAACAACCACAATAACAGTTTAGCAGAAGATGCTGATCACCAATTGGCACCATAAGTATAAAACACTAATCATCGTCTACATTAGAGGTGACTATATGACGACCACAATGCTTATTAGCAGATACTGAGGAACAATAGTCCCGAAAAGCATAGAGCTCATATGGAGAGGCATCATCAACAATCCATTGATCAATATCGAGTTCTACCCTGGCACATCCAATACCAGCTCCTGTGATTGTCACATCCACATATTTCACATACCAACCAGGATGTGAACCTTATCCATCACTGGTCACGTTCAGAGCACATACGGTACTTGAGCTTGTGCATTCAGCAACCCCACTAAAATGTCTATGTTGCCCCGTTCAAAGTAATCATAGCCATCACCCATCAGTCGTCCCCATGACACAATGTCATTGATCAATACACTGCTACCACTTGAATCAATGAGTGTTGCATTGAGGACAGAGTTCGTGCCAGCACTTATCCTCATGCGAATCTTGATAAAAAATGAGTATACACAGGAAGAGCTTGATACTTTTACCAACGAAAACAAGTACCATTCCTGACATTACTATGGTCTCTCATAGTCAGCAAATAAATGTACCTCATATTGATTTTAGTGCCTGTATATCAGCAGAACCACTCACAAACACTTGAGATGACACCGAAATTGCGAAAGGCACTGGTGAATCGAAAACAGCAGCAGGAGTTTTAGACAAACCTGATATATCCAGCAATGACACCTGCTATGATATTAGGCTTTATATAAAACTCCTTCTCTATTACAAGGCTTTGAAATTGATGCCATGTATGATTGGCATTTGCACTTGAAACGAACCTTCATGCAGGCCCTGACACATAAATAGCCAGGTGCATTTGCAACCAACTGTACACGTCGAGATGACATGTCCGGTGATGCCAACGTCCGATGAAACTTGCGATCTCATACACACTAGAGAGGAACAATGAATAAGAAACTAAACCCCAATTCAACAGTCCTATCGAATCTTGTCCCCCCTAAATGCCACCAAAAAATGTTTCTCTTTGACCGTGAAGAAAAAATGCATATGATCTTCATGAGTGCAATACGTGTGTGATGGATACACGGGAACTAAGCATGCGTTATCTCAAACAATAGCAATTCCAAACCAAACGCTATAATTATGTTTGCAAAAATCTCGTAGTCCCTTTCACGGAGAAGCTCGGTATAAAAAAAGTTCTGCAGAGGAAGCACCAGATTCCGCCTAAAGCCTCACAATTCAGTTCTAGAGACCACCATATATTGCCTACATTGTGCATAGTGACTTTTAATAAGATGGTCAAAGTAATCGAACGTATGCTACTGAGATTTACGAAATATTCTGATGAATAATCTGATAGCGAATCATTGCGTCAACGCTCCAAATGCATGCTGCATATATCCTCAAAATTTGGACATGGTTGTGAAAAATTAATTGCACAGCCAGTCTTCGACCACTCTATGCTCTCGATAGAAAAGCTCCTCCTTCACGCTCTCCTTCTGCCACACTGTTCTTCCAGGTGCTGCCGCCCAGAGAGCTTCTCCTTTCGTCTTTCAGGACGTGCTCCTCCATCGGTGTCCATCTCCCTCTATGATCCGCACGCTCACCATTCCCGTTTCCTCTCTGCTCTCTCCTTCAGAGCTCACCTTCTGCCCGTTTTTTTCTCCCCCTTTGAAGATGCGCTCGTCAGGCCTGCCACCCCAACGGACCTGCCCCCTTTTCTCGTTCTCTCGTCAGAGCCACTCCTCTTCGTCAGAGAAACGGATCCGCCCCCTTTTCTCGTTCTCTCGTCAGAGCCACTCCTCTTCGTCAGAGAAACGGATCCGCCCCACCTTCCTTCTGGCAAAAAACGGAAAAAAAGGCTTGGCCTGGCAACTCCATGGTAAAAATAGCTGATGATTCGCAGGAGGTCATCAGAAGTTAAATACCCAGATTGATAATGTATCAATTTTCCTCCTTTAACAAAGATGAGAGTAGGGAATTCCTCGATTCCCATCGCAGCAACAAGGTCTTCCTCAAACGATGCATTCACCTTTATGAGCCGAGGGGGCAATACATGACTTTTCCACATGCGATTAGCAGCATCCTCCAACTCACGAAGTACATGGTAGCACTCACGACCTCTTTTTCCATATCGTTCATATATAAGAGCAACTAAAGGACTAGGATCATGTAAGACTGTTTGTGTCCAACTCATTGAGTCCACATCTAAAGCACTAAAATTCTGAGGCTGGAAATCCCAATCAGTGTTTGGAATGTCCTGGACATCATCATCATCATCCTTATCATACTTCCTGCGATTTGTGACTCTGAAGTCTTCTTTGAAAAGATCTGAAACTTTAAAGCCCCATCCATCATCTGGCTCATCTAACCAGTTAGGATCATCTTCCTCAATAAAAAGTGGATCTTGTTCATCACTATCATCGTCATCTGATTTATATCTACGTTCAAGGTCTGTATTGATCATGTCTTGAATCCACTGACGAGCTTTGTTTGAGTTTTCCGTGTTGAAAATGTCTCTCTCTGATAATTCAGAAGTTGGGTTACTTGTTGCCCGATCCTGCACAGGTGTCATTTCAAGACCTTCCACATGTTTCTCATCAATCCCCAAATCTGCTATGCAAGTACCTGAAATCAAGCAACTTTCCTGCCAAATAGAACCGATTAGTGCATCAAAATCAACCATTTTTTTGGGCTAACAAAATTCACGCATCACTCCCTTACTTCATAAACATTCACTTGAAGTAATTATAAACAAAATTGAAGTTCATTCCGGTAAAATTCCAGTACGATCACGGTGTCAGTCTAGTGACAGTTTGGTGAAGTTTCGGTGAAATTTTTAAGTGAATTAAGAGCGCAGTGTTATACCTTGAGCGTCAGAAACTTTGCTAAGCTATTGATTGATTACAGAGCTGTTCTAAATCACACTAGCTTAGTTCTTCGTGGGCGTGGCGAATTCCACAGGCTTAATAAGGTTCAGCCTTCATCGCGTCGACAAGAAGTGGTATCAGGAAGAGCCGAGTAAAACCACAACAGTGGTATCGGAGCCAAGGCACACTCAATGGTCACTGTGAAAGTTGCCCTATACTCAGCCTCACAACTGGAAGTGGCCATAGTAGGCTGCTTCTTGCTCATCCAAGATATGCATGAGCTACCAAGCATGAAGCAAAAACCACTAGTGGACACACGAGTGTCATAACAACGAGCCCAATCACAGTCTGAAAAAGCATGCAAAAATGGCGATAGTGATCCCCCCTTGGGATAAAACAATCCAAGTAGTCGGGTATCACTCAAGTAGCAAAAGATGCGCTTAACCGCCTACCAATGCTTTGTTGTGGTTTTACTCGGCTCTTCTTGATACCACTTCTTATCGACGCGACGAAGGCTAAACCTTATTAAGCCTGCAGAATTCACCACGCCCAAGAAGAACTAAGCTAGTGTGATTTAGAACACCTCTGTAATCAATCAATAGCTTAGCAAAGTTTTCGACGCTCAACGTATAAGACTGCGCTCTAAATTCACTAAAAAATTTCACCGAAACTTCACCAGATTGTCACTGGACTGACACCGTGATCGTACCGGAATGAAATTCAATTTTGTTTATAATTACTTCAAGTGAATGTTTATGAAGTAAGGGAGTGATGCGTGAACTTCCTTAACTTACTGAACTCTTCCTGAAGTTTAAGAAAAAACTCCACTAGTTCAGAAAACCTCTTTCCGGTCAGGCTTTGTACTCTGTGTAGATATCTCTTCCATCGGAAACTTTGATCAACTGAAAGTAGAGATGTCTAGCTACAGAATGAGCTATCTCTCATACAGAACTTCACATTACTTTACGAGATCTACTTCGTTCTTCTATCGGAAATTACTCGTTTACTGAGAAACTGTAACTGACCAAAAATACGTTTACTGTGAAAACTTTAACTGTTAACTATTTTTAACCATAGTATGACAATACTTTGGTTTCTTCACATACGAACAGTGCACACGAATTTCCACATGAACATGTGTTTTCTATTAGAGAAGATGTGTACAAACAAGCTTGGCCTCTTCTTGCTCAAGCTACAGAAACTCTTCTACAGTGAGTAGTTCCTTCCTACCATCTCTCTCAGATGAATACCCGACATTTCAGGTTTCTGTTATTCATCTTTACATATGCGATCTCTGTCGTCTTCTTCTACATACGCGATCTCTGGCGTCTTCTTCTAACCATAACTAAAAACTCTCTCTCTCACTCATTCTTTCTGTATGTGCTTTATTTATACTACGCGCTCTTGAAAAACGCACTTCCCCTTCCATTATTCTTATGCACGTTCTCTCTATGTACAGTTTGATTCGGTGTAACGAACTCTGATCCTGGAAGATTTTGTACTGTACATAACGATCGTGGATTTGTCCCTCCACTAAGGCTTTTGATTTTCTTTGATTCTGCTTCTTTTTTTTTCTTTTTTCTTTTATGCCTGTTTGTTTGTCAAATTCGTGAGTGTTTCTTCAACAGATCCCCCTCAATCACTAATTTGACATCTTCCGGTCTTTCATATATCTTTCTTTCTTTTATACCTGCCATCTCTTTGAATCTGTTTGTCTTCGTTCCATCCAAGCTCTTTGTCAAAATGTCTGCAATCTGATCTTTTGTCGGAGTCTATACTATTTTTATATCTTTCTCCATTACCTTTTCCCTCAGGAAATGATACTGAATCTCTATGTGCTTTGTTCTTGCATGAAATACTGGGTTTGTTGCAAGATACAACGAGCTCATATTATCTCCATGTATGATAGGTACACCTTGATCAATACCCATGCTTTTGAACAAGGTCTGCATCCATATTATTTCTTTAGCTGCTTCTACGAGTCCTTTGTATTCGGCTTCTGTTGACGATAACGCTACTGTGTGTTGCTTCTTTGAACACTAGCTTACCAGCTTATCTCCTAGGTATATCATATACCCGTGCGTTGATCTTCTGTCATCTTGACTTCCAGCACAGTCTGAGTCACTGTATGCTTTCAGCTTTATATCTGACGTAAAGGGATAATATAATCCTTCTTTTATAGTTCTTTTGACGTATCTAAGAACTCTTTGTCCTGCAACCCAATGTTGATCTGTCGGACAATGCATGAATTATGAGAGAACTCCCACTGCATAACTAAGATCTGGTCTCGTTAGCGTAGCATAAATTAAACTTCCTACTAATGATTGATATCTCTTCATATCTTTAAACTCTGCACCACTGTATCTGCTGAGTTTATGATTTACTTCAAGTGGTGTTGAAGCTTCTCTGCAATTTTCCATATTAAACTTCTTCAGTAAGTTTAGGAGATACCTTTCTTGTGAAACATATACACCATGATCTGTGTATGTGATTTTCATTCCTAAGAAATATGATAACTTCCCTAGGTCACTGATCTTGAACTCTCTTTCGAGTAGTTTCTTTACTTCTGTAATCCCTTCATCTGAGGTTCCTGTGATTATTAAGTCGTCTACATAAATACAAATGTAGATCATACCTTCTTCTGTTCTCTTTATGAGTAGACTTGCGTCTGCCTTCGAACTTTGGTATCCAAGTTCATTAAGATATTTCACAAGTCTGTAATTCCAAGCTCTTGGAGCTTGCTTTAGTCCATAAAGTGCTTTTCTTAATCTGCAGACAAAGTTTGGGTATCTGAAACTTTCAAACCCTTCAAGTTGTTCCATGTACACTTCATCAAAAATGTATCCATTCAGAAATGCGTTCTTTATATCTAGCTGACTTAGCTTCCATCCTTTCGATGCAGCTACAACAATTACTGTCCTTATGGTTGACATTCTTGCCATCGGACTAAACGTCTCATCATAATCTATGCCATGCATCTGGGCATAGCCTTTGACCACTAGCCTTGCTTTGTGTCTGGCTATCCTTCCATCTGCAAATTTCTTTACTTTGAAAACCCATTTATTTCCGATTACTTTATTACCATTTGGTTTCGGAATAAGTTCCCATGTCTTATTCTCCTCCAGTGCGCTGATTTCTTCTTTCATTGCTTCTTCCCATTGCTTCTTGCCTTTAGCTTCATCATAGCTCTATGGTTCTTCATCATCTTTGACCATATATGCATAATCTTTCTGAGCTATGTATGAGGTATCATATGAATATCTTTCTGGTTGTCTTCTAGTCCTGCTTGACCTTCTTGGTTCGCATTCTTCATAAGTGTCTGAATACACTTCTTCATCTCATTTCTCATACCTGATCCGATCCTGGACGTACTTGCCTGTATATGATCTTCATCTCTGTTTACATGCACAATTGATTTTCCTTTTTCTTTTCTTCTTACTTCTTCTTCAAATTCTTTAGTTGTTTGACCTTGATCTGTATACCAGCTTTTTTGTTCATCAAAAGTAACATCTCTAGAAACAATAAACTGTTTCGTTAGAGGACTCCATAACCTATAACCCATCTGTTTTTCATCATATCCGACGAACACATATTTCTCTACTTTCGGTTCAATCTTATGTCTCAGTTGTGATGGTACATAAGCATACGCTACTGATCCAAACACTTTGCAATGATCAAGTGTTGGCTTCTTTCCCCACCAAGCTTCATAAGGGGTTATTCCTTCTAATGTTGTACATGGTAATCTGTTTACCAAGTATGTAGCTGTATTTACAGCTTCAACCCAAAGATAATTTGGACAATCTTTTTCATTTAGCATAGCTCGTGCAAATTCAACTAGAACTCGGTTCCTTCTTTCTGCTACTCCATTTTGTTGTGGTGTATATCTGCAGGTTATTTCTCTCTTAATTCCTGTGTTCCAAAGATAGTCATTGAATTCTCGGGAGAAGTATTCTCCCCCTCCATCAAACCTCAGTCTTTTAAGTTTTCGTCCGGTAAGTCTTTCAGCATATGCATGAAAGTGCCTGAAAGCTCCAAACACTTCTGATTTCTCTTTCAAAACATAAAGAGTTATCCACCTTGTTGCATCATCAATGAATAAGACATAGTACCTCGATCCGCTGATTGATCCTTCTTTCGTTGGCCCCCATACATGTGTATGAATAAGCTCGAGTACTCCATCATGTTTGAATCCTTTCTTCTGGAAAGGTAACCTGTGGGCTTTTCCCATCTCACATGCTTCGCACTTATGAATCATATGTTGATTCTGTATGTTCGGTAATCCTAGTACAGACTGATTTGCGATCATAGCTTTAATTCCTTTTTCATTGAAATGACCTAATCTCTTATGCCATAGATCAAGTTTTGTAATTATCTTTTCTCCATGTGTGAGCAACGCTTGGCCAATGTTCTCTTGTACTCTTAAAGTAAAGAGTCTTCCTTCTTTCTTTCCAGAAACGATCTGATTATATCCATTCTCAGGATCTTCTACAAATACTCCTTTGTTTGTAAATCTGACATGAAAACCTTTTTCAACTATCTGTCCCACATTGATCAAATTTTTCGGTATTGTTGGAACATACAAAACATTGGTTAGCAAATCTGCTCCACTCTTGCATTTCACTTTTCCAATTGAATGTACGCTATGTCTCGTATTGTCACCTATTTGAACAGTGTGACTAGAACTACCTTTTTCTAGTTCTGACATCAATTCTATATTTCCTGACAAATGATTAGAGCATCTAGAATCAATGTAAAATACCTTTAGGTCTTCATTTTTTGATGTGCTGATAGAGTTCATCATCAACAATGTATGACTTTCATTCTACGTGTCATTTGCGTAGTTGTTGTAGGTGGTTTGTAGGATTGAGTCTGTCCCCAACTTCTCGCTCCACCTCTACCATAACCCCCTCTTTGGCCTTGTCTGCCTCTTTGATATCTTCCGCTCCTAGTTCTGCTATTATTGTTCTGATTCTGATTTGATCCTCGTTGATTGTGCCAACAGTCATGAGCCAGATGATTACTTAATCCACAAATCCAGCAGGCCTTCTTGTTGGTATTCTGGCTACTTCTTCCTCTTCCAAAACCTCTTGCTCTTCCTCTGCCAGTGCCTTTACCTCTTGCGTAATAGGCCTAAGAGCTTGACTCTTCTTTGTCTTTTGGTTTACCTTTGTCTTTCTTCTTGTTCTTCATGTACATCGCTGAACTTTGACCTTTGTCTCCATCTCCTTTCAGGTCTTGCTCATATGTGAGCATCAAACCAAGCAACTGATTTAAATCTGGCACGAAATGATTTAAAGAAAGTTCAGTTGAAAGTACGAAAGGTTTCCACCTTTCATCTCCTCTCAAACCTGTGAGCACTTGCGCTATCAATCTGTGATCTTCGACTTCTTCATTTATGGATCCAAGACTATCTGCTAGGTCCGTCATTTTAGTAACATAGTCACTAATGCTTTGACTCGACTTCTTTTTGAATGTCGTAAATTCGGACCATAAGCTAGCCTTCCTAGCTTTCGTAGTATTTTGGAAATGATCTTCCAATGCACTCCATATGTCCTCTGCTTTCTCCAAACCTCTAATGTGCGGTAGTAGATGGTCTGTTACGGTATTATAGATGTAGGCTCTTGCCGTTGCAAATTTTCTTCTGCCACAGCTTCAAGGCTTCTAATTCTTCTTTTTCTGGTTGACAATCATCTTCAAAAGTCGGCTTCTTTTCTTCTCCGGTCACATACATCATTAAGTCCTTACTCATAAGTAAGGCTTCCATGCGCATTACCCATGCAGGATAATTATCTCTGTCCAGTTTGTCAATAGTAACATGGTCTGCCATAATTTTTCCAGTGAGTATGATGTTAAGGGTTTTACCTTTCACAAACCTTTACTCTTGAGGATGACTTTAGAATACTTCTTGATACCATTTGCTGTTGATCTCTTCAGCGTTCTCCTTTCCTTATGGAAGTTTTCGACTTCTCTTGTATCTTCACTTCCGGTTGTTCCTTGAGAACCTTTCTGCTTTTCAGAATCTTTCGGCTCTTGGGTCTAGCCTGCTCTGATTAGATATGCCTAGCTTTGATATCCACTTGTAGTCGATTCGCCCTTGCTCTTGGATCTATCCCCCCACCATCTTCACTGACAGTCAGAGCGCATTGGCAGTTGTGAGGAACCATGTGTTCCATGCTCGCACTAAGCACATTGAGGTGCATTATCATTATGTCAAGGAGAGGTTCTCTGCTGGTGAGATTAGCTTGGCATATGTGCCCACATAGGAGAACATTGCAGACCTTTTCATGAAGGCTCTGCCTAGGGAGAAGTTTGAAGCTTTCTGCAAAGCTTTGGGCTTACTTCTTTTTGTGGATTGATTCCACATAGCTTGGCACTTCTTATACATGAGTGTCAGGGGGATTTGTGATATATTTAGGTAGTGATGTGTGTGAACACCTATTGCCCTAACGGGCTACTTATCTTTGTACATTCTAGTGGTAATACATTCAGTATTGTGTGTTGTGCTCCAAGCTTCTTCTTCTTCCTTGTGCTGTTTGGTGCGTCTAGAGACATCTAACTCCAACAATTTCTATGCCATTAGATCAGAATTTGAAGTTGGATACTATATCATGTGAAGCATTGGAAAATGCTACTATGTATAGGAATATTGTGGGAAGTTTGATATATCTCATAGTTACAAGGTCTGCTCTCGTAAGCTACAGAGTTGGACCTAAAAGTCAATTTATGCAGGTTCCCAAGAAACTGCATTTTGGTGCTTTGAGGTGCGCTCTATGTTATGTGAGTGCTACTGTGGATTATGCATTATTTTATGAAACTGGTGTAGATTTGCACATTCATGGATATACCGATGCAGAGTGGGCTGGTAATATTCCAGATAGAAATCCACTAGTGGCTTCTTATCCTCACTTGGAAGTGCAACTATTACATGGAGCAACAAGAAGCGACCCACTGTTGCTTTGTAGAGTACATAGGCTGAGTATAGAGGTGCTACAATGGGAGCATGTGAAGCATCATGGTTAGAGATGCTACTTATATATTTATGCATGGAAGTGAAAAAGTCGATCATCATCTATTGTGGTAAGCTTAGCAGCATTTAGTTAGCACAAAATCCTATGTTTCATGCTAGAAAAAAGCATATGGAGGTACATTATCACTTCATCATAGAGAAGGTATTAGTAGGTGATATTGATCTTGTTTATGTGAGGCCTGATGAGCAGGTTGCTAATATTTTCACTAAAGCACTTGGAGCAAAGAAGCTAAAGAAGTTTGGGGAGATGCTTGGATTAGAGGACATGATGTTGAGGTTGAAGGGGAGTGTTGAGATATCAAGCTCAACATGTTATGATCGAGGATGACTTGCATCACTTTTTCATTTCTCTAACATGTATAATGGTCACTCCAATATATGTCAGGGATAGTTTAGTGAGCCTTAGTAGATTCACTAGCGAGAGTGATGGCACACTTGTTTCTTGCCAACTCACTCATTCGTGAACATTAGGTTTTTGCTAATGTGTTATTCTTTATATATTGCATTAGTTGTATTTTTGCATTAGGTCATTCTTGTATATTCCTTTTAATTTAATAGAAGAAGAAGATGAAGAAGAAGAAGATCATTCTTCCTTGCCTCAATTTGTGTGTGTGCTCCTCTCTGAGTGTGAGAGTGTGTGAGTGAGCTCTCTTCCTTATCTCCTTCCTCATGACATAAGGCTAGGCTTGTTGCAAAAGGTTATGCTCAAACGGAAGGCATTGACCTTGATGAGACCTTTTGTGTACTTGAGTCAAGAAGACTCAAGGACTCGTGCCAATGAGACTGTACCTCTATTGCAACACAAGTGTATATACTGGGAAATTAACACACATTTAAAAATCCGATTGAACGACCTAACCAAGTGTATGAGGACATGTGCACACATGATGGAAAATGAAGTGATTAAACTCGCATGCATGAGAAAAGACTAATCCACCTCTCAAACTCATTGAAATGCTGAAGGTGCCTGTCCCGATACCTCTTACAACAGTTTTCAGAAAATCAAGGATTTCTCCCAGCTCCGAATTCCAAATATAGTCAATAGGTACTCATTTCGAAGCTCTCGACGAGACGCATCTATTGAAAGTAGTTTCACCTGATTCTGACACTTCAAGTTATGGCCAAATTAGTGAATGGCGGGAAACACCCACACTCACGCCACAACTCCTACAAGCTCACACACACACTACAGTAGCTCAAAAACAATGGGGAGGGGTAGACAACAGTCTTACACACACATTCCAAGCATTACACACACATACAAGATCAAAGAGAAGATAGAAATCTGCAAGAAAGAGGCAAATTCGAAAATTCAGGAGAGCTCCTTCTTCACAATGGCAAAAAGTCTCTACAAAGAGTCACAAAGTGACTTATATATATGTACCCTAAGTTTGGTCCTTTCACACAAGAGACCGGCACTTTATTACAAAAAAGGTGAATTTCCTACTAGTTTACAAGGGATATTTTACAACAAATTGGGATTATGCAACTAGAGGACTCCTCTAGTGCATTTACATGGCTTGAGGGAATTCTCTAGGACTTTGAAGAAGAAAAATATGCCCATTAATTCAAAAATTTTGGGGCCCTTCTCTTTTACTCCTTTGCTCTGCAACACTCTTCCCCTCTTTGTCTCTGTCGTCCCTTGATAGGCTTTAGCTTCTCGTTGGCTTCTTGTTTAAGTCTTTTGAGTGCACGCATCGAGTGGTCGAAGAAGCAATAAGGACCGTCAGACAATTGGTTATCTTATCCGAGGTTTGTCCTTTGCTTCTGTCTTGGGCTTGCTTTAAGAGTTCTGAATTTACGCACCTAGTGGTCGGAGAAGCAATAAGGATCGTCAGAGAATTTGTTATTTTATCTTATCTATGTCCTTTGCTTCTGCTTTGCCCCTTGGTATTCCGTATATCACATATCTGGGTTGCTGTATTCAGTGGGATTGCCACGCACGCCACCAATGACCTATGTCTTGCTTGTGGTACTCTGATTTGTCCTGGTTGCACACATGTGACCCTATTGTATTGCTTTGAGCCTGTTTACTTTCTTTTCACCGCACGCTATCATCAGAAGGATTACTACCTGCCAATTATTGTCTTGCACTTCTTCATGTATGGTTCCTGGCCCTGGTCCGTCCTTCCCATGAAATGTCCTGGTTCTGATTGATCTTTAATTCCACTTCTCAGGACCTCGATGATTCGCGTTGTTGCCTGATGCGTGCCCCTGCGGGGCTTTGTGCAGAGGGTGGTTCTTCTGTTATCATGATCTTCATTCTTTATTGGGCAGGTTTTGACTTTGATCTTCTTCTTCTTCTTTTCTTGCTTGATTCCCCTTCCACACGTCCCTCCTCCTGAACTCTATCGTCCCCGAAAGGCTTTTTGTGGCGACGTGTGTATGTCTGTATGGCTGCTTGCTCTCGTTGATTCAGCAGATTAGCGTGAAAAATTCTTTCCACTGCTAGGACTTAACTCCGTCCTCTGGTGCTTGTCGGTGATCCGCAAAAAAACTTGTTTCATAAGCAACCAGACGTGCATTCAAGTTTGAAGCCATTTTTACAAAAATCTCTGAATCGATTTCGAAGAAGCTAGTGAAAAATGCTTCTTCGAAAGTTTGCATATACGTTGACGGCAAAAACATGATTCGAGAATAATATGCCATAAGTGTGAGGCGGCTTGGAATAGTGGATAGATAAAAGGGCTTCTTGTCGGGCCTCCTCTCTAATCCGTTCTTCCTCTTTCTTCCTATTTTGAGCACCTACTAGACGTGCTAACATTTGATCCGTCAATGTCTCCATGAACCTTTTAACTCTACATCCACTTATGTAGTTAGGAAGAATATCTCCATCTAACGTGGCTAGATTAACTGCTCCACTAGTAGAGATTCTATTGATGATCAGAGGTCCATATCCGCGTTTTTGTAATTTCTTGGCATGTTGTTTTAAGGTGTACACCAAGACTAAGTCTCCCTTTTTAAGTCCTTTTTCTTTTATATGTGCATCATAATATGCCTTTTGTCTTCTTTTGGCTGCGTAGATTCCTGCCACTACTTGTAACCTAGTTTCATGTAACTTCTCAATTTGGTAGAGTTGTTGGGATAACTCATGTTCGTTCCATTCATACTGTTGGGCTACTCTCAAGGTTGGGATCAAAAAATCAATCTGCAAAATAGCGTTCTGCCCATACACTAAATTGAATGGGGTAGTTCCAATGGCAGTCTTATATGCTACTCAGAAGGCCCAAATTGCATGATGCAATTGTTTGTCCCAATCCGACCTTCCATTATTGACAATCTTTGTCAATACAGAACATAATACCTTGTTGGAACTTTCTGCTTGACCGTTGGCTTGGGGATGATATGGGGCTGATTTCTTGTGAATCATTAAAAATTCATTCATTAGCGACTCTATTACTTCATTAAGAAAGTGCGTTCCTCGGTCACTCACAATCTCAATTGGTAATCCGCAACGAGTGAATATATTCTCGAAAAGGAATTTAGCAGTGGTCTGAGCATCGTTCTTTCTCGTAGCTTTTGCTTCCACCCATTTGGTTAAGTAATCTGTGGCTACTATGATATACTCCGCATGAGATCCTTTGGCTGGTGGGTTGATGGGTCCGATGAAGTTGATACCCCACTTGGAGAATGCTCTCGCGCACACCATAGGTCTTAATGGCATTTCATCTCTCCGAATTGGGTATTTAGCCCTTTGGCACGTTTCACAGCTTCGTACATAAGTCTCCGCATCCATATGTAGAGTTGGCCACCACAAGCCGGCAAAGAGGTTCATTTTGACAATTCTTTCAGCTGAAAAATGACCTCCCGCGGCACCTACGTGTGCCATCTCTAATATGGGTAGATACTCTCCTTCATGTATGCATAATCGTAATTGATTATCCTTTCCTCTCCTAAACAATTGTTTTCCCATATGTACGTAACCCTTGCTCATTTCTTCTAGGGATCATCTTCTAGTTATACTTATTCCTTCCTCATGTTCTCTGTTCTTTAGAAATTTAACCAATGTTTTACTCCAATTGGGTGCTATGGTTGAAAATGGTATGGACATATGATCCTCCGGAATTGTCTCCTGGCATTCTGCACAATTACTCACGTAGTCATGGACATCCTTGGGCATGTCAGGCCAGTACACTCCTAATCGTTTCAATTCCCGAATGGTTCCATACGTTCCTTGGTGTGTTCTCCATTTGTTCACATGTGCTTGCTCAATTAGTTGCTTTTGTTCATCCTCCTCGGCACATCTTAGCAACACTCCATTGGGTTCCTTATAGTACACGCTTCCAGCAATAATGTGCAAATTTCTTGATTGAAGAATTTCCTTTTTGCTATTCTTATTGATCGAGTGTTGTGGGCCATGGGTGAGTATAGGAATTAATTTCTCTGCCCACTTGGGACATACTTCCAGGTTGATCAAATAAGTATCTGGCAGATCATCGGGTATTCCACTTGGCGGTTCTCCATGGGTTAACCTAGAAAGGTGGTCTGCTCTTACATGCATGTTTCCCTTTTTTACTACCACTTCGAAGTCGAACTCCATTAACAGTAAGAACCATCTTAGTAATCTTCCCGTGTTACAGGGTTTATTAACCAAGTAGAGTAAGGCCTGATGGTCTATGAAGAACTTGAATTTGTTGGCTAAAAGATAGTGTCTGAATTTCTTCACTGCATAGACCATTCCTAACCCTTCTCGTTCAGTAGTGGTATAATTCCTTTCTGCTTGATTTAGTTGTCTACTCGCATAGGCAATTGGGTGATCTAGCTTTCCTTCATCGGCCGGTTGGGCTAAGATACATCCAATCGCATAATTAGACGCATCTACATGAATATGAAACGGCTTGTTCCAATTGGGCATTTTTAGAATTGGGGCTATGCTAAGTCTCTTTTTTAATTCATTGAATGCTTTCTCGCACTCCTCAGTCCAAGTGAATTGAGTTAAGAGACCATACAGGGGTTTGGCTATTATGGCATACATGTGAATGAACCGACGGTTCCACAATGTCCCATAAAGGCTTGTACTTCTTTCGCATTCTTTGGTCTAGGAAGCTCTAAAATGACCTTGATCTTGTCCTCATCTGTGGATATTCCGTTCCTCGAGACTATGTGTCCTAAGATCTTTCCTTGTCTCACCATTAAGGCACATTTATCTGGGTTTAAGCAGACTCTGTACTGTCTACATTTATCGAATATCTTCCTCAACTCCGGAATATGTTCGTGTCTTTGATTTGAGTATGTGCATAGATCGTCTACATATACTTCCATGCTCTTCTTCAGGAATTCCTTGAAAACATGACACATCAATCGTTGAAAAGTAGCAGGTGCATTAGTGAGTCCAAAAGGCACCACTCTGAAAGCATAGACTCCCCATTCGGTTGCGAATGCGGTCTTATGTTGATCCTCAGTAGCAATAGCTACTTGGTTGTATCTGGAGAATCCATCCAAGAAGCTATAGACTTCCTTTCCTACTACTCTTTCCAATAGATGGTCTGTGATGGGTAATGGATAGCTATCGCGTATGGTGGCTGCATTGACCTTTTTCAAGTTAATGCACACCCTAAATTTTCCATTTTTCTTCGGCACAACCACTAAAGGCGAAACCCACTCGGTGTGTTCTATCTCATATATGAATCCTGCAGCTAGTACTTTGTCAATTTCTTCCTTAATTTTGGCTGCATAAACCTCATTATATGTATAAGGACGTTGTTTAGAAGGTTTTGCGTCTGCAGTTATTGGTATTCGATGAGAACAAATATTGGGTTCGACACCCTTCAGATCCTTGTATGTCCATGCGAATACATCTCTGTATTCTTGGATAAGTTGTATGAGTTCTTCTTCCTCTTCAATTGATACATCTTTGCCTATGTATGTGCATCGCTCCTCTCCGTCTTCCACTGTTACTACAATCTTTTTCGTTTGTTCTTTGCTGTCATATGCTTCTCCATCTCTAGCCTCTCGTTTAGGCATTTGAATGGCTACCTTTCTTTCTTCTACTTCATATTTTTTAAAATGTTCAGGAACTTCAAAAAGATCTGGATTCGGTTCCGTCTTACCCATGTCTTCCGCTTGTTCTTGTACCAGGGGAGCAGCTTCAATTGCTAAGATCTTTGTTGGTTGTTGTCCCTCTTTACTTTGAATGGTGTCTAGGTAACTCTCTTCAGAGTCAAATTCCGGTTCCATTTCTATACTCTCATATTCCTCTTTCCATTATTTTTCCAAAACTTCCCCTTCTTCTACTTCTTGAAGAACAACCATATAAAGATTTACATCATAGCCTTCCTCATCTATGCACTCGTTCATTGTAAAAACTTCCTCATTCACGCACACATCTAAGGTGGCTAAGATTTCCATCCATCCATGCGGTTCAAAGGTCTCATCAGGAAAGATTTGAGGCATGTAATCAGGGTCCTCTACTGTTTGGTAGTTAGGATGTCCTATCGGCCACTGTTGTCTTTTATTCTCCTCCTTCTTCGCCTCTTTGCACATCCATAACTGAGCATCCTCGTGCATCCAAGCTTGATCGCTCGATCCAGCACTATGCATGGATAGGTCATCTTTCTCCTTGTGTATGGGATTCCACTATAACGGAGGGACATCTCGATAAGCAAATGTATGCAAGTTTATCTTGGTCGTGTTTCCTTGATGTTGTAGGTACAATGAATCTCTTCCCCAGTCTTGCACTACCCGCATTTGTCTCATAAAGGGTCGCCCTAATATCATTTCGTAGTTGTTGGCTTTTTCGAACTTACAAATGGCTAATGTGTGTTCAAATTCTACTCCACAGGTGGTTAATTTGATTCTTTCCAATATTCCTAAGGTTTTCCCCACATGACCGTCTGCTAGTTGTAGCTTCATGCGTGTGGGTCGTAAGGCAGGTTTCCCCCATTTCTCCCATATCTCCTTGGTGGCAATTCCTACCCCGGCTCCCATGTCTAGTATAGCCTTGGTCATGTACCCATTGTAAGTGACAGGCAGACAGGTATTGCCTTCGTCACCTTCACTAAACTCTCCCACTTTATCCACTGGGATTTGTATTTTAGATGTGTTCTCTTTTTCCTTTCCTTCCCTTTCTTGCCCTAATCCTAATTGGCTCGCTAATTGTCTCCATAATTGTGGCTTAAGTTGAAGTAATTCTTCCACGGTCAACTTGCATTGTACTTTTGTTTTCTTAAGTTCCGTTAGATTGTGTGAATTTTTTTTTGAGCTCCCTTTTTCTTTTCCATGTACTGTGGGTGCTCGTATTATTATAGACTCCTTTTCATATTCTCCCATATAATTCGGTAAGGTAGAAATACTCAGGGTTTCCTCCCTCCTCCTATCGAGTCTTGATACTTTCTCATATACTTCCTCCAGGTTGGTATTTGGTTGATAAACCTCCACATCTATTTCCTCGAAAGGAGGTTTTGATACTCCATTTTTCTTCCATTGTTCTTCCCGTAGTCTCTTCCATAATTCCTTCGGCCATTCTCCCTCCAAATCCGGTATTATTGACACAGGTTCATCTTGAGTTTTCATTTGCTCATCCATGTTTTCCTTCCTTTTAAGTTCTTTACCTTGGGAGTAGACACATTCTTCGTATTGATCATCTGTTATCCTTGTCTCTGGTAGAGCTGGGATAGTCTTTTCTAGGGTTGCTTGTGCTACCTCTATAAGTTTCCTACATATCGCTAATCTTTCCTTTTCCAGCTCCCCCTGTGGGTAGAGTCTTTCGTGTTGCTCTATATTTGGCTCAGTCTTAATTCTAGCTTGGTAAGCTTTCAGCCACATGTCTAAGTCGTCTGGTTTTGGGTCAGCTAGAATTGATCCCAGTTTCTCTTTCTCTTGGATAAGTGGTGACACCGGGGTCTCCTCTCGGATCCCTTGTTCTTTATGTTCCCTTCTGTTTTGGGCTTGTTTTTTGCTTTTTTGACTCTCATCTTTTGTCCATTTATTTTTGAGTTTTTCTCTTCTTTCCTTCCATTTTTGAGCTTTGGTGTTCTGTGCATTTTCTTGTAGATCTTCACAATCTTCCACTACCTGAACTTTAGGACTTACGGTTTTATTGCTCTCTTGTTCCCGTTCTGGTTGTTTCCCTTTTTGTTGCCTTATCTGAGCTCTTGTAATGGCTTTCAATGGCACAGTGTATTCCTTATCACTTCCAGATCCTTCTATCACTTCAATTATGTTGATAGGTGCAGTGTCCTGGACTTTGGTTGGATTCTTAGGGCAATCTCTGAAAAGATGTTCCTTTCCACAATCACTACAATATCCTTCCCAAGTCCTAGGTGGTGGTGGATTGTAAGGTCGAGGGAACTCTCTAATAAAATGGTCTCCTCCGCACCTATAACAAGGTACCCTTGGTACAGGTGGTGTAATGGTTGGTCTCATGGGTGGTTGTGCTTTGGGAGCGGTATACATTAGAGTTGTGACCTCAGTGCCATAGCTTGGGTCATATGCGGAATTGTATTTGATCCCTCTCTTCGTGAATTCCCCAATGAATTCTTGAAAGAATTGCTCCATGTTCCCAAATTGATTAGGGTCCAGTGGCTGGAACCAAGTTAGAGCCGTTCCTGTGAGGGTGAGTCCAAAAGACTCATACTACACAAAGAAGTCGTCTACTTGTTCTGCCCTTAGAACTTGTTTAAATTCGGAAATGTGATCGTAAGGTTCTCCTAATCCATCATAATGATTTCTTACACATTTGGCCACTTGTATAGGTCTTAGTCTTCTCATTGGTTCAGGCGGTCTCGGCATTACAGGGAAGACAGGGACTGCTGGTCTAACGGGGCATTCCCGGCTGTCCTCCTACTGGTGGTTGTGGTCTTATAGGTGATCGGTACTGATTACCTACCCCAGCGTGGGCCTGATTATGTGTTTGCACTCCTGAAGTTGCAAATTGCACATGAGTACGGTTTGGCACACTTCGTTGGCTGGTCTGTCCTGACGTGGTATGTTCTGTCTCTTGTTGATTTCCAAAAGGGTTTTGCGATGTAGTTGCTTGATCTCTCTGAGGAAATACAGGCACACCCATGTATCTTAGCCGAGCGCTGTCTAAGGCACTCACGGGCCAATATCTCCTCTGATTTTTGTCCAAGTATGTGAGTCTAGCTTCATCTTCTGGATCCTTTAGCTCATAAAATGTCATAGGTCTTTCTTCTCTCCCTGGAGCCGGTAAGTCTGTTTGAAGCAGTAAGTCTGATCCATGGATCATATAGAATTCCAATAAATAGTCGTCTTGAGGTATCAAGTCTCCTCTCAAGACTCGAGTTACTTGGGATCTACCTCTAGGGGTAGTCACTAGCTCTTCAGGGTTTGTTCTTCCGAAGTTTTCTGGTTCCACTAATTCTCCCCTTTCATTGATCATTTCAGGAAATTCAATCACGATGTAGATGTGACCAATTTTGTCCACGTATGCTCCTCCTT
The DNA here is from genome assembly GCA_020310875.1 of Ceratopteris richardii. NCBI lineage: Eukaryota > Viridiplantae > Streptophyta > Polypodiopsida > Polypodiales > Pteridaceae > Ceratopteris > Ceratopteris richardii. The sequence goes on from CM035435.1 coordinate 155,007,710, forward strand.
CGTACTTGACAGCCGGTCGAGGCACGATTGTGGCATTCATGGAAGTTACCATCCTAGCCACAGATCTATTTAAGCCATCCAGGTAGATGGGGATCTCCTGGGCATTTGTAGAGACATACTGCAAGGAAGTACGGTAATCTCCCTCCACAGTAGTCATGAAATTTCTACTTGGAGTTGGACCTTGCATGTCTTCTGAAGCCATGGGTATTTCCTCCTCTGAGTCACTAGAGGTCTCTGAATAAGCAGAATGGTGACTAACCTAGGGAGCACTTCCCACAGAAGATATGACACTTCTTCGACTACTTAGCACTCTCCCTGACCTCAAGTTCATTCACCCTCCTAAGACTCTCTAAGTCTCAGAGGCTCTTCTTGAGTAGCTCTTCCAATGCCTCAAGTTACCTGACAAAATGCTTCAACCACTCTGGCCGATACCACTTCTAGGCGATATTGCACTGAGCGATACCGAGATGGCAACGATACGATACTTGGAATCTACACGATACAATACTTGCTGCAGCAGACGATGCGACACTGATCTATTGCCACGATACGATACCAACAATTCTCGCGATACGATACCTGAGCACCCGCGACGATATGATACTGGAAGCCCTTCGATACAATACCAAAGAACAGAGGCGATACGATACTTGGGTAGCAAACGATACGATACAGGACTTGGCTGTGATACGATACCAGACACACCACCGATACGATACTAACTTGGTATCGCAATACGATCCTCGAAATGAGACGATACGATACCAGAACAAGTGGCGATACGATACCACCAACTTGTACGATACGATACTAGTTATGGTATCACAATACTACACTAGGAAGTGGGCGATACGATACTTGCTGGGATTAACGATACGATACTTCGATCAGGGACGATACGATACCAAGTTCTCAAGTGATACGATATTGAAATGGTATCGCGATACAGAACCGGCAAGTGGGCGATGCGATACCGCAGTAGGTAACGATACGATACCACTGTGGTAAAGTGTGATCGCGATACCAATCTGGCGACACGATACCACAATGGTATCACGATACCAAGACTAGTACACGGCGATACGATACCTCGGCGAGTATCGCGATACAATGGAATTTTGGTATCGCGATACCAAAACTCAATCGATCGTGATACTCAAGCAAAAAAACCTAAAAATTCAAAAAGGTTTGCACCCCCTTGCTCTTCTCACTCACCTCTTCACTCCTAGGCCCTTGTCCCTCACAAAGAAATTCAAATAACAACTAGTTTTCCCCCCCCGCGATACCGCGCATGCATTTAATCACTCATTTGTGCACTTTTAGTGTGTTTTTATCAGATAATCTTTGTGGAACCTTACCTTTGTATTGTCTTGCTTGCACCTTGATACTACGCACGCGATACCAATCGCTGCTCTCAGTGATACCAGAACACAATTAAGTGTCAAATGAGTCAGATTTTTTTGGTTTTTATACTTGTTGTAACAGAAACTGAACACTACCAATTTTGGGCAATTTTTTGGGCTTTTTTAGTGGTCTTGGCCTACTCCTACTTCTCCTCTCTTCACTTCTCCTCTCCTTCTAACCTAACCCTAACTCCTCCTTCTCTCCCTTCCTACTAACCCTAAACCTAAAAACTCATTACACACACCTTGGGGATGTGAAGTAACAAGTGCTGAAGTGATTGACTACTTGCCATGGAACAAGTTCACTTCTACAAGTACGATTCCATCACACTCGATCTATAACCATCACGAAGGCACCTTGGCTGAGTGTTCCCCGGCAACGGCGCCAAAAACGTGTGTACTTGAGTCAAGAAGACTCAAGGACTCGTGCCAATGAGACTGTACCTCTATTGCAACACAAGTGCATATAGTAATTTTTTTGGAAAAGGAATATGGAATGCCTCATATATTGACAACTCCAATCGGCACGTAAACAAGTATTTCCAATGATCTATGAGGAACCTCTGCTTCTGTTGTAATTACTTCTTCAACTTGTACCAACTTCTGACATGCTTCTATCTGATCCTGCTTCACAACCAATCCTGTATTTGCAAATAATTTTTGTTGATCTACAAATGCATCCAACTCCTGCTCAACACTCTTCTGCACCAATTGTTCTTTGAGTTCCTTAATTATATGCAAATGTTCTTCATTCTCTGCCTGATATCTTTCTATGACTTGAAGGAGTTCCTTTTCATGTACAGAAACAAAGCCATCTTGCAATTGCTCATAAGGCAATCTAATCAGAGTTTGTAGTCTATCCTTAACCACATTCCATATATCTTGCATGTACTTATGAATTTTCTGTTTAATTATGCCCATATCCAATTTTGACATCAAGACTGCATCAAGCTCGATTTCTTCATTATTCAAAGTCTGCCGCTCTAGAACTAACAATGGCTTCATCCTTGACTTAAGCACCACAATATCTATTTGCAAACTAGAATTCAAAGCCGACAAACTTTTCATTTTAGTTTCCATCTTCTCCTGCATTTGCCTCGTCCAAAATTCAAATTCTTATAAGGACTTCTTTGCCCTTGATATCTCAACCACCTATTGTTGTTTGCATTGATTGCTTAACTCCTCATATGTCTCACTTTTCCTGTTTAATTCATTTGATTCCAAATTTGTGCCTATACTGATTGGTGTTCATCAATGCTTATCATATCCACACGCTGCTTTTGCTATGCTAACTGTTCTTCCTACCTACATAAAAAATTCAAAACCTCTTCTAAGTTCTTCTGCATTATTCCAACTTCTGAGCGTATCCTTTTGTGACTATTGATTCTGATCATCTGTCGATTTATCAACAAACGTTTGTAACTGAGGCTCTAATCGTCTTTTCTTTGAGAGTTTAAACATCCGCCCAACCACCCTGGGCTGCTCCTCACTATTCGAGATATGGACGAATGAGTCATGAAACATTAATCCCTTAGATTACGCACCATTTAACTTTTGAGCTATAGATACTAACTCCTCCATATTGTAATCAGACTTATATAGATCACTATATACATCTTCAGGTTTCTCTATCTCTTTAGCCAACACCTGTACTTGTTTTTTAGCCGTAGATGCATCCATCTGACCCGTAATATCCTTTGGCCATACTTGCTCTTGTCGCTCCACCTCTTGCACAAACTAAAATAGAGCTACCAAATATGCGGCCATTCTACTATTAACTAAGGTTTTGCATCTATCTCCTCCAAACATCTAACTATGCATTTGCTCGTATACCTAGTGTGCTCGACTAGTTCTCCCATTTACTTCTGCATCTGCTAAAGGAGAAAAATTTTCTTTTGACATGTAATCGCACTTAACAATAAAACACAAACATTCTAAGTACCATTTCAATTGGTCATGCCTTGCATATGTCACATTCTTTATCATGTAATATTGTTGATTACCCTCTCAGGGCCCAAACTCCTTTTTTAATACCTCCTCAGAGCATTTAGGAACTACAACATCCTTATAGAAAGGTAGCTTAAACACCTCAATGACCAATTTTGGTGAGAACTTTACTTGCATCGAGAGTTATCCTTTGGTCTTCTTAATTATCTCTAGTTGACTCTTTACGTAGTAATTACAGCACCAAGTTGACCAAGGAAGGGTTACAAATTTGAATAGAGACACCCCTTGCAGCCATATAACATTGAAAGGAGAGCTAACATCTATTTCCATCTTAAAATCTATGAAAGGATCCATTAACGCTTGTACAAACTTGCTTGCTGATGAGGGCATCACAATTTCCTCCTGCTCTTCTTGTAATAAGCTATCTTTCCTCAGACGTAGTTTCATCCTTTCGAGCTACCACCTCTCGATGCTTACCGCAAACTCTCATTTCCACTGCTATGCTAGTCGGAACGATGGAAGTTACAATGGCTATCTTCTTCTGTGGCATGAAGTAATATTCAACAAAAGCCAAACATAGGTGCCAAATTTCAAATCTGCTCTCAATTACTTGTATGATACTAGTGATCTTGCATGAAACAGTGAGTGTTGATGATGCTTGATCATAAGTGAATTTTAAACCCAATGATGTCGCATCTTCCTGCAATTTGATGGCATGATTTAAAAATCGTTTACACGTGCATTTGAGCTCATCAACTCTTGTGCACAAAACAAGAGCAATAAAATAATATTCTGACCACCTTTTACTAAATAGACACTTTCGGATGCAACATACTCCGAATAAGGAAACTCTGACCCAACAAAGTCCGAATTGCTTACCACTGATCCGAACAACTTCGAGCCATGAGAAACTGATTGAACAAACTCTGACTTCTGGATATCCGACCAATGACACTCCGAGCGAACACAATTCTTCGATTCGTGCCCAATTAAATGGGACTAAATTAATCATATGGAAAACCTCTTCTACTAATCCTCCCCATTCATTAAAGTGATGATAAGAGTACAAGCATATTTTTCCAAGGTACAGATTGACACTTGAGGAAACATTGCATTATTAATTGGATCATGGAACCATTCCATTACTAATCTAATCATGGAAAAATAAGTTATTCTGCAACCATGCTCAAAAAGAATATCCATTTGCATGCTTGAATGTATTAATTTTGGCATAAAATTCTTTGAGGACAAAATTCGTGGATTGGCTACCCCTATATTAAACTTTTTATGCAAATTTTTCTTTTGAACTGTCTGTGCGACTGTAATAGCTTCATAAACTTGCGCTAGTTGCATATACATTTCCTCTTGCTGTAGTATTTGTTGGAGAAACAATCACTAATTGGGCATATATTTGAAGGTCAAATCTTTAGAAGAAAACCACATGCCTACAAATTCACAAGTGCACTATATTTTTAAAGCTAGTTCACTTTAGTTCTAGAAGTTTTAAAAAAAAGTCACGAGATTGAGAAAAACGATATAAGTTAGTTTGTATCAACTGACGTGATGAGGAAGAAACAGTGAGCTAGAACTCATTTTGTATGACTAAGAATAGTCGGGCTTATCTACGAGAGAAAGCACCTGTGCATTTCTGAGGTTTCATAGTTATGAAAAAATTTGATTAAACTTCTGTGTATAAGGTTTTCTTCTCCATCTCCATAGTTTATTTTCTGTGTAATGATTTCAAAAGTTGAAGTTTTCCAAGCAAGTCGATGCGTAGCATCGAATCTAAGTGATAAGTCCTTGTTTTCATATCTCACTTTTAGCTACTGCTAAATCTCCTTGAAAAGATGAGTTTGTTGATAAGTGATGTTTGAAGTATGCATGAAATGATATATTGTTTTGGCATGTGAAAGGTTGAGGTTTTATGCGGGAAGTCGATGCCTGGCATCGAATCCCTGCTGAAAAGTGGCTAAGAACACCTCAAGTTGATGCCTGGCATCAAACTCTCATTGCAAGTCAATGCTAGGCATCGAATCTCCATTTTTAGACAGGAGTTCTTACTATAAGAGGTAAAATTTTCAATTTTGGCAGTTAGACATAGTCATTTTGTGAAGGCCATAACTTGAGTTGTAGAGATCCATTTCTTGCAAATAATAGCTTATTAGAAAGCTCTACTCTTCTACTTTTACCCACCAAAAGATCTTGGAGAAATAATAGTTGCGCTAGGATAAATAAGCAAAAGAGTGAAGGTATGACATTTCAGTTACTAGAAAGTTCTGAAGAAGTAAAGTTCTTGGTTTTGGCTACCATTTCTCAAAGTTTGGAGTGGCAATGAGTTAATGGTGACCATAGAGGTTGTCTAGTGTCACAATAATTCATTTCTTGAGATGTTTCATACATCAACAAGTGGTATCAGAGCAGAAAGGTCCTAGAGAGCAGAAGGCAACAAAGGTATGAGAAGTTTTTTAAAAGTTTTCATTAAAGTTTGAAAGTTGAAGCATTTAAAGACACAAGGCATCAAAAGTTTACTTCAAAAGTATCTTCATAAACTGTTGGAAGCAGTCAGAGGCACAGACGACATGGAAGCATGTAAAGACGGAGCAAGGAGCCAGTCGGATCATTTTTTCAAACAATTATGTTTTTATTACCTCTTCAAACATCCAACAGTGATTTTCATCACTCTTGTAACATATGTAATATAGACAAAACCCCATTTTGTAATCCATAGCTCCATTTTGTGCAAGCCGAGGAGTCCTCGAGCTTGAGGAGCTTAGGTAGAATACGCGTACCAATTTTCGTTATTTTTAGACATCGTTTACCCTTCCAAATAGCCTCTAGGACCTATTTTTTAACTATGCCGGTCACTAGATGTGAAACTGGTCAAAACTAGTCTAGAAACTATAAAAAGAGCTAGAGAGCTCATTTTTGAGGTTGGTTCATGTTGGCTAGTGTGAGCTTAGAGCTAGTTTGAGCTTGTAATAGTGTTCTTGAGTAATAGAGCTAATTTCCCACCTTCCATTGTGTCTTGCTTGTCTCTTCATTGTGTGTGTGTATGTGTGTGTGCATCTTTGTGCTTCTCACCTTCACTCTCACTTCATCTCACGTTCACGATCTTCATATCACTCCTACCTCTTCCGCGGATTGACATTAAGGAGGTGAAGCTTCTTAACGTGGTTCTCACCATTGTGCTAGAGCAACACCAAATTTGGCGCCGTTGCCGGGGATCGAGTCTAGGACGAATGTGTGATGGTAAGAGTATAGCAAGAAGTGGCGTTGGAAGGTAAAAATTTCAGTTTTTGTTGTTGTTTTTACTTAGTTTTTAGTGTTTTTCACCTCCCCCACACTCCATCTTCATCATCGCATCATCATCTTCATCTCCAAAAAAATCAGAAAATTCACCATATCCACCCATTCACCTCATTTCCCCTCATTTGTGCATGCGAGAGAGCGAGAGAGAACTTTTGTGCTTGTGTGTGCTTGTGTTTTCTTGAGTTTTCTTGCAGGTACAGAGCTCCAGTGCATCAGGAAAGCTTGGAAAAGGTAAAAATTTACTCTCTGTCAAAGATCTGCCGAGTGTGGCGGACCATCGCGATGGTCTGCAACTTTCGGAATTCTTGGTAGGCGACCACACCACGAGGCAGGCGATCCCTGCGCATACACGAAACCACAGCTGCATCTCAAAAATTTTCAGTTTGGTGGACCATCGCGACGGTCACAGACCATCGCGATTGTGTCGCACCATCGCGATAGGCTCACGCCATCGCGACGGCTCGGCCGGACCATCGCGACGGTCTCGGACCATCGCGACGGTCTCGGACCATCGCGACGGTTCACTTGAGCCATCGCGACGGTCCACTTGGACCATCGCGATTGTTCAGCTGACCCCGGACCATCGCGATTGGCCCATGCCATCGCCACGACAGTGCCACGTGTCACGATAGACCATCGCGACGGTTCATTTATCGGACCATCGCGACAGCCCAAAATCGGACCATCGCGATTGGCTCACGCCATCGCACTTGTGACCATCGCGACGGTTCACTTCGGACCATCGCGATTGTCCACCTTTGACCGTTGACCGCGCCATCGCGATTGTCCGCCTGATCACGCCATCGCAACGGTTCAATTTTCGGACCATCACGACGGTCCATTCTCACGCCATCGCGACGGTTCACTTCGAACCATTGCGATTGTCCACCTTTGACCGTTGACCGCGCCATCGCGATTGTCCGCCTGATCACGCCATCGCGACGGTTCATTTTTCGGACCATCAAGACGGTCCATTCCCACGCCATCGCGATCGTTCAATTCGGACCATCGCGACGGTTCGACCTCACGCCATCGCGATCGTTCACTTCGGGCCATCGCGACGGTTCACCTTTTCGGGCCATCGCGATTGTCCAAATTCCATGCCATCGCGACGGTTCGCTTGGACCATCGCGACGGTCCCAGACCATCGCGATTGTGCACCCCCATCGCAAATTTAGGGTTCCATTTTTTTGACCAATTTTGGGGGTATTTTTGAGAAATTTTTGGACCTTTAGACTCATAGGAGACCCCTTAGCTCATATTTGAAGGAAAACCTGATTGTCAGTTTTTACCCCCGAGGGCCTGAACGCTCATAACTTTTTCATCCGAAGTCCGTTTTTTGAGCTTAATAGCTCGTTAGAAAGCTCGTGACGAGTACTACGTGACCTCAACTGTTTTTTCATAAAGAATACATCTATTTTTGGATAAGCTATTTTGAGGTTCACCTAGTTTGGGACTAGGAAGCCAGGGGGCAAGTATTGAAATTTTGGGCAAAAGGGAAGGGACTTAAAAGGTGTATATACTCAAGTGCTTGATCATCCAACTGTGAATTGGTCTAATATTGGATTTCTCCAGGTCTAGCAAGGGCAATCAAAGGCAAGCAAGCAAGGCAGTGAAGACAGCAGAGCTTGGGAAGCGCGGCTTCTTGGGCAACAGGGCATCAGAGCAACCAGAAAAGCCGACTTGAGGTTGGAAGATTACTCAACTCCCTCAGTCAATTCTTAGCTCAGGCTAAACGGCAGCATTGTGGATTTAAGACGATAGGAACGCCTCAAGTTCAAGATACTTAATTCTTTCAAGTTTAAGACTAAAGATAAAGATGTGTAACGAAAACCTAAAGGAAAGAACATAAGTCTGACGGAACGAGAATTCAAAATTATAACGGAAAGTCGAATTCCTGACGCATACATTAAGACAAGAATCTAAAGAAATTTAAAAAGAATCAAGACAGTAATAACAAAGAACCATTGACGACCTAAGTGTGTAATTGAGTGTGCAAGGAAGAAATTAATGAACCTTAGATCAGGGAGACACATAGGTAAGTCAGACCGACGAAGCCTTAGATCATCAGAGGCTAGTGTAAGAACTACTGGTCGATCGTGGGCTCAGCAATTGAATAGTAATTACCCCTATGAGAGCTCAGAGACTAGCGAATCAGAATGGCATTTAGCGCAGACAGACCAGAAGGAGGGTCTCATGTAGCATACCTAGAAAAACCAGAAGGACCCTATAGAACGCAATTAGAGTTTCTCCGAACCAACCAACTAGGTGCTCGCATCTATGAGGATGGTTTGCAAAGGCAAGTGGTGCAACTGCACAACCCTGATCAACCCATTGGATTGGAAAGACCAGTGGTGAAATTTGAGAGAGACGCTTACATAGACAAAGAAGGAACCATGTACATCCTAAGTACGCAGCCAAACGATACTAATGAGTTTGGCACAATTCAATTAGAGACGGAAGCGAAATTTCAAGGAAAAGAACCGTTAGAAGAACCTAGAACACCTAGAGGGAAATCCGTATTAACAAGAGTACTCATCCCAGAATGGATCCCTCAAGATAACAGGAGCACCGAGTTGTTTGCAAATAAAGAGACAGATGAAGCCTTTTGGAGGTACAGAAAGGAACACCCTGGTGAGATAGGCATCATTACAATTTATGAATTCAAGGACCCAGATACACCTGGAAAGGTTGTATACCTGGATGAGACTTCAGAAAGAGTCTTTGTGGTGCCTGAGCGCGCTAAAAACACTTACACATGGAGAGGTGAATTGATATTCCCTCCATCTAGAACGAACATGAATACAAGTCAACAAGGGGCAGGAACCTCCTCAGCCCATGGACATCAAAGAGAAGGAAATAAAGAGAGACCGGAAGTAAGCTTTAATCACCCCATAGGGAGAGATAGAACAACCACGGACACTAATAGAGCGGATAGACAAAGAGATCATGGAATACTAGGTGGTAGAGATGATTTTCCTCTACCTAGACCACGTGAACACGCAAGAGTATTGAGACCCACTCAATTAGTGAAATCCATGAAGAATTACTTTGATGGGACAGGAGATCCCTATGACCATGTCGCAGAATTCAAGCAGGTACTAAGAGCAGAACAAGTCGAGGACATGTTCACGCAATACAATGCATTTGGACTAACGTTAAAGAATACCGCTTTAACTTGGTTCCAACCATTGCAACAAAGGCAATTTAGAGACATCCATCACTTTTTAGAGTCATTCATCACAGAATTCTCTAAAAGTGGGATTAGACACGACACGTCTTCGTTGATTCATAGCTTTAAACAGACCCCTCAGGAAACAGTAAGACTGGCAGGTCGTAGGTTCAGACAATATGTCGAACGATGTCCAATGCAAGAGCTACCCTCACAAGCCAAACAAGTATCACTGTTCCTAGATGGCCTGTTGAGCGCTAAACTACGCTCCTATGTGTACCTAAAAGAACCCAGAACGCTAGAGGAGTGTGTAAGAATATGTATAGACATCGAGGACAACCTAGGAGATGAATTAGAACTCTCAAAGGTCTATAAGGACTCGGATTGTTCTTCTCTAGCATCCACAAAATTGTCTAGCTCGATAGAGGACCTAGCAGAAAAAGTGGCCCAAAAACTAGGAGTTTCTAGTAAACAGGTGCCCAAGCTGCCAACTAATGTACGTTGTTACACTTGTGGTGGAAATCATTTGGCAAACGTGTGCCCCAATGCACCACAACCTCAAGCCAATCCTAGTGGCCAATATTGTACAATTGAGAGAAGATACACGAATCATACGGCTCAGGACTGCCCATACAACAAACAAACCGTGAGACAGAACTACCCGCAAACATACCAGCAGCCAGGTAGGTATCAAGGCCAATACAATGCTCAGCCTTATTACTATAGGCCTCCTCAGAACTACCCATACCAGGCTCAACAGAGACCTCAACCCGTCTTAGCTCAGCAGCCATCCCCCCTGTAAACTACTCTACATTTGTAAATCCTGTCTTCACACCTACACAACCACCCACATACACACCGCTTTTCACAGTCACCGCACTTGACACGTCCAATGACATGGACATCTCACCACCCACCGCACCAGCACCCACTCCACTCACAGCACCATCATATTTAGGATCACCACTGCATCCACCTTCCCAACCTCATTTCCCATTCCCGCTGCATCTACTTCCACTGCATATTTTCCACGATCACCACTGCATCCACCTTCCCAACCCCATTTCCCATTCCCGCTGCATCTACTTCCACTGCATCCTCACTTAGCACTCCATTACTATTATCGCCAACCATAGACACTGCACTTCAACAAATGTTCACATGCATGACACAAGTACGAGATGAGTTTGCATCTCTGGGCAACAATTATCAACAGCTGCAGAGGACGACCAATGAATTGCAGTCGCAGCTCAATTCATTATCAATCGAGAATGCCTCTTTAAATACGCGATACCAAGAACTAAGAGAGGCATATCATAAGCTAGAGCTAGAAAGTGAAGAGAAGACAAAAGAAGCCACTGCTGATCTGGACAACCTGCTTCGAGCCCAAACAATTAGGAACGCGACGCTGACCAGGAATATGGGCCTACTCGGGAGGCACCTAGCCGCAGCCCAGGAGGAGAACGTGAGACTCCAAGCGCAGAATAGAGAAAATTTGGAAGCGGAATTGGACCATCCTGAACAACCATTAAGTCCGAGCAGATTCAAGGCAATCCCATCTGAATCGATGTGGATGCTGCTAGATGACCATGTTCGCCTGCTAGAAGACTATGATCGAATGAACGAAGAACATCAGAAGCTAAAAGAAGATCACAAGTTACTACAGCTCAGAGAACCGGCACCACAACAAGTACCAGTGGCAGTAGAAGTACTAGAACCTGTGGACCCCTCTCCTGAACTCATAGAGGAACTAAACGCATTACGGGCCCAGGTAACCACTCTCCAATCACGCATAGATGTATACGAAGCACCACCACGGCCTGATTCCCCACCGGAGATCCCAGCTGACGACGAGAACATAACCATTCCGGTGGAGGAAACGTTTGAAGAAGCATACGAGCCAATACCCATCCCAGGCGGACAAGTCACGGCCGAAGGCCAGATGACCTATGAACTTCCGACCCCCGCATGGATGAAGATTGTGGAGGAGATTGGAACAACTCACTCAGCTAGAGTCGGGGCCCAGCTACATGCTATGGCCATGATCGAAGAACGAATTTTGCAATCTCCCTACTTTGCTCAATTGGCCCCACGCAGGTACATATCCAGGCATGAGCTTCAATACAAACCTTACTTCATGCTAATGGCCGAATACCAGCTGGCCATAGAAAAGCGAACTGGCAAGAAGCCATCACATGCAACCCAGTTCGAGCCTGAAGACTTGCCACTGGATGCGCAACAAGGCACTATTTATCAACTAGATTGGCGTACACGTCTTTTACAGGAGTACCCTGAAATGATGAGCACATGGGTGAAAGCGCCCTTACATTTAAAGTATAATCCTTGCTGGGGACCAGTACCACGACGCCGCTCCTGGACTGCATTCGCTATCAAAGTACAAAACAATAGGCAATGTCAGGATTGGCTGAATTACCCCTACTTCAAGCCGCCCACCGCGTTGCCCACCATTGGCTATATGATGGCCACAATCCGTCACTGGCTCCCTCGCCTGAAGCATATGGATGATATCGCAGCGCATATGACTGTCAAAATTTTTGACATGATGCAAATGATATTTAAAGTCTTCCGACGCGTCAAGGCACCGCATGTAAACACCCCGGGATTTGAGCATGGTAACTTTGATCTAGTATATGACATGAGCACAACGCCATCGCTCCGGGTGTGTTATGCCTGGCACTGTAGAATAAAATACCTACCGGCGTGCTACAAGCAAACATTTGAAGAGATGTTCACCACCGGATTTTGGGAATACCATTCCGAGGTATTCATCAGCAAGCCCACACATTTATTGCAACTTTTTGCCTGCGAGCAAATGGTTTATTCCGCGCACTATCAACTCCCGCCACCTGACGAACTGCAACCGATCGACTGGGAGAAACTCGAGGCTGATCTGGCCCGAGGCATTCGAGTATCTGAGCACACCCTCGCTCACGACCTCCTACAAAACTACATCCGGCAGACCGCACAACAAGGTTCTGTCGAGGACGACAGAAGCGAGAGGGAGGGGGGTGTTGGAAGCAGTCAGAGGCACAGTCAGAGGCACAGACGACATGGAAGCATGTAAAGACGGAGCAGGGAGCCAGTCGGATCATTTTTTCAAACAATTATGTTTTTATTACCTCTTCAAACATCCAACAGTGATTTTCATCACTCTTGTAACATATCTAATATAGACAAAACCCCATTTTGTAATCCATAGCTCCATTTTGTGCAAGCCGAGGAGTCCTCGAGCTTGAGGAGCTTAGGTAGAATACGCGTACCAATTTTCGTTATTTTTAGACATCGTTTACCCTTCCAAATAGCCTCTAGGACCTATTTTTTAACTATGCCGGTCACTAGATGTGAAACCGGTCAAAACTAGTCTAGAAACTATAAAAAGAGCTAGAGAGCTCATTTTTGAGGTTGGTTCATGTTGGCTAGTGTGAGCTTAGAGCTAGTTTGAGCTTGTAATAGTGTTCTTGAGTAATAGAGCTAATTTCCCACCTTCCATTGTGTCTTGCTTGTCTCTTCATTGTGTGTGTGTATGTGTGTGTGCATCTTTGTGCTTCTCACCTTCACTCTCACGTTCACGATCTTCATATCACTCCTACCTCTTCCGCGGATTGACATTAAGGAGGTGAAGCTTCTTAACGTGGTTCTCACCATTGTGCTAGAGCAACATAAACAAAGAACTTCAAAAGGTATTATCCTTTATCCTTTAAGTTCACAGGTTGTAGAAGAAGGAAAGAAGTATGGAAGATCATATCGCCATTGACAAAGTGGACAAAGATAATTATCATGCATGGGTAATGAGAATGGAAGCCTTACTTATGAGTAAGGATCTCATGGTATATGTAACAGGTGAAGAAGAGAATCCAATATATGAAGATGAAAGCCGACCAAAGAAAGAAGAACTCGATGCTTTAAAGCATTGGCAGAAGAAGGATGCAAGCGCAAAAGCTTACATCTATAATACAATGTTTGATCATTTGTTACCACACATCAGAGGATTGGAATCAGCTGAAGATATATGGAATGCATTGGAGTATAAATTACAAAGTACCACCAAAGCCAGGAAAGCAAGTCTATGGTCAGATTTTACAACATTCAAGAAGAAGCCAAGTCAAAGTATTAGTGATTATATCACTAAGATGAAGGATCTAGTAGATAGTCTTGGATCCATAGACCAGCAGATTTAAAAGCATGGCAGGAGTAAAAGAAAAGAAGATGATATGAAGAAACACAGAATGTCAATTAGTGATTGAGCGGGAGCTGTTGGAGAAACAATCACTAATTGGACATATATTTGAAGGTCAAAGCTTTAGAAGAAAACCACATGCCTATGTGAAGGGACAAGTTCACAAGTGTACTATATTTGTAAAGTTAGTTCACTTTAGTTCTAGGAGTTTTTTAAAAAAGTCACGAGATTGAGAAAAACTTTATAAGTTAGTTTGTATCAACTGACGCAATGAGGAAGAAACAGTGAGTTAGAACTCATTTTGTACGATACCATTGATAGTAGTAAGCACAAATTCAAACTTTTCTCCCAACTCCGAACTCCGAACATGGCCAATAGTGTGTTCTTTCGAAGCTCTCAACGAGACGCATCTGTTGCTAGGAATCCATTCTGACAATTGCTCTTCAAGTTATGCACAAAACAATCACTAGCGAGAAACACCAACACTCGCTCTACAACTCGTGGTGGCTCACACACACACTACAGTAGTTCGAAAATGGCAAAAAGGGATAGCTAACATTCCTACACACACATTCCAACCATCACACACACACAAAAGATCATAGAGAAGGTGGAAATCAGCAGGAAAGAAGAAAATTCAAATTTCTGCTCTTCTTCTTCACAATGGCAAAAAGTTCTTACAAAGATCACAAAGTGACTTATATACATGTGCCCTAAAAATGGTCCTTTCACACAAGAGACCAGAACTTTATTGAATAATCCCTAATTTTTTGCTATTTTACAAGAATTATGTTACAAGGAATTGGGACTTATGCATCTAGAGAACTCCTCTAGTGCATTTACATAGTTTCGAGGGAATTTCCTAGAGTTTTGAAGAAGAAATTTTATGGCCATTAATTTGAAAATTTTGGGGCTCCTCTTTTGTGCCTCTTTTCTCTGCAACATCCCTATCATCACAAGCTAATGGACAAGCAGAGAGCACAAACAAGATCATGTGTAATGTATTGATGAAGTTGGTAAATAATAAACGCTCTGATTAGGATAAATAGCTACATCATGTTGTTTGGCCATATCGAGTTGCCTATAAAACGGTACTCCAAGCCACACCATATCAGATGGTATTTGGACAAAATTTAGTGCTACCATTAGACTTCTTGATACCCACACTGAAGGTAGCATAGGAGCATGAGTGGACAGGTCACGAACTCTCTTCAAGGATCTTTGATCTTGAACGATTAGATGAAACCAGACTAAGAGCAGCTACAGGAATATTCGCTGCCAAGAAAAGGCAAAAGGCTTACTTTGATGCCCACGTGAAGGATAAGGGCTTGAAAGCAGGAGATTTAGTCCTAGTGTATACCTTGAAGCAACACGCAAGAAAGCTAGAAAAGCGAGGCTATGGACACTTTAGAAGGTAACATCCTACCTAGTTACATTAGTGGATGCAAAGTTAAATTATATCAAGAACCCCTCATGGAGGAAATGCTAAAACAACATAACACTGCCAAGAAGTGTAAGGAAGAAGAAAAGCAAATTCAAGAAGAAGCACAGGCAGAGGCTTTGGAATGCATCCAACACATGAAATTCAAAAGAAAAGATAAAGATCAGCCTAGGTAAGACACTTAGGAAGCTCCAAGATATCACATGGCCATATGCACAGCATCAGGTGTATGTTCCCATAGGATAGTTGATCGACGACTCTTTGTGATCCTAAAGGTACGACAAGGAGAGATTGCAAGGATAGTAAGAGCTTTGATTGACTCATGAGTAGCCACTAGGGTAGTTCAACTTTCTTACTATCAAGAATTGTGATTGAAAGTCAATCCTATAGAAGCATATCTCATAGTATTGGGAGGTGTGGAAACCCCTTGCATGGGTGAGGTGGAACTTCCCCTCTGCATTCAAGATGTTCTAATCACAGTCAAAGTGCTAGTGTGCGAAGACGAGGATCTTACCAAACCTCTTGTCTTGGGCCAAGACTAGATCTATGATCATGTAGTCAACCTAAACATAAGAAGTGGACTTCTTCAGGCATGGGTGAGCCAACACCGCATCACAATTGAGTTAGAGAATCAAGCACTCAGACCACTAGGAAAGGCACCAACTCTTGATCCTTCCAGGAACCCACATGATGATAACTGTGTTATTCTTGTCCAAGATTCTATGGTGCAAAAGATTGTCACTTGTGAAGGATGTGGAGAATCCAATGAGGAACTCCCTTCTTTTCCAAAGAGGATCCTAGGAAAACAAGAAAGGCAATACATGACATAGAGGAAGCCGATAATCAAGAGGAATGAGCAATGACTAATGCAATATAAAGTAATTCATGGCACAAAGCAGATCTGGATATGCAAGGGTGGACAACCCTTTGCGTTGGACACAAGATCCAAAGATGCACCAAATGAGCTACTCAGTCATGGACTACAATGAAGAAGTATCCTAGGCATCCCTCTACACAGAACATTTTTATTTGGGTCCCCAAGTGGTCAATGAAGGTAGACCCCAATGCTAGACAGATCTAGGTGCCCAAGACCTGTGTACGGGCTCAGATAGCTTCAACTCATCTCCCAAGCTTAAATAACCACTCACAGACACTCACGACACAACCTTCAGGGCATGTTGGCAGTAGCCAGAGGCATAGAAGATGCAGAAGCATGTAAAGCCAGAGCAGGGAGCCAGTCGAATCAATTTTTCAAAGATTTATGTTTTATAAATACTTTTCAAAACCTCTAAGAGTGATTGTCATCACTTTTGTAACATATGTAACATAGAAAACCCCTTTTCTTAATTGATAGCTCCATTTTGTGCAAGCCGAGGAGTCCTCGAGCTCGAGGAGTGTAGGTAGAATGAGCGTAGCAATTTTGGTTATTTTTAGACACTGTTTACCCTCTCAAATAGCGCATAGGACCTATTTTTTAACTATGCCGATCACTAGATGTGAAATCGGTCAAAACTAGTCTAGAATCTATAAAAAGAGCTAGAGAGCTCATTTTTTAGGTGAGCTTGTTTGGGTAGAGAAGAGCTTAGAGCTATTTTGAGCTTGTAAGAGTGTTCTTGAGTAATAGAGTTGACTTCTCACCTTCCATTGTGTCTTGCTTGTCTCTTCGTAGTGTGTGTGTATGTGTGTGTGCATCTCTATGCTTCTCACCTTCACTCTCACTTCATCTCACATTCACGATCTTCATATCACTCCTATCTCTTCCGCGGATTGACATTAAGGAGGTGGAGCCTCTTAACGTGGTTCTCACCATTGTGCTAGAGCAACACCAAATTTGGCGCCGTTGTCGGGGATCGAGTCTAGGACGAATGTGTGATGGTAAGAGTATAGCAAGAAGTGGCGTTGGAAGGTAAAAATTTCAGTTTTTGTTGTTGTTTTTACTTAGTTTTTAGTGTTTTTTTACCTCCCCCACAGTCCATCTTCATCACCGCATCATCATCTCCAACTCCAAAAAAATCACCATATCCACCCATTCTCCTCATTTCCCCTCGTTTGTGCATGTGCGAGAGAGAGAGAGAGAGCTTTTGTGCTTGTGTGTACTTGTGTGTTTTTGAGTTTTCTTGCAGGTACAGAGCTACAGTGCATCAGGAAGGCTGCAAAAAGGTAAGAAATGTACTCTCTGTCAGAAATTGCTGACTGTGTCAGACCATCGCAATGGTCTGCAAAGTTCGGAATTTGAGGTAGATGACCACACCAGCGTGTAGGCAACCCTTGCATGTGTAGGAATCCATACTTGCATTGCAAAAATTTGCATTTTGGTGGACCATCGCGATTGGCTCATACCATCGTGATTGTGTCACACCATCGCGATTGGCTCACGCCGTCGCGACGGCTCGGCCGGACCATCGCGACGGCTCACTTGAGCCATCGCGATGGTTCACTTGGACCATCGCGACGATCCTGTCGACCCCACACCATCGCGATTGGCTCACGCCATCGCCACGATATTGCCACGTGTCAAGTCAGACCATCGCGTTTGCTCACTAGCCACGCCATCGCGACGAGACCCTCACACCATCGCGACGACTCAAACTTTGGACCATCGCGATTGGCTCACGCCATTGCCTCTATGACCATCGCGACGGTTCACTTCGGACCATCACGACGGTTCACGTTGACCGTTGACTGACGCCATCGCGATTGTCCACCAATCGAGCCATCGCGGCGGTTCATTTTCAGACCATCGCAATCATCCATTTCACGCCATCACGATAGTTCGCTGCATTGGACCATCACGATTGTGCCACGCCATCACAACAGTTCACCTGGATCATCGCGACGGTCCCAAACCATCGCGATTGTTCACCCCAAATGCAAATTTTAGGGTTTCAATTTTTGGCCAATTTCGGGGCTATTTTTTAAAAATTTTTGGGTGATTAGACTCATAGGAGACCCCTTAGCTCATAATTGGAGAAAAACCTGTTTGTCAGTTTTCACCCCCCAGGGCCTGAATGGTCATATCTTTTTCATCCGAAGTCCTTTTTTGAGCTTTATAGCTCGTTGATGAGAGGATATTTTTGAGGTTGACCATCTGTGGGAATAGGAAAGAAAGGGGGCTTTGGAAGAAAATTTTGCCAAAGGTTAAGGGACTTTAAGGGTGCATATACTCAAGTGCTTGATCATCCATTTGTGAAATTGGTCTAATATTGAATTTTTCTAGGTCTAGCAAGGGCAAGCAAGGGCAATCAAAGCAAAGCAAAGCAAGGCAGTGAGGAACGCGAAGCTTGGGAAGCGCGACTTCTTGAGCATCAGAGCAACCAGAAGAGCTGACTGGAGGTTGGAAGATTACTCAACCCCCTCAGTCAATTACTAGCCTAGGATAAACGTTAGCATTGTGGATTAACGATGATAGGAACGCCTCAAGTGCAAGAGAATTAATTTATCAAGTCTAAGACTAAAGATAAAGGTGTGTGATACGAAAACCTAAAGGGAACGAACTTAAGTTTGACGGAACGAGACCTCCAAAATATAACGGAAAGTCGATTCCTGACGCATACAATTGGACAAGAACTTAAAGGCACTTAAAAAGAATCAAGAAAGTAAGAACAAAGAATCATTCACGATCTGAGCATGTACTGAGTGTGCAAGGAAGAAAATTCATGAACCTTAGATCGGGCAAACATATAGGTAAGTCTGACCAACGAAGCCTTAGATCATCAGAAGCAAGTGTAGGCACTACTGCACGATCGTGGGCTCAACAATTGAACACAAGTTATCCCTACGAGAGCTCAGACACGATTGAATCAGAAATGGCATTTAGCACGGAAAGACCAGAAGGAGAGTCAAATGTAGCATATTTAGAAAGACCTGAAGGACCCTATAGAATGCAATTAGAATTTCTCCGAACCAACCAATTAGGTGCTCGTATCTATGAGGACGGTTTGCGAAGACAAGTGGTGCAAATGCACAACCCTGATCAACCCATTGGATTGGAACGTCCAGTGGTGAAATTTGAGCGAGACGCGTACATAAACAAGGAAGGAACGATGTAAATCTTAAGTACGTAGCCAAACAATACGAATGAGTTTGGCGTAATTCAGTTAGAGACGGAAGCGAGATTTCAAGGAAAAGAACCAGTAGGAGAAGAACCTAGAACACCTAGAGGGAAATCTGTACTGACATGAGTACTAGTTCCAGATTGGACCCCTCAGGACAATAGAAGCATAGAGCTGTTTGTAAATAAAGAAACTGACGAAGCATTTTGGAGATATAGAACGGAACAACCTAGTGAGGTTGGCTCCATCATAATCTACGAATGTAAAGACCCGGATACACCTGGAAAGGTTGTATACCTGGATGAGACTTCAGAAAGAGTCTTTGTGGTACCTAACCACGCTAGAAATACCTACACATGGAGAGGTGATTTAGTATTCCCTCCATCTCGAGCAAATGTAAACGCGAGCCAACAAGGGGCAGGAACATCCTCCGCCCATGCTAATCAAAGAGAGAAAAACGAAGATGGACCCGAAGTAAGTTTCAATCATCCCATAGGGAGAGATAGAACAGCCACGAACACTAATAGAGCAGATAGACAAAGGGAACATGGAATACTAGGTGGTAGAGATGATTTTCCTCTACCTAGACCACGTGAACATGCAAGAATACTAAGACCCACTCAGTTAGTGAAATCCATGAAAAACTATTTTGATGGGACTGAAGATCCCTACGACCATGTCGCATAATTTAAGCAAGTGTTGAGGGCAGAGCAAGTCGAAGACATGTTCACGGAATACAACGCATTTGGACTAACGTTAAAGAATACAACTTTAACTTGGTTCCAACCTTTGCAACAAAGGCAATTTAGAGACATCCATCACTTTTTAGAGTCATTCATCATTGAATTCTCTAAAAGTGGGATTAGACATGATACGTCTTTGTTGATTCATAGCTTCAAACAGACCCCTCAAGAAACAATTAGATTGGCAAGACGTAGGTTTAGACAATATGTTGAAAGATGTCCAATGCAAGAGCTACCCTCACAAGCTAAGCAAGTGTCATTGTTTTTAGATGGCTTGTTGAGCTCTAAACGACGTTCCTATTTATACTTGAAGGAACCCAGAACGCTAGAGCAATGTGTAAGAATTTGCATAGACATTGAGGACAACTTAGGAGACGAGTTGGAACTCTCGAAGGTCTATAAGGACTCAGACTGTTCATCTCTAGCATCCACAAAATTGTCTAGCTCAATAGAGGACCTAGCAAAAAAAGTGGCCCACAAACTAGGAGTTTCTAGTAAACAGATGCCCAAGTTAACAACTAACGTACGTTGTTACACTTGTGGTGGAAATCATTTGGAAAATATGTGCCCCAATGCAACAGAACCGCAAGCCAACCCTAGTGGCCAATACTGTACAATTGAGAGAAGATACACAAATCATACAACTCAAGACTGCCCATACAACAAACAAGCAGTGAGAGAGAACTACCTGCAAGCATACGCACAGCCAAGTAGGTATCAAGGGCAATACAATGCTCAGCCTTATTACTATAGGCCTCCTCAGAACTACCCTTACTAGGCTCAACAGAGACCTCAACCTGTTTTAGCTCAGCAGCCACCCCCACCAGCGAATGTCATCTCAGTGAAATACGCTGCTGCAGAAGAGAACCTAAGTAGGGCCTTAGTGCCTTCTTCACCTTTGATCACAGAGAGTGACCCAAACTCAAACAGTTTTGACTCTACTCATGTAGATAGTCCACCCGCGTATTACACAGAGTCACTAGAACACATAGAGACATATCAATATGATAGTCCATCAGTGGAACCTAGTTGGGAGCCCAAATACGCGAATGTGATGTACACAAATCTGAATCCACGGCCCCAAGTAAGACAACAGAGACCACAGGGCCCTAGAGGACCATGCTTTAGGTGCCAAGGAGATCATTTCATAAAGGATTGTACACATCCTCCGATAGCAGGACAGTCACAGTACTATAACATACAAGGCTTTTGTGCCGATTGTGGTAAAGAGCACATCATAAAAGATTGTCCTAAGAACCCAGTTAACGCTTCAAATGTGACACCGATCAACGTGATAGGTATTGTAAATAATGCAGATGGATCAAACCCGACATATGTGCCTATCCAAGTTATAACAAGAGCCCAGGTGCTCTTACAGAACCAATAGCTTAATCAGGAGAAAATAGTCGGAAGTAGTGAAGTTGGAGAATCTAGGAGTAAAAAGACGAAATCTTGGAAAGATTCTAGAGAAAGAATCAAGAGAAAGTGGAGTAAAAAGATAACTGAGTTGGAAGGAAGTCTCAAGGAATCTAGAGCCAAAATGCTAGAATTGACTTCACAAGAATTGAATCAAGAGAACCCAGCTCAAAAATCACGATCAGTTCTAGCAGAACCCATACCGGAAAACTTGGACATGATGTTTCGTGCATATCAGGCTAGAATAAAAGAAGGACCCCAAGTAGCAGAAATGAGCAAGAACTACCCTCGAGCAGACTTAGAAATTGAGAGGACTAAACTTTTCATGAAGATGGTAGAATTAGCGCAAGCTATGTTTGAAGCCTCTAGATATCTGAATTGGAATAACATGGCAAAACTAGAATTACACTTTCAAGGACTAATGGAGAGGCTACAATACTTGATAGAAAGCAAGGAGAAAAAGGATCAGTATAGGAACCCTATTGCTTAAGAGACACAGGAAAAGAATGCACCATCCCTATCTCAAGTACCCTATACAGAAAGTCAAGACAACCTATCTTCCATACATAAGTACTCACATGAATTTCTGAGAGAAATCCAAGAAGAGAAGTGGAGAAAAGAACAAGGAACCCATCCTCCTATTCAAGAAATAGATGACTTGTAGGAGCAATTTCCCCAAGACATTCCCTCCATTTACGACGATGTAGAGGAGGAGCAACTAAGTGAACACACAGGATTTGAATCCAATTCTTTGCAAGAATTACCTCAGTTCACAGGACCTTGGGAAGACAAGTCTATTAGCATGAGAGCACCCACAATAATAGTGAGGAATGAAGAATCAGTAATCCCTAGAAACACAAAAGTAATCAAGAATACCAAAGTACAATGTAATCTCACTCTAGAAGAGTTGTTAAAGGTTAAACCAGAACTCTAGAAACATGTAGCAAATCAATTCCCTGAGCTTGCTACTACACCCTCACAGATAGGATCACACAAGAAGGTACCAGGAATACCCGTAGAAAAGATCGAAGATGTAAGCGAAGGAGAGGAAGGTAACACTTATCTTCCAATAACCCATCAGGGCTACACCACGAAAGCCATCTTAGATTCAAGAGCTGGAGTTGCCATCGCTACCACCGCTTTATGGAAACGTTGGGGTAAGCTAGTATTAAGACCTACCAGGATGAAGCTACAAATGGCTGATGGACACATAGAAAAACCATTAGGCTTACTAGAAGGCATATCTCTCACCACTTGTGGTGTGGAGTTTGAGCATACCTTTGCCATTTGTGATTTTGCAAAAAATCATGCTTATGAGATGATATTAGGACGACCATTCATGCGTCAGTTGCAAATTGTACAAGATTGGGGGACTAATTCTTTGTACTTGCAACATCTAGGAGTGGCTACTAAAGTCAATCTTAAAGACTATTCACATCGAGACGTACCCCCAATACAATGGAATACCATCCATAAGACAAAGGTAGAAACGGAATCGGTACACTCTTTAGAGTCAGACCCCTCATGGTTACACGAGGACACTCATTTATGGATGTGTAAGGTAGCAAAACAAGAGGAAGAATGGTTAGAAGCCAGGACCTTAGGTGCAGAACAACATCCACGAACCCTTCAAGACCCAGCGTACGCACCTGTAGTGTTTCTAGACGAAGAATTCGAATCCCATGGTTGGGCAGAAATCCAAGCAACCATGGACGTAGCCATCAATGAAGAACAATGGACACCCCACTGTGACGAGGATGGCTATGACATTTCAGTTTTCACGATAGAGCCAATCATGTGTGATTCAATTTTAGAAGAATGTGAACCTAGCATTGATGCATTTGAGGATGCAAGTGACTTCGATTTAGAATCAATTATTATGGACCCACCCTTTGCATCAGAAGAAGAATATTTTTACGAAGTAGAAACTTACCCTCAGAAACATGAAGGAATTACAAATGATGTGAGGATAGCAACACAAGTGACAGACAAAAGTGAAGGCAAGAAAAGAAAGAAGAAAGAAGCCATGTCAGAGGAAGAAGAGTCTCTATTTGAAGTCCCTGACAATTTCAAGTAATATGAAATAGAAGACAGACGAATAATGGTACGAATGCCTAACAGAAAAGCTGAAGTTGGAGAAGTATATGATAATCGAGAGAAAACCAAGAAAATCATAGTAGCCATAGAAGGAGAAGAAGAAAAATGTACCTAAATAGGGCATGATTTGACGAAGGAAGAAGAAGAAGAATTAGTTGCCCTATTGCGCGAATATAGAGATGTGTTCGCTTGGAGTTACAAAGGTTTGAAAGGAGTAGACCCGGATATATGTTCTCATAGAATCCCTATGACTACAGATGCAAAACCTACTAAAGAGAAACCATACACGTACAATGATAATTACGCTGTGAAGATTAAAGAAGAAATAGATCGCATGATAGAAGCAGGATTCATATACGAAATTGAGCATACCGAATGGGTATCCCCCATTGTGGTGGTGCCCAAGAAAAATGGAAAATTGTGTGTGTGTATTAACCTTAAAAAAGTTAATGCCGCCACGATTAGAGACAGTTATCCTCTTCCTATCACAGAACATTTATTGGAAAGAGTTGCGGGCAAGGAAGTTTACAGCTTTCTTGATGGTTTCTCAGGCTATAATCAAGTAGCCATTGCTCTAGAAGATCAACACAAGACGGCTTTTGCCACAGAATGGGGCATTTTTGCATTTCGTGTGATACCTTTTGGCTTAACAAATGCACCCACCACTTTGGAGCGACTCATGTGTCATGTTTTTAAGGAATTCTTACGCAAGAATTTGGAAGTTTATGTCGATGACTTATGTGCACATTCAAATATCAGGCAGACGCATATCCCAGAGTTAAGACAAGTGTTTGACAAATGTCGATAATATCAGGTTTGTTTGAACCCAGAAAAATGTGTTTTCATGGTCAGACAAGGGAAAATTCTAGGACACATTTTGTCAAAGAATGGAATCTCTACGGACGAAGAAAAGGTGAAGGTGATTGCAGATCTACCTAGACCAGCTAACGTAAAAGAAGTACAGGCATTTATGGGCCATTGCGGTTATTATAGACGATTCATACACATATATGCAATCATAGCCAAGCCATTGTACTCTCTTTTGACCCATTTTGAATGGACAGATGAGTGTGAAAATTCATTCAATGAACTCAAACGAAGTTTGTGCTCAGCACCTATATTGAAAACCCCGGATTGGAGTAAGCCATTCCATGTACATGTGGATGCATCCAATTATGCCATAGGATGTGTGTTAGCACAACCCACGAATGAAGGAAATATAGATCTTCCCATAGCTTACGCGAGCAGACAGTTGAACGCAATAGAAAGAAATTACACCACTACGGAACGAGAAGGATTAGGGATGATCTACGCGGTAAAGAAATTCAGACATTATTTGTTGGCAAATAAGTTCAAGTTCTTTACACATCATCAAGCACTATTGTACTTAGTCAACAAGCCATGTAACACAGGACGACTGATACGTTGGTTTCTATTACTCATGGAGTACGATTTTGAAGTGGTAGTCAGGAAAGGAAAGACACATCTCAGAGCTGACCACCTTTCAAGATTAACCATAGGAGAAGCTCCTCAAGGAATAGTGGATGAATTACCCAATGCATACTTGTTTAACCTTAAGATAGCACGACAATGGGCTAAGTCGATAGTCCCTATTCTCACATATGGACCCAAGAATCCTAGGATGAGGATCAAGGAAGGAGAGATTACCAAATCTCAAAGAAATCAAATCATAGCAGGAAGCATATATAAACAGGATAATCAAAAAAATCTTGCTTGTTGCGTAGATGAATCAGAACATGCAAATTGGTTGCAATTAGCACACATAGGTGCATTAAAGCAACATCACTCGAAACATCGAACATTAGAAACTATGCAAAGACTAGGAGTATACTGGCCTTCTATGGAAGCAGATGTCTGCAAGTTATGTAAAGAATGCCCTGTTTGTTGTGAAAGACCACCAGTAGAACATGCTACATTATATCACGTGTCTCTCACACAAGAATGGAGTGAACCTTTAGTTACATATTTGAGGACGAAAACATTCCCTCAAGAAATGACCTTAGCACGACAACGCAGTCTAGAGCAGGAAGCTCAAGACTATTCACTGATTGGAGATAATCTATACAAACGAGGACGAGATGGATATTTAAGACAATGTGTTCATGAAAGTGATTATTTGAGCGTACTAGAGACTGCACACCAATGTGTCGCAGGAGGTCATTTTGGACCCGATAGAATAATCAAAGCCATCCTCTTTGCAGGATTATGGTGGCCCACTCTTCACATGGATGCGCATACCTATGTTAAGAGATGTGATGTGTGCCAAAGAACTCAGTTTCCTACTCGCAAAGATGAAATGCCATTGAAACCCATGATGGGCGGACGTGCATTTTCTAAATGGGGTATAGACTTTGTAGGACCCATTAACCCCCCTGCAAAAGGTACACATGCGGAATACATTATTGTTGCGACAGATTATCTTACCAAATGGGTAGAGGCAAAAGCCACGAAAAAGAATGATGCACACACGACTGCAAAATTCTTATTTGAAAATGTCTTTACAAGATATGGATTGCCTATAGAGTTAGTGAGCGATCGAGGAACTCACTTTCTAAACCAAGTCATTGAATATTTGTTACAACATTTTATGGTGATTCACAAGAGATCCGCACAATATCATCCTCAGGCCAATGGTCACGCTATTTGGGCATATCGAGTGGCCTACAAGACCCTACTCAATGCAACTCCCTTTCAGATGGTTTTTGGTCAGAATGTTGTGCTTCCTTTGGACTTCTTGATACCGACCCTTAAGGTTGCACAAGAATATCAGTGGACCGGCCATGAATTATTAGCAAGGATAATGGACTTGGAACGATTAGGAGAAACTAGGCTGAAAGCAACAGCAGGAATATACGCAGCAAAGAAGCGAGAGAAAGCCTATTTTGATGCACACGTGAAAGATAAAGGCTTGAAAGAAGGAGATTTAGTCCTAGTATATACGCTGAAACAGCACGCACGGAAGTTAGAAAAACGAGGTTATGGACCTATGATCATTAACAGAATCTCGACAAGTGGAGCGGTACAGTTAGCCACCTTTGAAGGAGACATAATGCCTAATTACATTAGTGGTTGTAGAGTCAAGTTATATCAGGAACCTCTTACAGAGGATATGCTTAGACGACTCACGTTGGCAAAGAAGCGTAAGGATGAAGAAGATAGAATACGAGCTGAAGCTTAGGTAGAAGCTATAGAACACATTAAGCGCATGAAGTTAAGAAGACAAGGACTAGGGAGAGAACATTATAACCATCTGGAAACATCACCCAGATACCCCATGGTCATGTGTCAAGTAAAGTCAACCACTCATCCTAGCATAGTGGACAGGAGACCATTCATTATAGTCAGGCTAGAGCACGGCAACCCTTGCCAAGAGCTCAGGGCTTTAATTGATTCAGGTGCTACGACTAGTGCGATTAGATGGTCCCTTTATAAGGATTCAGGAATAGAAATGCGGCCAATTGAGGCATACCTCATAGGGCTAGGAGGCATGGAAACCCCTTGCATGGGTGAGGTGGACCTTCCTATCCTCATAAACGAAGTGACCTTGACAGTAAAGTTACTAGTGTGCCATGACGAGGACCTGATAGAACCCCTAATCATTGGCCAAGATTGGCTATACGATCACTCAGTGGACCTAAATCTTAGACAAGGCTCCTTACAAATTGGAACCTTAGATCGGAAGCGAGTGATACCGCTTGACTTCCCTAACGGCTTTTCGCCTGAAGTACGCGACCCTAGACCCTATGAACACATGCGATGGAAGACCGAAAGATCTTTGGTCAGATCAGTCACGTTACTTCTACACCAACCCACTCGGGCCTGGCTATGGACAATTGTCAATCAGAAGGACGTCAGGAGATTTTCCCTTGGGCTTCCTGCAAACTAGAAGGGTCAACCGCCCAACCGCTTGGTCAAATGAGCACCATCAGCGGTCAAATGGGCACAATCAGCGGACAAATGGGTACGATTGCAGGTCAAGTGGACTTCATCAGCGTCCACATGGGCAAGACACCCTACGGTGCCCATCCTTCCACACTTACTACAGACTGGCCTAGATTAAAGATAAAAATGGAACACTTCCTAATGGGCAGGTTTCGCAAGTGTTGGACCTCCCTTCTTTTCCAAAATAGAGTGTCCCTCCGACCTCTCAACCTCAACCACAAAGGAGTCAACCATGACGAAGGAACCCAGACCGACGACAACATCAGAAGACACAAAGAGGAAAGCAGTGTCAGCATCACAAAGCAAGTGGCACGAGACAAATATGGGTGCCAAAAGAACAGAAAGCACCGATTGATTTCAACAATGTAGACAATGACAAGAAGAAGTCAAGGGAGAAGCAGAATCAGTATCCAAGGTCTCCTCGACCTTCTTCTACGAGTACAAATATTCGACAGATTTGGATCGCCAAGAAGTACCTTATGAACCGACCCACACCCACGCAGATTTGGGTACCCAAACAGTGTATTATAGCTCAATCCTCAAGCCATGTAATATATACCCCTCAGAAATCTCTTGAACCCTCAATACCACCACATTCGATATCACCTTTTGTCCCTCAGCAGAAACCTATCACCCGTTCACAAACTCTTAGGAAGTGGATACCGAAACGTATCCATAAGTCTTCTCCTAACCCATTGTCTAACATAAATCCCACCCCGACTAATCTACAACCTTGTAATAACTCATTCATGGCTGAACCTTGTATAAATCCACACACTATAACCCAAGATCACCTGTAATAACACCTCATTAAGCAATGTATGCATCATCTGAAGCATGTAGGTGTCTAGAGACCTGCATTAGTTTGCAAGAAATCATTCCATAAACCACATCACAACACTCGGCTACACGGGTTACACATCGGTTATGGAAAGGGATTACGGTCTCACTTTCATGGGATCATGATTAATTTCCATACTAATGTGTTAATCTTATGTAGGAGATCTACTATGCACTTGCATCATACATCATGCAGGCAAAAGGACCATCAGAAGCTGGCCCCAGTGCACCCAGGGCCAATATTGGAGAACTACTAGCGGAGCCCCATCCTACAGCTCAGCCCCCAGAATTCCAGGGATTTTCAGGACCCATGCCTATTGACAATCCTCCTAGAGGGTATACTGAGAAGATTCATCGCAATTCTCACTGGTTTCAAGGGCTAGCAGGACCATTGGCGGATGATGAGTTTATATTTGAGGCTAATTTGACTTTTGATGACCGTACCTGGGGCAAATATCAGTTTTTCTCAAGAGAGTTTGAAGAATTACAGAACACGGAAGACCTAACACACATTTGGGCAAGATCAGGGTTTACAAAGTATTTCCACATTATCGACTCCCACCACCCAAGGAACCGCAACCAATTGATTGGGAGAAACTCGAGGCAGATCTGGCCCGAGGTATTCGAATATCAGAGCACACCCTCGCTCAAGACCTCCTACAGAACTACATCCGACAGACCACACAACAAGGTTTTGTCGAGGACGACAGAAGCGAGAGGGAGGGGGGTGTTGGCAGTAGCCAGAGGCATAGAAGACGTGGAAGCATGTAAAGACAGAGCAGGGAGCCAGTCGAATCAATTTTTCAAAGATTTATGTTTTATAAATACTTTTCAAAACCTCTAACAGTGATTTTCATCACTTTTGTAACATATGTAACATAGAAAACCCCTTTTCTTAATTGATAGCTCCATTTTGTGCAAGCCGAGGAGTCCTCAAGCTTGAGGAGTTAGGTAGAATGAGCGTAGCAATTTCGGTTATTTTTAGACACCGTTTACCCTCTCAAATAGCACATAGGACCTATTTTTTAACTATGCCGATCACTAGATGTGAAACTGGTCAAAACTAGTCTAGAATCTATAAAAAGAGCTAGAGAGCTCATTTTTGAGGTGAGCTTGTTTGGGTAGAGAAGAGCTTAGAGCTATTTTGAGCTTGTAAGAGTGTTCTTGAGTAATAGAGTTGACTTCTCACCTTCCATTGTGTCTTGTTTGTCTCTTCGTAGTGTGTGTGTATGTGTGTGTGCATCTCTATGCTTCTCACCTTCACTCTCACTTCATCTCACATTCACGATCTTCATATCACTCATATCTCTTCCGCGGATTGACATTAAGGAGGTGGAGCTTCTTAACGTGGTTCTCACCATTGTGCTAGAGCAACAGGGCACATAATTGCACTAGACACATTCACATCTCCAATCACACCTAGAATCATCTGAAAATGGGTACCTAGAAAGTCCCAAATCCAAGATGATCAAATCCAGAAACCTTTACATGTCATCTCTACCAAAAGCTATAATTCCACAATAAGAGTTGGAGAATTAAATCTGTATCAAAACTCTTGACCCAATCTTGTAAATCAATCTGCATCAAAGTAGATACATGTTGAGTATAGTGCACATCCAAAGTATGCATCTAGGGGAATCACTAACCTACTAACCAACATTCACACACATCACAAACACTTCATCCACTAACCCCTAACCACTTTGGGTATCATGTTAGTATTGTAGAGGGAACATAGTAATATCATGTTTCCTATGCAATGCTAATATTCTTCTCTTCTTCCAATAGATAAGCATCAAGAACTACAAGCAATATCATGGCAGAAACAACAGGCCCTAGCTCGTAGGCAAGAATAAGTCAAGCAGGTGTTAATATGGAGAATCTACCTATTGAAGTGCCACCAACTAAACGATTGGTAGAGGTGCAACACCTACAACAAATACCCATACCAAACCCTCCAACAGGAATAATGAAGAGAGTTCATGCAAACTCTCACTGGTTCAATGGCATGCCAGGGCCCTTAGGAGAAGCAAAGTACATATGGGAGTCTAAGTGTGAGTATGATAGGGCATGGGTACAATTCCAATTCTTTTCCAAAGAGTTCGAGACCCTCCAAAACACACCAAAACTTCAAAGCATATGGCAACGCACAAGACTAGCGAAATACTTTGAGGCACCCTTACCAAAACCAGATTTTGTGTGTTGTTACTATTTGGTATCAACATTATAGGCAAGTGAGGTAAATGACTGACCAGGAACCTTCGTAATTCCTTCCTTATTGGGCAACAAGGATTTGAAAAACTTTGAACTCACTCTAGAACTGGTAAGCACTGCTCTGAACATGCATGACACATATGTGCCCTCCAAGAACGAGGCTCAATTCCATGTGTTCAAACATGCAAAGTTCTCAGGACTTCGAAAGTCTCAGCAGGAGGGGATGCCACAATTCCTCCCTTTACGATTTGAATTCCCAGATGTGGATCTGAAGGCACATCACAAGCTACCCCATCTGCTCCTCCTATCCCAGCGGAATTTGAATTTTCTACCATGAGAGATGTTGAAGGGATGAGCACCTTTGACTTTGAATCCCTTTGCCAGAACACACAACTATCGGACGTAGAATTCTTTTTGGATATAGAAGAACCGAGCACCTGTTGGGAAAGATGGATATGGATGCTTCAAGAAATGAAGTGGTACTTTCAAAACCTGCTTGGTACTAGCCTTGATACACTTTAGAGTTGAGTGGTAGACCCTCGTAGCTTCCAAATGACACCAATAAAGCACTAATGTATTTTGGAGTTGATGAATGTAATGATTGATCCAAAGCAAATAACTTCAGAAATCACAAGTTGTTAAAAACTTGCTATTTTGGTTCACACACCTACTGGTTCTTAAGTTGAGTGTTTCCAACAGAGTAGCAATTAGGAAAAAAAAAATTAGAGGAATCAAAAAAACTTAGCAAGCTAATGTTTGCAAGTGGAATCATTCAAAATGACAAACTATGCTCAGAGAAATGAATTTAGCAATCTTAGACTCATCCCCAACTTTTTAGGGACTGCTCAGAGAAATATCAGTGACTGCTTCGATCACAATTTCTCCCAAATGGTAGGTCCAATTCACTTGAAAATGTATCAGCATATAGAAGACTTCAAAATGTTTCTAATAAGCTATAAAAATTGCAAAATGTTTAAGTAATCATTGAGATATGTCCAGTCAAAGCTGACTATTATGAGAGATCATAATAGGAGAGTAGACAGAGTTGATCAGTGACAAGTTTGTATTATAACACAATGTTGTACAAGATCATTGGCATAGAGAATGATGCATAGAGAATGATGCACAATGATGATAGTTGAGTAGATATGGAGTGTGCTTACTCAAGCTTACAAAATGATCAGTCAAATGGGCTCAAACATGAAGTGTTATCCCTCGTCTTTTTCAAAGTCCTTTTTATAACTTGCTTCACAATTCGAGTTCAAATTCAAATTCTTTGCTCTCTTCATAAAGTGGCTCCTATGATTTAGGCAATATTATCTCATTAGGAACTCATAACTATGTTTTCTCCTAACTTCCACAAGTTGTGGCTTTTACAAAGATTCTGCAAGTAATTTACTTTTACCAAGGATAAATGACTAGCTATTACAAGATGTGGTTCACATAAACCTATTAGTGAAGTATGGCAAGTCCATATAGTTTCTCTTCAACATGTCAAATGTGAAGGCTTGGGTACATTCACCACACTCATGGACTGCAACACTCAATTAACAAGGAAAGTAGAAAGGAAATCCTAAAATCACGTAACTTACACATAATAGCAGGAAGTGTGTATTATAAAGAAAACGATGTATTGTCTAGATACGTAGAGGAAGACAAACAAAAGAATTTGATTGAACAAACCCACATGAATAAATGGAGAATGCATAAAGGAACTCATGGAACTTTAAGAGAATTGAAACAGTTAGGAGTCTATTGGCCAGACATGCCTAAGGATGTCCATGAATATGTAAGTAGTTGCATGGAATGTCAGGAAACCACTCCAGATGACCACAAATGCTTACCTTTCTCTACAATAGCACCCAACTTGAGTACGACGTTAGTACAATTCCTAAAGACACGAGAACACGAGGAAGGAATCAGTTTAGCAAGAAAACGATCCCTAGAAAAAATGAGTAAGGACTATGTCATCATGGGAAGACAATTATTCAAGAGAGGGAAGATAATCAACTATAGCTATGTGTACATGAAGGAGAATACTTACCCATATTAGAAATGGCACATGCAGGTGCCATAGGAGGACATTTCTCAGCTGAAAGAACCGTAAAAATGATCCTCTTTGTGGGCTTGTGGTGGCCAACTCTACATATGGATGCAAACACCTATGTACGAAGTTGCAAGACATGCCAAAGAGCCAAATATCCAATTAGACGAGATGACATGCCATTGAGACCCATGGTTTGTGCAAGAGCATTTTCCAAATGGGGGATTGATTTCATAGGACCCATTAACCCACCAGCCAAAGGATCCCATGCTCAATACATAATAGTGGCAATGGATTACCTGATTACTCGCTTTGGATTACCCATAGAGATAGTAAGTGATCGAGGAATGCATTTCATTAACGAAGTAATAGAGTCCTTAATGAATGATATCTTAGTGATCCATAAAAAATCAATCCCTTATCATCCTCAAGCCAATGGTCAAGTTGAAAGTTCAAACAAGATGTTGTGCACAATATTGACAAAGACAGTCAATAGTGGAAGGTCACATTGGGACAAACAATTGCATCATGCAATTTGGGCCGTTTACAAGACTGCCATTGGAACTCCACCATTTAACCTAGTGTATGGACAAAATGCAATCTTGCCAATCAATTTTTTAGTGCCAACTTTGAGAGTAGCCCAACAGTGTGAATGGACGGGGCATGAATTATCCAAGTTCCTAGACCAAATTGAGAAGCTACATGGAACGAGAATACAAGCTGTTGCAGGAATTTATGCAGCAAAGAGAAGACAGAAAGCATATTATGATGCGCATATCAAAGACAAAGGACTAAAAGAAGGAGATTTAGTTCTGGTATATACATTGAAACAACATGCCAAGAAACTACAAAAATGCGGCTATGGACCTCTGATAATCAATAGGATTTCAACAAGTGGAGCAGTTAACCTAGCTACTTTGGATGGAAATGTACTCCCTAATTACATAAGTGGTTGTCGAGTGAAACGCTATATGGAGCCATTGATAGACCAAATGTTAGCATGACTTTTAGGTGCACAAAATAGAAAAAGAGAGGAAGAAAGGATAGAGAGGAGGCAAGGCAAGAAGCCCTAGAGCATATCAAGAAATGGAAAGAGTGGATAATGCAAAGGGATGAAGGGTATCTACAAGGAGAAGAGCATATCCCCGTGGCCAACTATCAAGTTCACTAGACCAACACAACCAATACCAGCATATCCCAACCATATTCCAACCATATTTAAATATGAGAATTGGAACCATAGAGTACCAATTAATAGATGCCTTGATAGACTCGGGAGCAGCACTCAGTTGCATACGAAGGACAATCATCACGCAACTTCAAACGACCATAACACCTACTAAAGCACATATGATAGGTGTGGGAGGCCAAGTCATAGAATGCATTGGAGAAGCCATGATGTCCCTCCACCTAGGAAATTCCACTATGGAACAACAAGTTTTGGTGTGTAAAGACGAGGATTTGATAGAAAATTTGATCCTAGGGCAAGATTGGATCATTGAAATTGAAGTAAGCATTCATCTAGCTCAAGGGTACATCTCAGCCAAAATAGGGCACAAAAATCTTTAGTCTATTAGAGGAGAGACCCTCTCATAGGCAGGACATCCCCAAGCATGAGCAACAAATCCTAGAAGAGGAAATAGCAAATGACTCCATCAAAAACCAACCAAAAGAAGATCCGACAAAAGAAATGACTACAAATACCAATGCACCTGTGGAGAAAGTGGATTCATCCTACATGAACGCTGAAACAAAGAGAAATGATGAGGACAACGCTCCTAAAGTCGTCTACAACAAAGGGAGATCATCAGCATGGAAGTCCACTATCAGATTATCCCAATTCGGAGGTGCTGATCTACAATGGGTTCGCAAGGATCGAGTAAAAGAATCAGAGAGGCAACCCCAATACCGGTCACTCATTAGAAGGAGGTAACAAATAACAAAGGATCCTCTTCATTACAAGCGGGATCAAAAAGACTTCTGAGAGTATGGCTTCCAAATTCATTTGTAGAAGCTCAAAGAACATGGCAACACATATGGATTCCAAAAAAAGTCAGACAGATGGAGAATCAAGAGATAGACAAGCAAGAAGAAGCATTATATCAATACAACAAGACCATAAATCCAAAAAAAACTAACCAAAGGTATCAGAAGAGAATGAAATCAACTACTGAGATTAGAAAAAAGAAAGAGGATAAACTGAGAGCACGACAAAACACAGAGAAGATGAAGTCTTGAAAAATGGATATGGAGATCCAAGAGGCAGCAAAGACTAGAACAATAGAACCAAAAGAATTCTGTTTGTACACATGAAGCATCCAATGCACCTAAAGTATGCATGACAGGGCCACATTATGAGGCCATGCATTCGGCACATGATGTACATAACAAAATTAGCGGTGCACATTCCCCACTTGGGAATAGATCATAGATTCTACTTCCATAGGAATGGACCTACTATGTACATAAATAAATGCTTCGGCTATACAAATTCTTGTTTTCTTTCAGGAATGAACATGAAAAAAATATGTAAGAGATCTTACTTCTATAAGCAAGGGGAACGGAGTGACACAATGAACCATATGTCATTACAATACACATCACTAAAGACATGCTTTCTATAGGAAGCTAATGCTCTTCTCATTACAAGTTCAGATGGCTTCTAAGGACTTTGAAGCGACCATTCAAGAGGAAGTGTTGGAATTCCCTCTACAAAGCATGACTAAAGCAAAAGGTCACTAGTTTAGAGAAGATCAACCAGCAGGGGACTACTTGTTCCTAGTAACAATTAAAATCATGGACACTGACCATCAGTTCCCAATAATGTCCCAAGACTTGACATTATGAAGAAAGCTGGTATCCATAAATACTTTGAATTACCGATATACAAACTTGACTTCTAGCACTGCACATAAGTCATGAACACCTTGCAGCCAACATTGCATGATCCATTGGTACCGGAAGCAAGAGTACTAGATGCAGTAGGCGAGTGGGTCATTATACAATTCACCCATGACTTGATTAAAGAAGCTTTCGGATGGGAAAAGGATGGGAATACCATTTTGAAAAAGGAAAGTCAGGGAGCAAAGACTAGGACATTCACATATATAAATCGCATTGACATAGAGGAGGAAGTGAGACTAATTCACCATTTTGCTTTCCCAACATGCACAGATACACCGTGCCACAAAAGATCATAGTGCAAATGCTATCACATGCGATCAACCAAATTTGGAATCAAGTCAATATGACTCCATACATTCAAGAACGGCTCTTCAAGGCTAAGAAACAGTGGAATCATAAGAAGTTCCTAAATGGAAGCGTTGCCTTAACCATATTGATATATCATGCTTTAGGCATTAGGGAACATCTAAAGGAGATGTCGTCATCAGAAGCAATGGAAAAGTATGCAAAGGTTGCTAGAGTTCCTAGAAAGAAGAAAGGAGTCAAGATCGTAGAAGAAGCGGAAACAAGCTCGCAACCTAGAATGAGAGGTACCAAAAGGCTATGGGAAATGATGCAAGCAAAAGCTGAAACTCTAGCTACAAAGAAAGCTCATGTACTCCCAAGGACTAGGCTTGAAAAAAATCCACCGATTATGGAAGAAGAATTGATAAAAGCAATGGAAGCTACTCACCAATAGGTGGAAGGACAGGTAAATCTATTAGTGCAAGGGCACCACTACCAACAAGCCCATCAAGACTTAGAACAAAGGAAGAGGCTGACCAAGGTTCACAGATAGAGAGAATTGGGTTAATGAACTCAAGCTCATCATCAGATACACAAAGAAGAACAAGATACCTCGATGCTAAATGTGGATATTAGAAGTGATTCAAGAGATGATGGTCAATGGGAAGAACTAAATCAGGTACACGATGACTTTGGCATGGAAGGCATAGGTATTGAGCCAATGCCTGATAAGACGAGCAAGGAAACTACAAGGCAAGAGGCATATCAAGAAGAAGTCCATGTTATCAAATTGAATGAAACATCCCACATCCAAATCAAAGAGACTAACTTAGCGAGAGACACCCGAATCAAAATGCCTAAGGAAGAAAAGGTAGATAACACAGTCAAAGAATCAGAACCCTTTACACCAATAAGGGTCGTGGCAGAATCCTCTCCTATGGATGTCACATTTCAAGGGAGTGCCACAAAATCTATTAATAAGGTTGAGGAAAGAAAAGAACAAGAAATACAGCTCCAAATAAGGCAACCACATAACGAGACCATACATGTGGAACATGGAAAAGATGTACGCACCGGGGAAGCTCTAAGCATTCCAAAGACATGGTTAAACGTGGATGTCACTAAGCTTGAGGCTAATACTGACTACGACACAGCAATGCAGGAAAAGAATCAATTTCAAGAAATAGGTGAGAATCTATCTGCCCAATCAATTCAGGCACAAAAGATAATAGAAGAGAAAGAGGCAAAAGTCCAAGAGGCCCAGCATCAATGCGATACACTAGAAACAGAAAATTAGAAGCTAAAAGAACAATTAAAAGAATTACAAAGCAGGTCTGAAGCTAGTGAGGCCGAAAAGGCACGCATGAATACTAGAAGCAAAATTCTTGAATCTCAAATCAAGGTGTACATGGATGAGGCTGATAATTTAGGGATCAGGAATAAAGAACTAATGACAGCCCTATTGTGCAACCAACCACTAGAAGCTCCTAGAGTGATAGAGAACGACAATCGTGCATTGGAAGAAAGGATAGCAAAGTATGAAAATCAGCTAAAGCAGGAGCAAGCCATCATAGCAGATTGGGAGAAAAGGTATATGGATGACAACGCGAAATTGAGAAAGAAGTGGAAGGTAGCAAAAAATTGATATATAGTACAATGCAATGAAGATGTTGATCAACTTGCTGCCATAGGAGAGGAGCTCCTCAAAAACAAAGAAATGATTATGAAAGCCACATAAGAAATTAAATAGAAGGATGAATTAATAAAGCAATTGCAAAGTCAATTAGCACAAAAGGTCAATGAGGGGACACCAGTAGTTCCACACTCCACAACGGCTACTGAGGAGATTGAAGTATGTCCTCTTTCTCCCCCCCTACATCATTCACTGATAAGGGAGGACACAGAGACCCACACTGAAAGACATACTCGGGATATTGCAGAACTAAGCCGACACGAGCGAGCACTACTGATGTCCCAACTTATTGAAGATTTTGAAGATCAATTCATCAAAGTCATGAAGGAAGCAAAAATTGAAAGCAAAAATCTAGAACAAGTATTGAAACCTTTCAATGTACCATATGGATTACTTAAAGAGCAAACACAATAGTACATAAAGACCACAACAAATAAAGAGCTAGATAGCAACCTCCAGTTCAGCATGCAAGCATTTACTTACACACAAGAGGAATTGGACAAAGCGAATCCTATATGGAGAAGAAATTTTTTGGAGAAGAATCCTACTCTACGGGTACAATGGGAATCATCACCATATATACTTCAGGTAAATCCATCTTTTTGCCTAGTACCCAGAAGACTCTCTTGGATAATTTTGGGAAGGATTGCACCAAGGCAGCATAAATAATCAATGGCTCAACTATCCTAACTACCATGTCCACCTCGTAATTATCTACCGACCAAAGAGTACATGGTTAAAACCATAGAATTTTGGATTGCTAGATACGCAACTATACCAGACTTAGCAATCAAAATGACCAACAAAATTTTGAGCATGTTACTGACAGTAATAAAGGTATTTGAGCATTCATAGTATACATTTTTGAATTTCGTCGGCATTAATCAAGGATCCGAGGCTCTCATTTTTTATCTATACCTAGCCGATTAACGCTCATGGCCATATATTCCAGACTAATGTTTTTGCCAAGTACTTACATGCAGACTTTTTAAGAGGCATTTTTCACAAGATTTTTTGAAATGGATTCAGAAATCTTTGCAAAAATGTCTTAAAAGCTTAATGCAAGACTGCTGGCCTACGAACTAAGTTTCTTTGCAGATCATAGACAGGCACCAGATGGCGGGGTAAAGTCAAGCCAATGGAAGGAATTAATGCTATGTCACGCCAATTCACTTAATTAGAGAGAGCAGAAAGTCATACAAACGTACTCACGTGACCCAAAAAGCTTGTCGAGGATGGAAAGAAATGAGTCAGGTCCCAGAGGATGACACAGAAGATTCAAGAACAAGACCTTTAAAGCATAACGCTGACTTAAAAGAGAGTAAAGGTCAGCAAAGTAAGGTGTGCGACAGGAAAGAAGTAGACAGGTTCCAAGCAATACAACAGGGTCAGATGTGTGAAGACAAAGACATATCAGAAGACCAAAAGTTAGAAAGAGGCAGAGGCTGAGAAGTTGAAGAGAGTGACTAAGAAGATCACATTCTTAGCCACTGATAGCGTGCATGACAGCCCGACTTAATACAGCAACCCAGACTTGTGATATAAGGAATACCAAGGGGCTTAAAGAAGCAAGGGATTAACTTCGGATAAAGTAACAAATTTCCTTACAAACCTTATTGCTTCTTCGACCACTAGGTGTGTGTATTCAGAAGCCATGGACAAACTGCAAACGAGAAACAAAGCTTGTCAAGGGACGACAGAGACAAAGAGGGGGAGAGTGTTGCAGAGAAAAGAGAAGCCCCAAAATTTTCAAATCAATGGACATAATTTTCTTCTTCAAAATTCTAGAAAATCCCCTCAAAGCTATGTAAATGAACTAGAGGAGTCCTCGAGATGCATAAACCCAAATCATTGTAATATATTTCTTGTAAACTAGTAGAAAATATAGAGACTAGCCAATAAAGTGACGGTCACTTGTGTGAAAGGACCATTTTTAGGACACATGTATACAAGTCATTTTGTGACTCTTTGTAAAGACTTTTTGCCATTGTGAAGAAAGAGAGCCAAAATTTTGAATTTGCTTCTTTCCTGCATATTTTCATCTTCTCCATGATCTTTTGTGTGTGTGTGAAGCTTGGAATGTGTGTCTGATTGTTTTCTACCCCTCCCCATCACTAGTGTGTGTGTGAACAAGTACAAGTCGTGGAACGAGTGAAAGTGCTTCCCACCATTGACTATTTTGGCTATAACTTGAAGAGTAGTTGTCAATTTCAAGTGAAAATACCGTCAAATTCAAGTGAAAATACCACCATAAATGTGTCTCATTGAGAGCTTCAAAATGAATCTGCTATTGGCCACATTCAGAGTTTGGAGCTGGGAGAAACATTTGAATTTGTGTTTACTATTGTAAGTGGTATCCCGGCAGACACTTTCAGAGATTAAGTGAGTTGGAGAGGTATTTTAGTCTTTTCTCATGCATTTTAGTTGAACCACTTCACTTTCCATCATGTGTACACACATCTTCATACAGTTGGTTCAAGAGGTTCTTTGCATCGATAATTAAGCATGTGTCAATCCACCACTATATGCACTTGTGTGGAAAATGAGATTTAGTCTCTTTGACACAAGTCTCTAAGACTTTGTGACTTAGGTACACACCCGCCAATCATTATTTTGCACATAAGTTGAAGACCGTTTGTATGTCCAATTGGAAGAGAAAGTAAGGGAAAGGGTAAGCAGCAGATACATCTGACTCAAACTTTGGACTTGGATATAAATTCAAGTGCAAAGAAGGTTTAGATAATGCACTACGATAGTACCCATAAATGCCAGATCTCCAAAAACATGTGGCAACCTCAAGAGTTTGGTCCACATGATTTGTTCAAGCTACATGGATCATTCAAAGGGCAAACCATCCGGATAATGGTGGATGACTCTGCTACGCATAATTTTATTAATTATGCGTTAGTGAAAAAACTAGCTCTTCCTCAAAAACCATCTCCTTATAAATACATTGTTTCCATGATGCACGGTCAAGACACCCATGTTTGGGAAACAATGATATCTAATTTGGAACTAGAAATCCAAGGATTTAAAGACACTTTGGACTTCAAATAATGAACATGGATCGGGTAGATCTGGTATTAGGGAGAGAGTGGCTATGGAGTCTAGAACCTTCATTGACCAGGTGTTATTTTACTAACACTTTAGAATTCTAGCACGACGGTGAAGTGTATAAAATCAAGGGTGAGCATGATGTTCCAAGTATCCCTTTGATTTCATATATTGAACTTAAGAAACTTGTAAATATGGAAGCCAAGACTCAAGCTTTTCTTGTCCTTAGCACTGATGTAATAGATTTTGATAATACAAAGAAAGTTTCTTATGTCTCATCTTTTATTCCTCATGAAGTTCATACTAAATTTAACAATTTAATGAAGGAGTTTAAAAATGTATTCCCTAAGGAACTATCCCACGGCTTGCCACACTCTCGTGGAAACATTGATCATAGTATAGATCTGTTTCCGAGAACCAAGCCAAAATCTCAAAACCCATACCGCCTCCCCTATGTCTAGAATTGGGAAGTTGAGAATCAGATTCAAGACTATTTGGATAAAGGATTTATCCACCCAAGCCAGTCTCCTTGGGAAGCACCCATCCTTCTAGTAAAAAAGAAAGATGGAACTATGAGACTGTGCGTAGATTATAGGGCATTAAACAATCTTACTGTAAAGAACAAGTATCCCATGCCACTAGTCAAAGATCTTTTCAATAGCTTAAAAGGGGCTAAAGTCTTTTCTAAGATTGATTTACGCCAAGGTTATCATCAGATCAGAATCAAAGATGATGATATTCCCAAGACAGCCTTTTGAAAAAAGTATGGTCACTACGAGTTTCTAGTGATGTCGTTCGGGTTGACAAACGCACCCGCAACATTTATGACTTTAATGAATTAAGTGCTTAAGCCGTACTTGGGAAAAATTGTTGTCGATTTTCTCGATGATATTCTGATCTACAGTAAAGATCATGAAAGTCACTTAAAGCACTTGGAAAAAGTTCTTCAACTTCTTCGCGATAACAAACTTTACGGTAAAGAGTCAAAATGTGAATTCTTTACCCTAGAAGTAAAGTATTTAGGCCATATTATTTCCACGAAAGGAATCAAAGTTGACCGTGAAAAGGTCCAAGCGATTCTTGAATGGCCTGAGCCCAAGATGATTCGAGAACTACAAAGTTTTCTCGGATTGGCAGGATATTATGGAAAGTTCATGGCTGGATATGCCAAGATTGCAGTACCTTGGATGAATCAACTCAAAAGGAAGCATCAGAAGATAAATTGGAAAGAGGAACAAGCAAAGAGTTTTCAAGAGCTTAAACTTGCTTTAGCTTCGGCCCTAGTTCTACAAATTGTAGATCCAAACAAGCCTTTCCAATTAGAAACAGATGCAAGTTCATAAGTGGTAGGAGCAGTACTAAGCCAAGATGGTCGACCAATACCTTTCGAGAGTAGAAAGCTAAGTTGTGCTCAGCAGAACTACTCTACCTATGAGCGAGAGATGTTCGCTATTATAAATGCTCTAAAGAAATGGCGCCATTATCGGTATGGATCAAAGTTAACCATAGTCTTTGATCAAGAGAGCATCAAGTGGTTTGCAAACCAACCAGATCTGAGAGGTAGAAAAGCAAGATGGGCCGATTAGTTACAAGAGTTCGATTATGAACTAAGGTACAGAAAAGGAAATTTCAATGCAGTGGCAGACGCCTTAAATCAGATGCCTATGTTGAGCAACTTAAGTTTTGTACAAATTCAAAGTGAATTTATTTCAACTTTGAAAGGAAGCTGCAAAGAAGATCCAAGCTACAGTCAAGCATGGAAAGCAACTGAACAAGTTGAACGGAATGAAACAAGTACTTCTGGGAGAAAGTTTAAACACTATTCTCTCCAAGATGAATATTTGCTTTATAAAGGTAAGGTTTGTGTCCCAAGTATGCCGAACATATGAAATCAAGTACTTTTCGAATGACATGATGCTCCAAGTGCAGGACATCCTGGTATTAACCGAACCTATGAGTTAGTGAAACAATATTTTTATTGGCCTAGTTTACATCGAGATGTGCAAAACTATGTATCCAAATGCCACAAATGACAAGCCAATAAGTTTGAAAAACTTAAAGTTGGGGGATTGCTGCATCCTTTGGAAATTCCCAAAGGAAAGTGGGAAATATTTCCATGGATATCATTTCTGGATTACCCCGCACTTAGAAAGGCTTTGATTCAGTCTGGGTTGTAGTTGACCGATTGACTAAACCTGCTCAGTTTATTCCAATCAAGACTTCTTATAAGACTCCAGAACTTGCAAAAATATTTGTAAATCAACTTTATAGACTCTATGGTCTTCCAGTAGACATAGTTTCTTATAGAGATGCTCGATTTACAAGTCATTTTGGGCGAGTAATCTTTAGTAAACTTGAAACTAATCTAAGCTTAAGTACAGTTGAACATCTGCAGATGGATGGACAAACATAGAAAGTCAATTAGATTTTGGAAGACATATAGAGCTTATGTCACTTCCAAACAGATTGATTGGGAAGACTATCTTCCTTTAGCTAAGTTTTCCTATAACAGTGCCAAGAACTCATCAACTGAATTTATTCCATTCATGTTGATGTATGGGTTTCAGCCTAGGTCTCCATATGCAGTGGGACTTTGTAGCTCACTGATGAGTAGCACCTCCTTTAATGTCAATCCGGGGAGACGTGAGGATGGTATGAAGACCTCGAGCAAGTGGCGGCACAAGTGCGTGAGTGAGAAGCACACTAGCATGCACACACATACACACACACGCGCACACACGGCAAGACAAAGAGTGAGAATCAATGGAGTCCTTCAATTACTTTCAAAATGCTCATACAAGTTCGTTTCAATTACAATCTAACCCCAAAAATGAGCTCCCTAGCTCCTTTTATAGTTTTTGACTAGCTTTGGCCCTGTTCAGACCTAGTGTCCGGCCTAGTTAAAAATTAGGTTCCAGGGCTTATTTGAGGGCTCAAACGAGATCTAAAAATTACGAAAATTGGCAGGTAGATACTTCTAAAGCTCCTCAAGCTCAAGGACTCCTTGGCTTGCACAAAATGGAGCTACAAAAATATGAAATGGTATTTACAATGGTGTTTAGTGATGAGAATCACTTTTAATTGGTGTAAGGGTTTTTGAAAAGTTAAAGGGTTGCCTAAGTGCTAGATTTGCGTGGATGCTCATACTTACTTCTTCATGAGGAAAATTATTGGCCTATTTGCCAGATCTTTTTTGACTACCATGTCTGCCTATGCTGTCCCTTCGCTCTGACTCTCTTCGTCTGGTGGCTCCTTCGGTTCCCTGACTGCTGCCAACAGACTTCAAAATGAACAAGTTCAAGCAGCTCAAGAATTCCTTCAAGACATGAACTTTAAACTCAAGTTAGCGAAAAGAAAACTTAAAGAAAGCTCAAGATCGTGCAAAGGCATATGCCGATCCAAAGTGAAGATATGTTACTTTTCAGGTTGGCGATCAAGTTTATCTTCGTATTCCTGAAAGATTGGACAAGTTCAAGACTGGTCAATGCGTCAAGTTGTCACCTAGATATTGCGGTCCTTCTCCAATCACCAAGAAAGTTGTTTTGTCGGCTTATGAATTGCAAATTCTAGATGATAGTTGGATTCATCTAGTGTTCCATGTTGGTTGTCTTAAGAAGAGTCTGAGAGATTCAGATAATCTAGTTGGACAATAGGTCATACTTCCTATTCCAGTAAGTGAAACAATTTCTCATGAACCTGAAAGCATACTTTGCACCCGAGATAAATGTACAAGAATTCACTTGTACAAAGAGTGCTTAGTAAAATGGAAGGATGGAACTGAAG
Source organism: Ceratopteris richardii (assembly GCA_020310875.1). Lineage (NCBI taxonomy): Eukaryota > Viridiplantae > Streptophyta > Polypodiopsida > Polypodiales > Pteridaceae > Ceratopteris > Ceratopteris richardii. Next base: position 155,052,268 of record CM035435.1, read on the forward strand.
AAAATTCAACATGGGAAAAAGTTTCCACAATCCAACGAAGTTTTCCAGCTTTCAAGTTTTAAGTTGGTCCCAAATAAATAGAGGTTTTCTACTTTCAAGTTTTAAGTGGATAAGCCGATCATGTTCTTCAAGATCTAGAATATGATAAGGTTTTTTACTTTCAAGTTCTAAGTAAATAACTTGATTGAATGAATGCATGTTCTTCAAGTTTTAGAACATGAGGCTCGGGGGTTGCTGTTGCAGAGCTAAAGAGAGCACAAGGCAGAGAAAAAGACGGGCCCCAAATTTTTTCCGATTTGAACACGCAATTTTTGTATTATAACCATTCTTGTAATATATTTTCCGATGTAAATGCACCAGAGGAGTCCTCTAGATGCATCCCCATAGAAGATTAGAAGCTTTCCCATGTAAATTAGTAGGAAATTAGTCTTTAGTTAATAAGTGCCGGTCTCTTGTGTGAAAGGACCATTTTTAGGGCACAAGTATATAAGTCAATTTGTGACTCTTTGTAAAGACTTTTTGCCATTGTGAGAATGAAGAGCACAGAAATTCGAATTTGTGTCTTCTCCTCTCTGTATCTTCTTCTTTGTGAGCTTGTGTGCATGTGTATTGCTTGTTAAAGAGTGTTAGGAAGTGTTGTCTATCCATGAAAGTGTTTGTTTGCTGTTGTTAAGGTGTGTGCGAAGTGTAGGAAGTGCTGAAGTGTAGGAAGGTTTTCCCGCAACTCCGTATTTTGCTCATAACTTAAAGTAGGAGTGTCAGAATTGAGTGAAAGCACCGCCATTGGATGCGTCTTCTCGAGAGCTTTGAAATGCATATGCTATTCGCTATATTTGGAGTTCGGATCTGAGAGAAAAGCTCAATTTACTGTTGGCTACTGTTCTAAGTATCGTGACACCATGACTGACAGTTGAAGCTTGTTTGGATCAGTCTTTACCTTGTTTGCACTCTTTGAGTAGTTCATTTGCATTGATCATCATTTGAATGCATGTCCTCATACACTCGGCTAGGTTCGTATACTCATCGGATTGATAATTAAAGCGTGAATCCCCACTATATGCACTTGAGGGGGATTGAGGTATAATCTCTTTCTCCACAAGTCCCTAAGTTGGTGCTTAGGTCAACACGTTTTTTGGCACCGTTGCCGGGGAGTGTTGAATCAAACCGACGCATTCGTGTGATGGTAAGTAGCTTTTTGCATTGAAGCGAGAGGAGAAGTAGTGATTTTCTCTTCTTTGGTAAGTCACTTTCAGCCGCACTTACTACTTCTCATTCTTGGAATGTGTATAGTGAGTTGTTAGTCTAGGGAAGTGAGTGGAATGAGTAGAGTAGGAGGAGTGAGGGAGTAGGTCAAGCCATTAGAGTAGTATTCAATCTTTGTTCAGTAGAGTTTTTTTTGTGAAGTAGGAAAATTCCAAGTATAAAAGCCCAAAAAGTGTCATTTTGTAAGTTACTTGTTTTTTGAACAAGTATCGTGAGGAGTTTCCAGTCGGGTATCGCGTCTGATAAACAAGGCGATTGGGAGTTGCGCGGAGCAAGAGAGGGTGATAGGAGAGTTGGGAAAGAGCATCCAAGGTGAGCCATTCACTTGCTAATCATTTTCATCACTCAAAAATTAGATATCAATGTAAAACAATCTGCGTTAGGTATCATGGAGGACTTACAGGGGGTAAAAAGTGTGTTTTGGGTAATGCAGTGAGGAGAGGGTAGAAGAACCTGGAAAACATTTGTTTTCATTCAAACCCAAAAAAATCTAGCAAAAATTTTGAAAAAGGGTCAAGTATCGTGTTTCTCCCGCGGTCGATTATCACGATACCTGACAAGTATCGTGATCTCCTGTGGTTGAGTATCGCGATATTTCCCTAAAGATCGTGTATCGTGGTACCCTGATCGCGATACTTCACCAACTATCATGTATCGAGTATCGTGTCTCTCCGAGTATCGTGTATCGTGTTCTATCGATCGTGATATTTGCCAGAGATCGTATATCGTGTATCATGTTCTATCGATCGCCATATTGGCCAGAGATCGTATATCGTGTATCGTGTTCTTCGATCGCGATGCTTCACCAAGTATCGTGTATTGAGTATCGTCTTTGGAAGTATCGAGTATCGTGCCCATTCAAGTATCGTGTATCGTGCATTTACTGATCGTGATACTTGTCACAGATCGTGTATCGTGGTTGTCCAAGTATCGTGTTTATCTAAGTATCGTGTATCGTGTTCACTGAAGTAACGAGTATCGTTTAACTCAAGTATCGAGTATCATTATAGTTAGGTATCGTGTATCGAGGCTGCTCAAGTATCGTGTATCGTCTGAGTGAAAGGTCGTGTATCGTGAAATTTTGGAGTCAAGTATCGTGACCTGAAAGTATCTTTTTCAGTCATTTTTCCAGCCAAATTCCTCTAGAATTTTGACCCATAGTAAAGAAATAGAGGCTAGCAAGGGCTGATCAGAGCTGTTAAGTGGATGAACCTGAGATCTGGAAGAACCCTAGGAAGCCGAAGAAGTGTAATCTCTTCTGTAGGTAGTGTAGCCGAGCCAAGTAGCCGTTCACATTACTCGGAGACCTCCAGTGAGTCAGAGGAAGAAATTCCCATGGCTTCAGAGGATATGCAGAACACTGTACCAATGATTGGCATGATGTCAATTATTGAGGGAGAGTACCGGACCTCTTTAGAATATGTGACCACCAACCAACATGAGATACCCATATACTTGGATGGTATGAACAGATCAGTGGCCAGACTAAAGAAGGCTTCAGAGGCTTACATAGTGCCTAGACCAGCAGTCAAGTATGCAGGAGGATTTTACATGGACAAAAGAGATATCCAGTATGTTGTCACAGAACACCCTGAAAACATTAATGAACTTGGGGAAGAAAACAATGCTTCAAACCTAAATAGAGAAGGGAATGAAGAGCAAGTAACTACTCCTAGAGGGAGATCTACCGTTGTTAGGGTTTGGAGAGGAGACTTGATTCCCCAAGATGACTCCATAATGGATGTATACTTGATCAATGGAATGGACCCTCTCCTTAGAGCACATTCTTCAATATGGGAAGCTGCCCCTAATCATGTCACCATCTATGAGTTACAAGATCCCGATTTCCCCACCATCATCACATATTTGGATAAGAATCACAGAAGATATTGGCCCTTAACGGAATTAGAAAGAGCTGAGTTGAAATATCAAAATATTCCAGTGTTTCCCCCTAGGGACCAAGCCACTACTTCACGAAACCCACTTGGAACATCTGAGAATGATTCATATCAACAATCGGGCAAACACAACAAACACAAATCCCGGTCAGACCACATGTGCAGTTTGCAATGCCTGCAAATAACGCTAATTACCGACCTCAACCACCTGTGGACCCAAGACATGGAATTCCTGCCCCAGTCAGACCACCTGTAGCAAGAGGACCAGGCATACCCGTAGGAAGACCAATTTTCCCCGTGATGCCTAGACAAGCAGGAAGAAGATTAAGGCCAATTCAAGTGGCCAAATGCATGAGAAACCAATATGATGGCTCTAGTGAACCTTACAATCACATAGCTGAATTTAAGCAAGTAATCAGAGCCGAACAAGTGGAAGAGTTTTTGATCCAATATGAATCTTTTGGTCTAACTTTGACAGACACAGCGTTAGCATGGTTCCAACCAGTAGATCCTAATAATTTCAAAACATGGAACAAGCCTATCAAGAAATGATTGAGGAATTCACTAAGTCTGGAATTAAAAACGACTCGTCATCATTGATCCATAGCTTTAAGCAAGCCCCTACAGAATCAGTGAGATTGGCAACAAGAAGATTCAAGCAGTATGTGGACAGATGCCCAGTGGAAGAGAGACCTACCCAAAATAAAATGGTGTCATTATTTTTGGAAGGATTATTGAACGGATCATTAAGATCTCTGGTATATGTAAAGAGAGTTCAAACTTTGCAAGAATGCATGAAGGAATGTATTGATTTAGAAGACAATCTTGCGGAGGATTTGAAAATACCTCAAGGTAGTTTGAAAAGTGAAGATTCGGCCAGCAGCACATCAAAACCTAAAAACAATGTAGAGGAAATAGCCGATTTAGTAGCAAAGAAACTGAACGTTCAAGGACAGAGGAACTACCCCAATAACCCTATAAGAGTGCCCATGCTTAGAAGATGTATGCAGTGCAGAGGTGACCATCCCTCTCACTTGTGCACTAGGGGAGTAGTCCCACCACCTGCTTATGCTTATAATAGACCCACCGTCCCAGGACCTCTACAATATTGCAGTGTAGAATAAAAATATACAAACCACAGTACAGAAAACTGCCCTTACAATAGGCAATCGAGACCAGCACAGCCATATATGAGACCTTATGGATACCCTCAGAGAGAGCAAGGAGGTGAAGCATTGAGGTACCCCACATATCAGCAGCAGGCACTGGTGCCACGACCATATGCTTATCAAGGATACACCCAACCACAACCAATACTAGGACAACAACTGCCCCATCCTCAGAATGTTGTCTCAGTGAAAGTGGCTCGTCCTGAAGAAGACCTAGAGAGAGCAATAGTACCAGCCACACCTTTGATTAGTAATGAATCATATGACTCATCTTATGATTCTAGTCAAGGAGGCTATCCCTCTTATGAGAGCTCTATGATAGAATATGGACAAACGTACGACCCATATGCTTATGATTTGGAACCACAAGATAACTCTTATGGATATGAGCAGGATTATGTGACAATGATGTACACAGCTCCTAGAGCATCCATACCCCCCCGACCTATGAACAGACCGCCTGTATCCAGAGGACCATGTTATAGATGCGGAGGTGATCACTATATCAGAGAATGTACATTGCCAAACCCACCACCACCACAACGAGTCTGGGAAGGCTACTGTAGTGACTGTGGTAAGGAACATCTTTTCAGAGATTGCCCCAAGAACCCCAACAAGGTTACATCCAACGTGCAAATCAATGTGATAGAAGTAATCGAATCATCAGGGAGCGATAAGGAATACACTGTGCCATTGAAGGCGATAACAAGAGCAAAAGCTAGAGAGACCCCAGAAAAACCTGAAAAACACAATCAAAGTGACCTAGAGACAAATACGCATGCACCTCAAATAGTTGAAGATTTGGAAGAGCCTGAGAAAAGTGTTGTAAGCAAACAAACACAAAGATAGAAGATCCGAAGAGATAGAATAAAGGAAAGGAAACTACAAGAAAAGAAGGAAAATGACAAGAATGAACAAACTCAAAAAGAAAAAATGAACCTGGAAGAAGGAAATAAGAATGAAAGGCATAAAAAGGATGAGATAGGATCGGTTTTAGCAGATCCCATGCTTGAAGAGTTAGCCATGTGGATTCAGGCATACAAGGCACGAATAAGAGCAGGACCTACCATAGAACAACATGAAAGAGAATACCCTAGAGGTGACCTAGAGAAAGAGAGGTTGGAGATCTGCAAAAAATTAATAGAAGTTGCTCAACAGACCTTAGAAAAACTTGCGTTGCCATTACCCAATACCCGAATTTCCAAAAGAGAATTCCAAGAGTGCGTCATCACTAATAATCACGAAAAACCCGAAGCAAGTAAGACACAGAATGGCAATTATTGTGAGGATAAAAGGGAAGGATCCATTGTTCCCGAAGTAGAAGGAGAATGGCCTAAAGACTTGTGGGCAAGAGTCCAAGAAGACAGGTGGAAGAAAGTGGAAGGAATTGAACCGCCCTTTGAAGAGCTAGAAGCAGAAGATGGAATAGAGGATTCAATACCTGAGTTGAATTCAAATGAAATATTACCAATTGATCGGAGTAACGAAGAAAATGATAATGTAAAGGTTGTGCCAAATTACACAGGAGAGTACGAACATAATTCAGAATTGTATTGCATTCCCTCAATAAGGAAAAAAGAACCGAACCCATCAGTCCAAACATCGGATATCATACAACACCTTAGAAAGGTAAAAATCCCTTGTACCCTAACATTAGAAGAACTGTTGAAGGTTAAACCACATTTGAAGGAGAAATTGACCAATCAATTGGAGATCAAGACGGAAGAAAAAGAGATATCTGATGAAGTAAACACAGTAAAGATCCCAGTTGATAAGGTAGGAGATTTTAGTGAGGGAGATGAAGGAAACACTTGCCTTCCAATTACTTATAGGGGTTATACCACCAAAGCCATCTTAGATTCCAGAGCTGGTGTAGGCATTGCTACTAGAGAAATCTGGGAGAAATGGGGAAAAGCAGCTTTAAGACCAACGCGCATGAAGATACAAATTGCAGACGGACACACAGAAAGACCCTTGGGATTATTGGAACGAGTAGTTTTTACCACATGCGGAGTTGAATTTGAACACACCTTAGCAATATGTCAATTTGAAAGGGCGAGCAATTATGAAATGATACTTGGAAGGCATTTCATGAGACAGCTAAAGGTTGTGCAAGACTGGGGAAAAGATGCTGTATACCTACAGCATGAAGGAACCACCACGAGAATAAATCTCCACACATATACATATCAAGATGTTCCCCCCTTGCAATGGAATCAAATTCATAAGGAGGAAGACAATCAATCAATTCACAGCATAGGTTCTAGTGACCAATCTTGGATGAACGAGGACGCTCATCTATGGATATGCCAAACTGCAAAAAAGGAAGAGGATAGGAGAAAGTGATGGCAGCAAAGGCAAGGAGTAGCTAGGTCTGTACAAGATCCAGCTTACATGCCTCAAGTCTTTTTGGATGAAGAGTTTGAACCTCACCGGTGGATGGAGATTTTAGCGACCCTCGATGTATGTGTGAACGAAGAAGTAATAACTATGAATGAATGTATTGATGAGGAAGGATATGACGTTAGTTTATATGTGGTAGTCCTTCAGGAGGCTGAAGAAGGAGAACTGATAGAGAAAGAATGGAAGGAGGACTATGAGAGCATTGAGATGGAGCAAGAACCAATGGAACCAGAGGATGAAAATAAAAAAACAGGTGTCACAGCTAACGAAAACAACCAGGAACCTACACAGGAAGAAGAGTTGGAGTTAGATAAAGAACCAAAAGGTGAAGAAAACAAGCCACAAGATCAGTTTGAAGTGCCAGCCCACTTCAAAAAATATGAAGTAGAAGAGAGAAAAATTGCTATTCAAATGCCTAAAAGAGAAGCACAACAAGGAATAGCATATGACAATAAAGAACAAACCAAGAAGATAGTAGTAACCTTAGAGGAAGGAGAAGAACGATGTACTTTCATAGGACAGGATGTCTCAATGGAGGAAGAACAAGAGTTAATACGCCTCATAAGGGAATATCGGGATGTCTTTGTCTGGACCTATAAGGACTTGAAAGGAGTAGATCCATCTATATGTGCCCATAGAATCCCCATGACATCTGAAGCCAAACCTTTTAAACAAAGACCGTATACATACAATGATGTGTATTCAGCAAAGATAAAGGAAGGGATAGATAAGTTGTTAGATGCTGGATTCATTTCCGAGATCGAACACACGGAATGGGTATCAGCTTTGGTGGTTGTACAGAAAAAGAATGGGAAGTTAAGAGTGTGCATCAATCTGAAGAAAGTAAATGCCACGACCATAAGGGATAGTTACCCATTACCCATTACGGATCATCTGTTGGAAAGAGTGGCAGGAAAGGAAGTTTATAGTTTTTTGGATGGCTTTTCAGGGTATAATCAGGTAGCCATTGCTCCTGAGGACCAATATAAAACCGCTTTTGCAACTGAATGGGGAGTATACGCCTTTAGAGTCATGCCTTTTGGTCTAACTAATGCCCCAGCCACCTTCCAAAGATTGATGTGCCATGTATTCAAAGAGTTCCTGAGGAAGAGTATGGAGGTATATGTGGACGATCTATGTACTTATTCAGATATACGATCAGAGCACATCCCTGAACTAGAAAAGATCTTTGCCAAATGTCGACAATATCGAGTATGCCTCAACCCAGAAAAATGTGTCTTCATGGTTCGACAAGGAAAAATATTAGGACATATTGTCTCTAAAAATGGAATTTCAACTGATGAAGATAAAATCAAAGTAATTCTGGATTTACCAAGACCAAAGACTGCTAAAGAAGTACCTGCATTTATGGGACACTGTGGATACTACTGAAGATTTATACATATGTATGCCATAATTGCTAGACCTCTCTATGCACTCTTGTCTCAATTTAATTGGACCGAAGAATGTGAGAAAGCCTTTAATGAGTTAAAGAATCGATTGAGTTTAGCACCAATCCTTCGAGTACCTAACTGGAATAAGCCATTTCACATTCATGTGGATGCTTCCAAGTTTTCCATTGGTTGCATCTTAGCTCAACCTACAGATACAGGAAAGCTAGACCACCCTATAGCCTATGCCAGTAGACAATTAAATCAAGAAGAGAGCAATTATACCACAACTGAGAGAGAAGGCCTAGGGATGGTGTACGCAGTGAAAAAGTTCAGACATTACCTGTTGGCAAACAAATTCAAATTCTTCATTGATCATCAAGCCCTATTGTACTTAGTCAATAAACCTTGCAATACAGGAAGACTAGTACGATGGTTTTTATTGCTAATGGAATTTGATTTTGAGGTAGTAGTCAAGAAAGGAAATACCCACATAAGAGCAGATCACTTATCGAGAATGACCCATGGAGAACCACCCATAGGAGTACCAGATGACCTGCCAGATATGTACCTTTTTAACCTGGAAGTATGTCCCCAATGGGCAGAAAAGTTGATCCCTATACTCATGCATGGACCTAAAGATGGGATCACACCAAACCGAACCCAAGACCTTTGGAAGACTAAAAACCTTCATATCATTGCAGGAAGTTTGTATCACCAAGATTCAAGTGGATTACTAATGAGATGTGTTGAAGAGGAGGAACAGGAAATGTGGCTTTAGAAAGCACATGTAAATCAATGGAAAGCTCATTTGAATGCAAATGGAAAATGGAAAACCCTGAGGAGATTAGGCATATATTGGCCAACCATGCAGAGGGATGCGCATAACTATGTATCAGCCTGCCAAACCTGTCAAGAACAAAATCCAGAAGAGAACTCCACTCTATGCTACTCCACAGTAGCACCGAGATGGAGCATGCCTCTGGTAAAATTCTTAAAGACCCAAGAATACCCAGAAGGAGCCACTTTAGCAAGGAAACGTGCACTTGTAGAACAGAGCAAGGATTATGCCATTATAGGAAAACAACTTTTCAAGCGAGGGAGAGATAATCAATTACGTTTGTGCATTCATGAAGACGAATATCTTGCTGTTTTAGAGATGGCACATACAGGAGCTGCAGGAGGACATTTCTCTACAGATAAAACAGCAAAAATGATCCTCTTTGCTGGAATGTGGTGGCCAACTCTACATCAAGATGCCGTAACATATGTGCAACGATGTGATACTTGTCAACGAACAAAATATCCAATTAGAAGAGATGAGATGCCACTGAGACCCATGATGAGTGCCAGAGCTTTCACTAAATGGGGAATAGACTTCATAGGACCTATTAGCCCACCAGCGAAAGGATCCCATGCCGAATATATAATTGTAGCCACAGACTATCTGACCAAATGGGTTGAAGCCAAAGCAACCAAGAAAAATGATGCAAGAACTACGGCCAAGTTTCTCTTTGAGAACGAGTGGGCTAAGCCATTGGTACCAGTATTGACATACGGGCCTAACCATCCAGTAGTAAATACACAGAATAGAGAGGTTGTGAAAGCCCAAAAGTACCACATCATGGCAGGAAGCATGTACAAGCACACGGATCAAGGAATCTTGGCTTGTTGTGTGGAAGAGGACGAGTACAATAAATGGTTGCATTTAGCACATGTAGGTGCATTAGAGCAACACTAATCAAAGCAACGAACCTTACAGACACTAAGGAGACTCGGAGTACATTGGCCAACTATGGAAGCTGATGTCCAAAAGTTGTGCAAGGAATGCCCAATCTGTTGCACTAAACCACCTGTGGAACATGCCACTCTTTATCAAGTTTCTATAGTGCCAGATTGGAGTGAACCACTAGTATCCTTTCTAAGGACGAAAACATTCCCTCAAGACATGACGCTTGCTAGGAAAAGGAGTTTAGAACAAGAAGCCCAAGATTACTCATTCATTGGTGATAATCTCTACAAGCGTGGTAAGGATGGTTACATGAGACTGTGTGTCCATGAGAGTGAATATCTCAAGATCTTGGAAACTACTCACCAAGGTGTAGCAGGAGGACACTTTGGACCAGATCGGGTGATCAAGGCAATACTATTTGCGGGCTTCTGGTGGCCGACCCTTCACATGGATGCACATACCTATGTGAAACGGTGTGACGTTTGCCAGAGAACTCAATATCCTATACGTAAAGATGAGATGCCACTGAAACCTATGATGGGTGGACGTGCATTCTCTAAGTGGGGAATAGACTTTGTAGGTCCTATTAATCCCCCAGCTAAGGGTTCTCATGCAGAATATATCATTGTTGCAACAGACTATCTAACTAAGTGGGTAGAGGTAAAAGCCACAACGAAGAACGATTCTCAAACAACAGCTAAGTTTTTATTTGAGAATGTGTTCACTAGATACGGGCTACCTATAGAGCTAGTCAGTGATAGAGGCACTCACTTCTTGAATGAAGTTATTGAAAATCTGCTCCAAGAATTCTTGGTAGTTCATAAGAAGTCTGCCCCCTATCACCCTTAAGCAAATGGCCAGGCTGAGAGCACGAACAAGATTCTGTGCAATGTGTTGACGAAATTAGTGAACAATAAACGCTCTGATTGGGACAAACAACTACACCATGTTGTTTGGGCATACCGAGTTTCCTACAAAACGGTACTCCAAGCCACCCCCTTTCAGATGGTGTTTGGCCAAAATGCAGTGCTACCATTAGACTTCTTAATACCAACATTGAAAGTAGCACAAGAGCATAAATGGACGGGTCATGAACTCTCCTCTAGACTATTTGACCTTGAACGATTAGGAGAAACAAGACTGAGGGTGGCTGCAGGGATATATGCAGCTAAGAAACGACAGAAGGCATACTTTGATGCCCATGTGAAGGATAAGGGCTTGAAAGCAGGAGATCTAGTTTTAGTCTACACATTGAAACAACACGCAAGGAAGCTAGAAAAGAGAGGCTACGGACCTATGATAATCAATAGGATCTCCACGAGTGGAGCAGTACAACTAGCCACTTTAGAGGGTGATGTTCTCCCAAACTCTATTAGCGGATGCAGAATCAAGTTGTATCAGGAACCCCTCATGGAGGAAATGCTAAGTCGACTCAATACTGCTAAGCAACGTAAAGAGGAGGAAAAACGAATTCGAGAAGAAGCTCAAGCAGAAGCCCTAGAGCGCATACGGAGAATGAAATTAAGAAGACAAGGTAGAGAGCACCCTAGGCAAGATACATATGCAGATCAAGGATACGATGTGGCTATGTGTGAAGTTTCCGGTGTTAGCTCACATAGGATAACTGATCGACGTCCTTTCATAACCTTAGATATAGGGCAAGGAAAGAGTGCAAGGAATGTAAGAGCCTTGATTGACTCAGGTGCAGCCACTAGTGCTGTTAAATTGTCTCACTGTCAAGAGTTGCAATTAACTGTCAATCCTATGGAAGCATATCTCATAGGATTGGGAGGCGTGGAAACCCCTTGCATGGGCGAGGTGGAACTTCCGCTCTATATTCATGATGAGGCAATGACAGTTAAAGTACTAGTGTGTCAAGATGAGGACCTCACTGAACCCCTTGTCTTGGGTCAAGACTGGATCTATGACCAAGCAGTCAACTTGAACCTAAGAAGTGGACTTCTTCAGGTATGGGTCAATCGTAGTCGAATTACAGTAGAGTTAGATAATGGAGCACTCAAGGAACTAGGAAAGGCACACACTCCTGGTCCTTCCAGGAGTACACATGAAGATGACCATGCTGTTCTTGTCCAAAACTATGTGTTGCAGAGGAATGATGGTTGCAAAAAAGTCAGGGATGCAACGGAATTCCCTTCTTTTCCAAAGGCCAGAGGGAGGCAGCAACCAAAGGTGGATCAAAAGCAGAAGAAGCAGAGTACTACCTATGTCGGAGATCAAAAGTACCTGCGCAGCAAAACGTCTCAGCTATTGAAACAAGTGTGGGTGCGGAAAGGCGAACACCCGGTTGCACTCAAGCAAACCACACGGGCAAAGCCTCTTATTAGTAACCAACAACACGACACTAATAAGACGTCTTTCAGAAGTTATTCTGCTAACGTGAAGTCTATTTGGGTGCCCAAGAAGTCGATGAAGGCCAGCCCACAATCAAGACAAATTTGGGTGCCTAAGGCTTGCTTGCGGGCTCAAATAACCCCACACAATTCACATCATACACGACAGGGTTCACTCGCTCAAGCAGCTGCCACCCACTCTTGTCTGATACACTCGAACACACTGCCACCTAGAAGCACGCACAGACTCACTCGTAGATGGGTCCCTAAACAGCCCCCTTTTTCAAGTAAATACCCTATCACACTCTCCAGAGCCTCCACAAAGTCAAACTCAAAACCTATCTGTTGCATTTGGCAACCTAAAACTTGTAATAAACCCCCGGACCCCAATTGTAAATCCATGTCCACCTACTAACTACTTCACTCTCACATCACATCATTCCGCTTAGCTCGTAGGTCTACCCAATTTCTAACTACACACACTAGCACCGAGCACTTATTAACCCCTAACCTCTCCCGAACTTTAGGTTAATGTTGTAACAGGGGACACCGTGTCATTTTTGTGTCCATTGCAATGTTAACATTTATTCATATATTCTCACAGAACCAGCTGCGAAGTTTTCAACATGGCTGAGGCAGCAGGAACTAGCTCTCACACAGAAACAAGCCTGCAAGTGGTGGACTTAGACAGTTTACCCGTTCTGCCTGAGACAAATGAAAGACCAGAAGAATTGTGGGCAATCAAAGTCATACCTATTGTGGACCCTCCGCGTGGCCACACCATGCCCGTAGGAAAGACTTCCCACTGGTTTACTGAAGTGGCAGGACCCTTGGGTGAGGGAACGTACCTATGGGAATCAGAGTTGGACTTCAATGGGAAGCAAGGCAGATATCATTTCTTTACAAGAGAATTCGAGAAGTTACAAAATGCAGAAGGTCTACGTTCGATATGGGCAAAGGCAGGATTGGATGCATATTTCAGTGCACGGCTCCCAAAGCCTGACTTCATGCGATGCTACTATCTCATCAACACCTTGACTCCAAACCAGAACCCAAAAGGTGCAAGCTCATTTGTGATTCCATCTCTGACAAAGGGGAATGAGCTCAAGAGATTCAGGCTATCAAACAACTTGGTGAGAGAGGCTCTAGATATGCGCTGAATGCATATTCCTACAGAAAAGAAAACCCTAGTACCGGATTACATGAAGAATCAAAGCCTCACCAAACTCAAGGACATGGTGTCCATGACGCCTAATATTGCAATACACCTTCGCATGTGCATGCAACACTTTGCTTTTCCTGCACAAGATAGATTCACCATGCCGCCCAAAAAGATTTGGTTTAGTTTGTATCTGGCAGAGACACAGAGCCTCACCATCAACTTACCCCACTGGATAATTGATCAGATACACCTAGCTCACAAACGATGGCCGCGGAAACAGGTTTTATATGGTTGCTGTGCTCTGACGAGAATCATTTATAGGTGTTTGGCTTATGACATCCCTATTCAACGGGCCTTAATGTGGAATCGTGTAGAGCAGTTTAGAGGCAGGACATCCATAGGACCCCCTTCTAAGAAAATGAGAGGCACTGTCCAAGTCCCATGTGCTCAACCACGTGGAGCCACCCTAACACCAGACGTCACCCCTCCACCCCGAAGAGTCCGACCATTCACACTCCGACTTCCAAGACGCAGCACCGATGGTTCCACCTTGATATTCCCTCCTATCCCAACCGATCTTGAATTTCCCAGTGGTGCACCTTTGGAAGAACTCACTAATGAAGATTTCGAACAATTATTACAAGATGTAGAGCTGGAGGCAGAAGAGGCACAACAAGTGGAGAATGTGCAAACACAGGCAACAACCTCCCAAGCACCTGTCACCACAGTTGAAGTGGATGAAGAGGATGATGAAGATGAAGAACAGGAGGAAGATGAGGAGGATTATGATCAAGAGCATCAAGATGAGCAACAAGAAGTGCCAGAACTTGTAGGTGCACCAGCATATACAGCTCAACTACAAAGGTTATACGACACAATCAAAGCAGTACAAGAAAGGCATCAACTCTCTCTTGTGTCAGGTCAAGCTTTGATGCAAGAAATGCTATCAGATGATGGGGTGGATCAACATTTCATTGACACTCTCAAATTAGTGTCAGAATCTTCAGGAGTTCCGGAGGCTGTCCACACTGCTGTTTGCCAGTCCGTGAGGTATGACAAACGTAGAGTTGACACATTACCACGCGCAGGTAAGACTATCAAGATACCCGTCACAGAACAAGAAGTACACATTGAAACCACAGCTACCCCCACAACCACCACTGACCTCTCTGCTGAAACCTTCGTTCAGACATCACCCATCTCACCCCAGCATCCTCCATCACCACCTTCTCCACCCCCACCACCACCTCCCACCATGGAAGAAACGACAGTCATCACCTCTACCTCCACTTATAACCCATCCTCATTCACATCATTCTCATTTCGAGAACCCACCTCACAAGAAACCCTCTTCTCATTCGTCACCAATCCCTTGTACACTTCAACCCTTCTATCCTCCGAACCCATAACTGGCCATCCCATAATTCCAAGTGTGGTTGGAAACCCGGCACCCACCGAAGGCACCCTGTGTTTCCCATCCTATCCCCCAATACGGGTACCTCCATTCCATGACCCTCACTTCCCATCTAGCCCCTACACCTCTTTCAACCTAACCGCACCACCCTAATACCCGTCCTTTGTGGAGCAGTTCATCCGCTCTCCACCGAATTAGAATCAAAGACACCAACAGTAGATGATCAAGCAGTCAAGGAACTAGAAACAGTGCTCCAAGCGCAAATGATATCTAATGCTACACTCAGACGCAACATTGGGCTATTAAGGAAGCATATGGCAGCAGCACTAGAAGAGAACAAGAGACTTCAACAACAAAACCAAGACAACTTTGAAGCGGCTATGGAAGGAACTGTAGGAGCAACCATTAGCCCTACCAGATATAGAGCAGTCCCATCGGAAGACATTCGCATCTTACTTGAGGAGCATGCAAATTTCTTGGAGTCATATGAAAAGTTAGAGACTGAATGTGCAGACCTAAAGAAACAGATAGCCAGTGCCCCCACAGCTCAACAGGAGCCGGTAACCTTGCAACACTCTACAGAAGAAGTAGAGACCCTTCGGAAACAGGTGGCAGAACTCCAAGCACGCCTCTTACCATATGAAAGGCCACCCTCGCCCATTGAAGAACCAGAACCTGAAACAGTAGTGGAAATCCCCGTCGATGACAGCTATGAAGAGCCATATGAGCCGATGCCGACACCCGGTGGTCGAACTACAGAGGAAGGACAAGACACTTTAGAAATTCAAGTTCCAGATTGGGTCAAAAGGGTCGAGAAAGTGGGTAAGACACATGATGATCGTGTGGCCGTGCAAATGCAATCTCTCACAAATCTGGAAGAAACTGTCCTTCGGTCTTCCTACTTTCAAAACCTATCCCATCAACGATCAATCACAACATCAGAGTCGCAATACATGCCTTATTTTGTCTTACTACATGATTATAATGCAGAAGTCAAAAGACATACAGGGAAGGAGCCCACATTCGCCACTCAATTTGAGCTAGGGGATTTACCGACAGATGCATGTGCTGGCTCGATCTTCCAACCTAATTGGCGTGCACGTCTACTAACCGATTACCCAGAGATGATGAGCACCTGGGCAACCATGCCACTATATATCAAGTATAATCCATGCTATTGCCCAGTGGTACGTCGCAGATCCTGGCAAGCATTTGCAATCAAGGTACGCAACAATAAAGAATGCTCGGCTTGGGTTAACTATCCATATTTTGCTCCACCTCGAGGGACCGCAACCGTAGCCTACATGATATCAACAATTTGGCACTGGTCTACACGTCTCAATAATGTACCCGACATAGCAGCGAAAATGTGTATGAAGATATTCGAGCTCATGACCATTGTCTTCAAAACCTTTCGGAATGTACAAGCTCCATACATCTCTGCCCCTGGATTCTCTCAAGGTAACAAGGATTTAGTCTACGACATGAGCTAGACTCCCTCGGTTACTATAATCTTTGCCTGGCATGCACGAATAAAGTACTTACCCGCATGCTTCAAGCAGACATTTGAGGAAATGTTCTCTACGGGATTCTGGGAATATCATTCAGAAATTTTCATTCCCAGACCCACACATTTGCTACATCTATTCGCAGTAGAACAAGCGATCCATGCAGATCAGTTACGTCTGCCACATCCGGACATTCCAGGACCAATTGATTGGGATCCTATGATGACAGACTTGGCCAGAGGACTACGCCTACAAGAACATCAGCTTGCCACTCAGGTTGTGGAATATTACATCCAACACTCCCAGCAACAAGGGTCTGTCAGGGACGACAGACGCGAGAGAGGGGGGGGTGTTGAGAGCAGTATGGGCACCCAAGGACTGACTAGACAAGGAAGCCAGCGGAGAGAGTCAGAGTGAGGTGAAGGAGTAAGTAGACAAAGGGGTCGACGCAAATCTGGTAGATAGGCCCTTCAAATTTTTCCAAATCACATCTTTATAACAGTGATTCTTATCACTAACAATCATTGTAAATACCATTTCATATTTTTGTAGCTCCATTTTGTGCAAGCCAAGTAGTCCTTGAGCTTGAGGAGCCTTAGAAGTACCTACAT
Source organism: Ceratopteris richardii (assembly GCA_020310875.1). Classification (NCBI taxonomy): domain Eukaryota; kingdom Viridiplantae; phylum Streptophyta; class Polypodiopsida; order Polypodiales; family Pteridaceae; genus Ceratopteris; species Ceratopteris richardii. Next base: position 155,069,170 of record CM035435.1, read on the forward strand.
ATCAATTTTCGTATTTTTTAGACTCCGTTTAAGCCCTCAAATTGGCCCTGGAACCTAATTTTTAACTAGGCCTGACACTAGGTCTAGACAGGGCCAAAACCTAGTCAAAAACTATAAAAAGAGCTAGAGAGCTCATTTTTGAGGTTAGATTGTAATTGGAATGAACTTGTAAGAGCTTTTCGAAAGTAATCTAAGAACTCCATTGCTTCTCACTCTTTGTCTTGCCGTGTATGCGCGTGTGTGTGTATGTGTGTGCATGTTTGTGTGCTTCTCACTCACGCACTTGTGCCTCCACTTGCTCGAGGTCTTCATACCATCCTCACGTCTTCCCGGATTGACATTAAAGGAGGTGCTACTCATCACTGAGCTACAACAAGTGGAGCCATCAGCTTAGCAACCCTAGATGGGGAAGTATTACCAAACTATATCAGTGGATGTCGAGTGAAAAAGTATCTAGAACCGTTGACTGAAGAAACAATGTCACGATTAATTAAGGGCAAGAATAGACGCATCGAGGAGGAAAGGATACGAGAAGAAGCGAGACAGGAAGCACTAGAACGAATTAAGAAACGGAAAGAGTGGATGAGAGAGAGAGAGAGATGAAAGATATCGACTAGGAGAAGAACTCATCCCAATGGCTAATTTTAGAGACACTAAAAACCTAGGTCCACAGAGAACACAACCATATTTGAATTTGGGAGCGGGTAAAATGGAGTACCACTTAGTGGATGCTCTCATTGACACAGGAGCCGCCATAAGCTGTATCAAACTTTCTTTGACTCAGAAACTCAAGGAGGAATTACGTCCATCGATGGCACAGTTGATAGGAATAGGAGGAACAATTACTCAATGTATAGGTGAAATCACCTTACCTCTGCATCTTGGCAACAACACTATGGAACAGAAGCTATTAGTGTGTCATGATCAAGATTTACTCGAAGATGTAGTGTTAGGTCAAGACTAGATATACGAATATGAGGTGACCATTCAATTGGCTTTAGGATACATCTCAGCCAAGATAGGACATCATGAAGTATTCAGTTTGCTAGACGAACGACCAATCAAAGCCGCAAGCATAGACCCAAAAATTCACTCTAATGAACACATTCATGAATGTATGTTCACTAGCACTATAGAAACCCCTTCATCAAGTACTTCATGTGAGGACACACTGAATCCTGCTTGCATACCATCTTCTAATCTAGCAAGTCACAAGAGTGTCATTCTATCTGAAAACAGCCGTAGTGAAGAACCATGCACAAGAGAGACTAGTCCTCTGAGTAATCCAAAGTCTGTATCTATTAGAATATACCCTATTCCGTACACTAAACAAGCTTGGATAAGAAAGGATCAAAGGGAGGCATATCTTCAACGACATAAACATCTTCGACATCAGAACAACCAATCAAACAAGAAGGCAAATCATTTTGAACACCAAAGTCAATGACGAATTGCTAGGATATGGATTCCAAAGAAAGTAGTAGCCGCCCAACCGGATCGAGTGCAAATATGGATTCCAAAATCATGTGCTTCAAAGACGCTAAACCGAAACGATGAACCACTGCACAAGGAGAACCAATACGGTCTAAGGGCAAAACAGCCAAAGAAGAATAGCTACAGGAAAGAGAAGGAGTCTGCAGTTGCAACACAACCCAGTCCGAGATTCAAAAAGCAGATAGAGCAGACATACAACATGAGAAGCACCACATTCATCACGAATGTTCTGGATACAATACGTCCCAACAGAGTAAAGCAGATTTGGTTGCCGAAAGACAAGACAAACTGCATGCATCATCCAACTACTTCAAGTTGCACACATTTGGAGTTATCAGGACCCAAAGTATGCATGATAGGGCCACATTACAAGGCCAAGCATTCGGCACATCTTTCTTCTATTTCAAGATAGTCGAGCACATTTTCCTCTTGGGAAATAGGAGAGCACTTGTACATACATTGAGAAAATCACTCAAAAAGTAATAACCGCTTCGGCTATGACCTAACTTTTCTGTTTTTCTTTTCAGATGAAAATATAAAAATACCTAAAATATGGAAAAATCCAGGTATTACCTTTCTCACACCCACGGGAAAGGGACGACACCATTCACTCGGAGCAATGTCAAGCTTATGAAAGACTAATAAAGGAGGATTTCTGATAGTATATGGCCACTAATTCATACTCTATATTGAGTGCAGATGGCATCTACTAATTCCGAAGCTACGCAAGAGGAAGAGGTCCAGCTTCTTCCACTAGAATCCATAACAAAAGCAAGAGGTCATTGGTTTCTGGATGACCAACCAGTGTCAGACCTTATTTTCATGGCCACAATCAAGATTATGGGTAGGGATCACTACTTCCCTATTATGTCGCAAGACTTCAAGACTATAATACAAGGATTACCGCATATAGAGGATGTCTGGACACAAGCAGGGATAGACGCATTTCTGAGAGTACCTATCTATCTACCAGATTTTCAAAGATGTACACAAGTGATGAACACACTGCAGCCTGCAGCGACGAAGATATCAGTTCCTGAAGCAAGAGTACTGGACAAAGTAGGTACTTGGAAAACCATTCAATTCACACATGAGATACTCAACAAAGCCTTCGGATGGAATCAAGAAGGGATCACTAATGTCAAAGAGGAATGTCATGATCCTAAAAAGAGGTCCTTTTTGGATATCAACAGGACTGATATTGAAGATGCTGTCTTCTTAGTGCACCAACACTTTTGTTTCCCAAGTATGCATAGGTATACTGCACCACAAAAGATTGTTGTACAACTACTATCTCATGCAATGAAACAAGTTGGAAACAAAGTGAATATGACTCCTTATGTCCAAGAAAGATTATTTGAAGCCAAGAAGAAATGGGGTCAGAAGAAGTTTCTAAATGGCAGTTCTGCGTTAACCTTACTTATCTACGAGGCCCTCAATATGAAAAATTGTCTCCGTGAGATGCCAACCTCAGAGGGGTTAGCGCAATATGCCAAATCCGCTACGGTCCCCAAGAAAAAGAAAGCAGCTGTAGCTGTTGAAGAAGCAAGAACTAGTTCACAGAAACCCATGAGGGGTACAAAGCGCCTCAGAGAGGAGGAAGCCCAAGCTACACCCCAATCAAAGTGAACACACAGTTTACCAAAGATTCCTATAGTCCAAATGCCAATCACCAAGAGAGATCTCTCCGCTGCTCTGGAAGAGACACCTCAGTACATGCAAGGGCAGGTGAATCTAAATGTTCAAGGTCATCACTACAGACAAGCAAGTCAAGAAATGCAACAACGGAGTAAAGAAAAGACCCCAGAACAAGCTGTCAGATACAAAGCACTGAGCCTAGATGATTCAAGATCCAATGCATTATTTAGTCCTGAGAAAGACACTTTGGACACTGACATACGAACAGAGACTCACGAGGAAGAATGGATGGAGCTTAATCAAATCAAAGTTACGCCCGACAACCAACAGACAAAGGAAAAGCATATAGAAGATTCCATTGAACCTGAACATGTCATTCAATTAAATGATACGCCAAAAATCAGCATCAAAGAAGCTCCACCAACTGTTACATATGCAAAACCACCTATCAAAGAGGAAATACAAACTCCAGTACATGCGGATTCAAACCCACACACAAATCAAGAGCAGATTGTGATTGAGGTGCCAGATGATACACCTCAAGGAAACATTGACCACATGGTAGCTGAGCCACGGATCCAGCTTCAGATTCGGCAGCCCCATGACACTACGTTACACGTGGCACAAGGAAAACACATCACAACAGGCAAAGAACCTAGCATTCCTACCACCTGGCTCAATGTGGATGTTACTCAACTGAAGCTTGTGGTCAAGCAAATGATTCAAACTGCTATGGATACACAACAACAGATGATGGATATAGATGCAGATTATGATAAGGCCATGAGGGAAAAGAGTCAATTCCAAATAATGAGTGAACAATTGTCATCACAATTACTCCAGGCCCAAAAAGAGATAGCAGCCAAAAGCACGGAGTTGCTCGAGATAAAAACACAATATGATACATTAATGACTCAGCATCACCAATTCCAGGCACAGCTCGCTGATTTACAAAGATTACATGATGCAAGTGAAGCTGACAAAGAGAGAATGAGAGCTAGAAGCACTTTGCTCGAGAAACAATTAAAGGTGTACATGGAAGAGAATGACAACTTACGCAATAGAAATAAAGAACTGATGAAGTCATTATTATATGATCAACCTATTGAACAGAAGGAGATATCCAAAACTAAAGAGAAAGAATTAAGAGATCAGGTGGCACAATACGCAGATTTGCTGAGACAAGAGCAAGAATTGAGAGAAGAATGGGAATGTAAGTACATTCAAGAAACAAATGAACTAAAAAAGCAGTTGAATACAGCACATGGGAAACTTGCAGCAAGCTACAGTGAAAATATGGATCACGTAGCAGAAATTGGAAATGAATTGCTTGCGGCCAAAGAAGCACTTAGAGCAGCCATGCAGGAAAGTAAAGAGAAAACTGAACATATAGCACAATTAGACATCCAAGTCAAACAAAGCGCAACGATCGAGACACCAGTAGAGCCAGCTAAGGAAACTCCTACTGACGAGGTAGAGGTACGTCCTCTATCTCCCCCGATTTATCATTCTCCAATACATGAGCAGATGGCGGATATACATGATGATCATCCAATGCCATACACTACAAAAATAAGTCAGAAGGAACGGGCACTAGTGGTGTCCCGATTAACAGAAAATTTTGAAAATGACGTAATCAAAGTGATGAAAGAAGCAAAGATCAAAGGTAAAGACTTGGAAAAGATCATGAAGCCTTTCAACATTCCGTACGGATTATTGAAAGAGAAAACAAGACAATATATAAAGAAGATTACAAAGCAAAGTCCAGATGAGCAGCTAAACTTTAAACATGATACATTTGCTTACACTCAAGAAGCATTTGAAGCTGCACAACCTGTTTGGAGAAGAAAGTTTTCGGAGAAACATCCTACACTAAGGGTGCATTGGCAAGCAGCACCTTATTTCTTACAGGTAAACCCTTCCTTTTGTCCGATACCACGCCGAAGAGATACTAGAGACTTTTTGGCCCTACAAAAGGATGGTGCTATAAATAAACAGTGGTTGAATTAACCTCTGCTGCCAAGCCTACCACATAATTACTTACCAACGGAAGATTATATGGTCAAGACCATCGAATTTTGGCTGCAAAATTATGCGACAGTACCCGACTTAACTATCAAAATGACAAATAAAATACTCAGTATGATACTTACAGTATTGAAGGTCTTCAAGCATGCGGCCTACACATTTTTGAATTTCATTGGTATTAATCAGGGCACAGAGATCCTCATTTTTTATTTGTCTGTTATGCCTAGCCGACCAACCATAATGGCCTATTATTCCAGGTTGATGTTCTTGCCCAGTACATATATGCAAACATTCGAAGAAGCATTCTTTACAGGTTTTTTTGAGATAGATTCCGAAATCTTTTTTAAGATGTCATCTAATTTGAATGCCAGATTAGTGGCATACGAACTGAGCTTCTTCGCGGACCATAGACAGCCACCAAATGACGGTGTGAAGGCAGAACAATGGAAACAGTTAATGATACGTGAAGCCAATTTTCTTAATGAAATAGAGCAGAAAATATATAGAACATATGCCCGTCGCTCGTCAAAGCCTGTCGGGACGACAGAGTCCAGGAGGGGGACATTGTTGAGGGAGAATCAAGCAAAAAGAAGAAAAGAAGAAGACAACGAAAGAAGCTTCACTAAAAAGGTAATATCTGAAGACATATCTCTGTAAGAAGCCCCGCAGGGGCGCAACACCCATCTCTGCACAGAGCCCCGCAGGGGCACATATCAAGGAAAAAGCACGTAGGTGGAAGGAGGAACCAGGGCCAACAAGTATCCATGAAGAAGTGCAAGAAGATATCCAGCGGTTCCGAAACCACAAGAGGGTGCTTCAACCTCTTGATCTTTGGAAGGTCCAGATCGAAGACTGAAGCATCACATTCTCATACCTTCCACTGGTGGCGTGTGTGGCAACCCGACTTATAAAGCAAAACAAATGCATCAGGCCCAGAGAATGTAAAACAAGAAGAGGCCATCAAAACTGAACACCTATTTAACAAACAGGCAGAACTGAGCAAGGGTTGCGAGCGATGAAAAGAAAAGAACAGGCAGCACAAATGCATCAGGCCGAGAGGATGTAAAAGAAAAAATCAAGAACAGGGCCATTAAAACGTAATGCCAGTCTAACCAGTAGGCAAAACTGACCAAAAGATGCATGCAGACAACAAACTGAAGACAAGAAGTAAAGCCTGTCAAGGGACGACAGAGACGAAGAGGGGGAGAGTGTTGCAGAGCTAAAGAGAGCACAAGGCAGAGAAAAAGATGGGCCCCAAAATTTTTCCGATTTGGACACCCAATTTTTGTATTATAACCATTCTTGTAATATATTTTTTGATGTAAATGCACCAGAGGAGTCCTCTAGATGCATCCCCACAGAAGATTAGAAGCTTACCCATGTAAATTAGTAGGAAATTAGTCTTTAGTTAATAAGTGACGGTCTCTTGTGTGAAAGGACCATTTTTAGGGCACAAGTATATAAGTCAATTTGTGACTCTTTGTAAAGACTTTTTGCCATTATGAGAATGAAGAGCACAGAAATTCGAATTTGTGTCTTCTCCTCTCTGTATCTTCTTCTTTGTGAGCTTGTGTGCATGTGTATTGCTTGGAAAGAGTGTTAGGAAGTGTTGTCTATCCATGAAAGTGTTTGTTTGTTGTTGTTAAGGTGTGTGCGAAATGTAGGAAGTGTTGAAGTGTAGGAAGGTTTTCCCGTGACTCAGTATTTTGCTCATAACTTGAAGTAGGAGTGTCAAAATTGACCACCGCCATTGGATGCGTCTTCTCGAGAGCTTCGAAACGCATATGGTATTTGCTATATTTGAAGTTTGAAGCTGAGAGGAAAGCTCAATTTATTGTTGGTTGTTGTTCCAAGTATCGTGACACCATGATTGACAGTTGAAGCTTGTTTGGATCAGTCTTTACCTTGTTTACACTCTTTGAGTAGTTCATTTGCATTGATCATCATTTGAATGCATGTCTTGATACACTCGGCTAGGTTTGTATACTCATCGGATTGATAATTAAAGCATGAATCCCCACTATATGCACTTGAGGGGGATTGAGGTATAGTCTCTTTCTCCACAAGTCCCTAAGTTGGTGCTTAGGTCAACAGTTGCCTATAGTATGTATAGCTCTAATTTTTGAGGATGAAAATATTTTCCAAGGGGGAAGAATGTAATAAAGTAAGTCTATGATCTAAGGATCCGATTGGTTTAGACAGATCTAAAATCGGATTCTATTTGGTCATCCGTATCTGTGTCCAAAGATCTCGGGTCTAGACTTACTCGTAGGTCAATTAGTCTTGTAACCAAGTAATCCACTTAGCCTAGTGGTTAAGACTCAAGGGTGTGAAGGAGGAGGTCTTGGGTTCAACCCCCATCGGGTACATGGGGAGAGAGTTTTGCCCAAAGAGCTCTAGAACCTTCTAGAAGCATCCACTTGAGTTAACTTTGGCTAACTGGGACACTTGGCGCACATGTAGTTACATGGCTGACACTTTGATGGTTAGTATCCACCTGCCCATGTAGGCAATCCCTTGGAGAGAGCTATATATAGAGGCATATGGTTGGGAGGAGAGTCATTCATTCAGTACATTGTTAGGTTGTTGCAGGGACTCTCATAAACTCAGTCGAGCAAGGTGATCCACCCTAAGGTGAGTTCTTCCTTTCCTAACCACAACTTCAAATTCATATTCTATTAGTAAGAGGAACCATCTTAATAATCTACCAGTATTGCAAGGTTTGTTCACTAGATAGAGTAATGCTCGATGATCGGTAAAAAATTTAAACTTATTTTCCAGCAAATAATGTCTCAACTTTTTAATCGCATACACCATGGCTAATCCTTCTCTTTCTGTAGTGATATAATTTTGTTCAGCCATGTTCAGTTGTCTACTGACATAAGCAGTTGGAAGATCTATATTATCTTCACTAGTAGGTGTGCTAGTACACACTCAATAGCATAATTGGATGCATCCACATGAACATGGAATGGTTTGTTCCAATCTAGTGTAGTCAAGATTGGCGTGGAACATATTCATCTCCTAAGCTCATTAAAGGAGTGTTCACATTCATCCGTCCACTCAAAGTTGGTCAAAAGAACATACAGAGGCTTTGCAATGATGGCATACATGTGAATGAAATGTTGGTAATAACCACGATGCCCCATGAAAGCTTGTACTTCCTTGACATTCTTTGGCCTAGGTAGCTCTGCAATAGCTCTCACTTTCTCCTCATCTTTGGATATGCCACTCTTGAACACTATGTGTCCTAGAATCTTGCCTTGCCTCACCATAAAAACACATTTTTTTGGGTTCAAGTAGACTTGATATTCTCTACATTTGTCAAAGATTTGTTTGAGTTTTGGTATATGTGTTTGTCTAATGTTGGAATGAGCACAGAGATCATCAACATAGACTTCCAAGTTTTTTGTCAAGAACTCTTTAAACACATGGCACATCAGCCTCTGAAAGGTAGCTAGTGCATTGGTAAGCCCAAATGGCATTACCCGAAAAGCAAATATGCCCTATTCTGTGGAAAAAGTTGTCTTATGTTGGTCTTCTCAAGCTATGGCCACTAGATTGTAGCCAGAGAATCCATCAAGGAAGTTGTATACTTCCTTGCCTGCTACTCTTTCTAATAGATTCTCACTGATCGGAATCGGATAACTATCTCTAATAGTGGTTGCATTAACCTTCTTCAAGTTATTGCATACACGTAGCTTGCCATTCTTCTTGGGCACCACTACAATGGGGGGAAACCCATTCAGTGTGCTCAATTTCATGTATATATCTTGGTTCTACCAATCTATCTATCTCTTCCTTGATCTTGGCAGCATAATTGTTGCTATATGTGTATGGCTTTTGCTTAGAGGGTTTGGCATCTGAGGTCATGGGAATCGTATGTGAGCATATGCCAAAGTTTACGCCTTTCAAGTCCTTGTAACTCCATGCAAAAACATCTCTATATTCTCATGGCAAGGCTACCAACTTTTGCTCCTCATCCTCTGTTAAATCATGTCCTATTTATGTGCATCGTTCGTCACCTTCCTCTATGGTCACTGATGGAGAGTGTTAATCTCCAAAAGAACAAGTTGATCTTGAATTTAGACCACCTCTATATCAAGATCAACTTTAGACTCCACCAAATTTAGAGAACATTCACCAATATATCAGAAAATTGATTATTCTGAAAAATTCAACTTCTCAGAAAAGTCTGCTGCAGATTAATCCTTAATTGACTAATCATTTGTGTAAAGTTTTTGATAAAACTTTGTAGACTGCTTCGCCTTAAGGTTGCACACCTTCTCCAACTTAAATCTCTGCAAATGATTCAGTATACTCTGAGAAATCACACAAACAATTTACCTATGTGTAAATCACCTTCTCTGCAGTAGCGACTTTGACACCTACAGCTTCTTAGCTATAGTTCTCCTAATGTCGAACCCGTTTGATCAAGATCTTTTAGCCATAGATGGCTTACCTTCCAACTTAGATTTTGAGCCCTCAGTTGTGTAAAACTTTACATCATACACTGAGCAATGTTCATTTCTCTGAACATGAAATCTGCGCCAGTTTTGTCGACTCTCAGAACATCATCACATATGAATGTTCCTATGCAAAATTCTCTTAACTTGATGACAATTAGACTCTCAAATTCTAGCCATAGATAGATTAACTATGGACTTAGATACGTGCAAAAGGATTTCTCAAAAGATTAAACACAGAAGGAGCAAACAGCAAAACATCGGGCGCAAGATTTTCTTGATTTCTCAGAAAAGTTACAACTACATTGAAGATATAACTTCAACTAACTTTCATGTGTCCAATGACACTTTCTACAACTGATTTCTCTTCCTATTCTCTATTCTTCTTCTATTCTACTTGCCTCGACTTTTCCAAAACATTTTATAGGCAAATATGTACAGGCTTATGACTAATCAAAAGTGTGAGTCAGCTATATCTGAACTAATGTACATATGTGTACATAGCTTTGGATTTCTGAGTATGTCCTTCCTTCAAACTTCTGAATTTGTTCTCTTCTTGATTCCTTGACTTCAATTGATGATTGACATGCACCAACAACTCCCCCTCAATCATTAATTGAGGTTCTTCTCTATCTTCTTAATTCCTGCCATATCCTTGAATCTTTGTAGCTTTGGTCCATCTAGACTTTTTGTCATCATATCTGCAAGTTGATCTTTTGTAGGAGTATGCATAACTTCAATTTCCTTATCAATGACCTTCTCTCTTAGAAAATGATACTATATTTCAATATGCTTAGTTCTAGCATGAAACACAGGATTAGCTGCCAAGTATAAAGAACTCATATTGTCTCCACAAACAATAGGAGTACTTTGAATCACATCAAAACCTTTCATAAGTGTCTTTAGCCATATTACCTCCTTTGCAGCTTCCACCATACCTTTATATTCTGCTTCTGTAGATGACAAAGCAACTATATGTTGCTTCTTAGAACACCATGAAATCAATTTGTCTCCTACATAGCACAAATATCCATGTGTTGATCTTCTATCATCCACATTACCTGCCCAATCTGCATCACTATATATCTTCACTCTTGTATCAGAGGTAAATCCATAGTACAACCCTTCTCTGAGTGTACCCTTGATGTACCTAAGTACTCTTTGTCCTGCAATCCAATGTTCCTTTCTAGGACAATGCATGAATTGTGAAAGCACACCAACTTTCTTGGGTCACATATACTCCATGTTGAGTATATAAAATCTCCATTCCCAAGAAGAATGACAAGTTCCCCAAATCACTGATTTTGAACTCTTTCTCCATCTGCTTCTTGATCATTTGTATTCCTTTATCATCTGTTCCTGTAAGTATTATGTCATCAACATAAATACAAACATAAATGAATCCATCTTCACTTGCTTTGACTAGCAAGCTACTATCTGCCTTTGATGCTTGAAATCCAAGATCATTCAAGAACTTTACAAGCCTATAATTCCATGCCCTTGGGGCCTGCTTTAATCCATACAAAGCTCTCTTGAGCTTACACACATAATTTGGATTCACTTGATCTTTGAATCCATCTGGTTGCTCCATGTAAACTTCATCTGAAATGTAACCATTCAAAAAAGCATTTTTAACATCTAATTGAGATAGCTTCCAACCTTTACAAGCAGCAATTGCTATGAGAGTTCTGATGGTTGTCATTTTTGCCACAAGACTATAAGTCTCATCATAGTCCACTCCATATGTCTGTGCATACCCTTTCACAACAAGTCTAGCTTTGTACTGAATAGCCTCTTAGTCCAAGGGAAAGTGTCTTAGACACACCTATGTTTGATTCAATCAACTTGTAATATGCCACTTTCTTTCATCGGAGTCCACAATTGCTCTCGAATATATCCTCTTTAGGGATCCCCAATAGGATCGCCAAAATGATAAGGTGTCCTTGTAGGCCTCTAGACAGCTCTTTTTATCCAAGGTTACATCAGATCTACTTGTTTTTGACAAGTTTTTTTCCGTATACTCACTTATTCACTCCACCCACTTTCATTTGTTTATCATTTACTTGTAAAGGCTCAAAGATCATCCTTAGCCCACGCACACTTTCACAACCACTCACTCTCTTTTAGTCACACCTCAGCCTTTCACTCATGTACACTTATCTTTTTGTCCCACCCAACCCTACCTACTCTTCCACTATCTTCTCTATCTTATTTACTTCCTTCCTTTTCCTCTCCTTCTTGTACTAAGAGCACTCAAATAAAAGCACATTCATTTCTTTCCCATCTTGTATACACACCAGAAAGCATCAACATATGTTCTCGCATATGTGCAATCACTCTATGTTCAAAAAATCGTGTTTCGCAGAAATGATCAGTTGAGTTCAACGGATTTAATTGTCATAGGATGTGCATTCTTGCAGATCGAAAGGAGAAATTGAACGCAATCAGCTCAAGTTTCATGCAAGAGATTCACCAATTGAAATACTCAAATATGACTTGCAGAATTCTTATTGCTAGGGAGTAAGATAAACGGTGTGTTTAGTTTTCTTTAGTAAGAAAAAAACAAGATAACAATAATTCTGCACTCTTAATACTTTCCTCTAAAACATTTGGTATTGAATCCAATATGAGAGGTTGTCATCCACAACCTAAAATCCTTACAAAAAATTTGTACCCCTTGTCGATCATTAGTGAAATACAATCTGCATCATCATCAACTTTGTTACCAGTATCTCCTTCTCTCTATCATCCTCATATGCAATGCACAAAATATGAGGGATGATTACAATCATTAATTCCTAAAAGTCTTCATGCAATGAGAATAAAAACATATACCCCCTCATAGGAATCTCATATTCACAGCATAGTTATGCAATGCTCATTTCGTCTCAAGTGTTTTCATTCACTATCAATGCCCAACAAATCAAAAGTGCACTTTTAAATCACAGAAACATCATAGTATTTCATATACATCAGAAAACCTTTCAAAAAATGTATCTTAATACCTCCCCAAGATCATCTTGCGATCACTCAACCGAATCAATATTCATAAAGTATACATATCTAGCTTGAAGTCTTTTCACAGATCCTAGGTGTCATAACATAATGTTTAGTTGGAAAACATGTCCGCCAATGGGGATATGCAGTGCTCGTAGAATTCTGAGAAAAAAACAATGAATTGTTGGGGTCTTCATCACATTTGCATTAGAGATTAAAGTAATACCTACAAAAGTGTACTTGATTGAACTAACTGTAGATCAAATTTTTCTGGTATGGCTCTATAGCTCCCTCTCACATTCATAGACTCGCTGAAGTAGCAGCACCACCTAATGTTTTGCTGTCATTTCTCAGCAAAAGGATTCAAAAATGAAGCTCCTAGCACCAGCTTCAAAGCTCAACCGCCCCCATCATCTTCCTTCCTTTCTTCTGTTGCAGGACGTGCACACCTCGACAAAATGCCACCGGAAGGACTCCAAGTTTTTCTGCTACTCGACGTATCCTCATGTGCTGTCAAAGGAATAATCTTCCAACGACTTTCAATAGATCAGTACAGATGAATGTGACAATGTCAGAGAATTATTGGTGAAGAAGCCATGTCATAAGCTGATGTCCATTGGTGCAGCGAACAACTCGTTGTGTATCAAAGAAGAAAGTTCTTTTGTTTGTTCTAGTTAATGTGCGATCTCTTGCTTCATAGTCAGAAGCCATAGAAGATTTCCGTGCTGAATCGCAAAAAGTATAGCGCCATTAGACGCAATAGAGTAATTCATAGTGTAGCGCATATCCTCAGAGCTCTTTTCTTATTGTTTCAGACATTCGAAATCTCCTTTCTCATAGCATAGTCAATATCAGCATCAATAAGTCCTTGACAATAGCGCTATGTTGATGAGGCACACACATCATACAGTCATACAGTTCCCTTTGTCGACGGACTTCCTTAACACGAGCAGCACATCACATGGAGTTATTATCAAGATTCCTCAGAAGAACGCCCACACCAACAGAATGACCATCGAAATCCCTGATGACGGCTGCATCAACTCTATGATAACAAAAACGAGCCCCCCCCTTTTCTTCGTGGTAGAAGAACAAAAAACTTCCCCCCCCCTTTTAGCTGCCCTCCGCCGGTGCCTCCCCCCTTCCACCTTTCGTAACAAGAAAAAACCCGCTCCTCTCTGCCCCTTCTGACAAGGGTGGGCAGACCACCACCTAAGAACGGCCATGCACCACCACCCGCCATTCCTTTTATCTGCCACACCTCTGACAAGGGTGGGCAGATCACCACCCACCCCCAAAAAGAGATATATTGAAATACATGCTACCGAGTCGATAATTTTCTTGTCCTTATAAATGCACGTTCGTCCTGTCCACACAAAATGATGGGGGGCAAAATAAGCAGCCATCAGCGAATTTTTTCAACTTGCTCAGAAGGACTAATGACAAAGGATCATCTTCAATATGTCGATTTATTAAAGATTCCAGCTCATCCACAGACTCATACATGACATTATTGATGTAATGGTCCCAACTGCACCAGTTATTCTAGGATTCACTCGTTTAGGAGCTAGTTGGAGGAGACCGATTCGGAGGACAATGTCCATTGAAGACATCAACAGCCTCAAATTCCTGGATTCTGTTTAAGGTCGTCTTCTCTCTGTCATACTTATTGTCCTTACCCTCACTTTTACTTCCCGTGGATTCAAGTTTTTTTTCTTGTTTGACCAGACCACCTGAAAACACTCGATGAACAAATCACAAGCAGACCCTCCCTTTTTTTTTCAATAGAAAAGCTGCCAATAAAACGGGAACAAGTCCAGCATGCCAGTCATTGGCTACAAATATACGTTTCTCTCCATAAGTGTATCCTCCAAGGGGTAATACTAGAGGTGCTTCACATGCAGCATGGCACAATAACGTGAATCGGAATTGGTTATCGCCAAAAGCTCCTCTTGTGTCACCTAGGGGTTCCCACGCCCCATGTTCTGCTTCAAAGCACCCGATTGTAATGTGACATTGCATGCCAGAAGCTCTTGCAAACTGAAATCAAACGTATTTTCCTGCCAAATAGAACCACATTAGTGCATCAAAACCAACCATTTCCTGAGCTAACATGTACCTAGACACACTTCCATCTGCAAATATTTTTGTTTTGTACACCCACTTACATCCAATGATTTTCTGGCTATTAGGTTTAGGAACCAGATCCCAAGTCTGATTCTCTATCAATACATCATACTCCTCTTGCATGGCTTCTTCCCAATTTCTCTTGCCTTTGGCTTCATCATATGTAGATGGATCTTCATCTGCTTTTACCAAATAAGCATAATCTTTAGTAGTCAAGAATGAGGTGTCATAGCTATACCTTGTAGGTTGCCATTTGTGCCTAGATGACCTCCTAACTTCTGCACTTTTTGAAGTCTCTGGTTCATCACATTCTGGATCAAACCTTGGCCTCTCTTCAACTTCAACCTGTACTTCATTATTCTCATTTTCATCAAGTAATTGAATCTTTGCTTTACCTTTCCTTTGATCCACTACTTCTTCAACATCTGTATGTACATTATATTTACCTGCATACCAAGTACCTTGCTCATCAAATGTAACATCCTTGGATACAAGGAATTGCTTTGTGGATGGACTCCACAACCTGTATCCCATTTGCTTATCATCATAACCAATGAATACATATTTTTCTGCCTTAGGCTCCAACTTATGCCTCAATTGAGATGGCACATATGCATATGCCAAGCATCCAAATATTCTGCAATGATCCAAGGTAGGTCTCTTACCCCACCAAGCTTCATATGGTGTCATACCTTGCAAAGCTTTACAAGGCAATCTATTGACCAAATAAGTAGCTGTATTTACAGCCTCTGCCCACAAATAATTTGGGCAATTCTTCTCTTTCATCATGGACCTTGCAAACTCAACAAGAGTCCTATTTCTTCTTTCTGCTACCCCATTTTGTTGAGGAGAATACCTGCAAGTAACTTCTCTCTTTATACCTGCATTCCACAAGTAATCATTGACTTCATTTGAAAAATACTCTCCCCCTCCATCTGACCTTAGTCTCTTCAATTTTTGACCTGTAATCCTTTCTGCATATGCATGATAGTGTTTAAATGTATCAAACACTTCTGACTTTTCTTTAATCACATAAATTGTGATCCATCTGGTAGCATCATCAACATATATGACATAATATATTGAACCATTTATACTAAAGTCCTTTGAAGGACCCCACACATCTGTATGCACCAATTCAAGTCTTTCTGAATACATAAAACCATGCTTGGAATAGGATTGCTTATGAGCCTTACCTAATTGACATGCCTCACATCTGTATGTCATGTGTTGACCTGCAATGTTAGGCAACCCAAGCACTGAATCATTATTAATCATGTCTTTGATACCTCTTTCATTGAAGTGTCCAAGTCTTTTATGCCAAAGATCCAATTCAGATACCTTCTGCTCTCCATATGTGAACATAGCATGTCCAACATTTCCTTGTACCTTCAATGTGAAGAGCCTTCCTTCTTTCTTTCCTGTAACAACCTGTTTATACCCTTGACTAGGGTCTTCAACATATACTCCATCATTGGTGAATCTTACCTCATATCCTTTTTCCACAATTTGACCTACACTGATCAAATTCTTTGGAATTGTGGGAACATAAAGAACCTTACTCAGAAGAGTGCTCCCATCTTTAGCCTTGACTGAACCAATTGACTTTACCTTATGCTTTGTATTATCACCTGTCTGAACTGTATGGTTAATTGCATTATGATCTAGATCAGTCATCAAAGCAACATTTCCACTTAAATGATTACTACATCCTGAATCAATGTAGAACACTCTCATGTCCTCATGTGAGGTTTCATATGTTGCATTCATAATGAGAGTCGAATCCTCCTTCTGATCTGATGCATAGTTGTAGTAGGTGTTATTATAGGATTGATTTTGGAAGCTTCTTCCTCCACCTCTTCCAAAAGAATTCCTACCACCTCTACCTCTAAAGTTTCCTCTCTGAAATCTACCACCTCTTGCTCTTTGATTAAAGTTCTGATAATTACCATTGTTCTGATTATTGTGCCAACAATCATGAGATAGATGATTGGTCTTACCACATATCCAACAAGCTCTTGCATTATCTTTGTTGTTTCTGCCTCTTCCTCTACTTCTGCCATTTCCTTTTCCTCTTATGAAATTTGCTTGATTTGAAGTACCTTCTTCTTCACCTGATTGTTGCTTTCCTTTGTTAGCTTTCTTCTTGTCTTTGGAGTACATTGCATGACCTACACTCTTATCAACATCTCCTTTGACATCATTCTCAAAAGTTAGCATATGACCTAACAATTGATTCAGATCAGGAGTGAAATGATCTAATGAAAGTTCTGTAGACAGAATAAAAGGCTTCCACTTCTCATCTCCTCTTAGCCCTGTGAGAATTTGTCTTACCAATTTTTCTTCTTCAATATCTTCATCCACTGCACCTAAAGAATCTGCAATGTCCTTCATCTTTGTCACATAATCAGAGATTGATTGTGAGGCCTTCTTCTTGAAAGTAGTAAATTCTGCCCATAGTGAAGCCTTCCTTGATTTGGTTGTGTTTTGGAAATGCTCTTCCAAAGCATTCCAAATGTCACTTGCACTTTCAAGTCCTCTAATGTGAGGAAGCAAATAGTCATTGACTGCCATGTAGATTATGCTCCTTGCTTGAGCATCCTTCTTCATCCAATTCTTCAAGTCTGCAAGCTCCTCTCTAGTTGGAACACTAGAGTCTCTAAATTCTGGCTTTTCTTCATCTCCTGTGATGTATCCCATCAGATCTTTGCTCATAAGATGAGCTTCCATCCTCATAGACCAAGCTGGATAGTTCTCTCTATCCAACTTTTCAATTTGGAGACTATCTCCCATCCTTGCTTCACCTGTAGTCTCAAAACTTTAGACTTTACAAGGAATAAATGTACCTTAACTTCGAGTGTTGCTTCTTCTGATCCTTTGATAATCTTTACGTGTCTCTCTTCAATCTTTCTTCAGCACTTTATCCTTCTGAACCTTCGAAATGTACAACTTGTATGTCTGCAGCAGTCGGAGTCTCCCTTTTCCTTAATTTTGACACAACCTGCTCTGATACCACTGATGGAGAGTGTTAATCTCCAAAAGAACAAGTTGATCTTGAATTTAGACCACCTCTATATCAAGATCAACTTTAGACTCCACCAAATTTAGAGAACATTCACCAATATATCACAAAATTGATTATTCTGAAAAATTCAACTTTTCAGAAAAGTCTGCTGCAGATTAATCCTTAATTGACTAATCATTTGTGTAAAGTTTTGATAAAACTTTGTAGACTGCTTCGCCTTAAGGTTGTGCACCTTCTCCAACTTAAATCTCTGCAAATGATTCAGTATACTCTGAGAAATCACACAAACAATTTACCTATGTGTAAATCACCTTCTCTGCAGTAGCGACTTTGACACCTGCAGCTTCTTAGCTATAGTTCTCCTAATGTCGAACCCGTTTAATCAAGATCTTTTAGCCATAGATGGCTTACCTTCCAACTTAGATTTTGAGCCCTCACTTGTGTAAAACTTTACACCATACACTGAGCAATGTTCATTTCTCTGAACATAAAATCTACGCCAGTTTTGTCGACTCTCAGAACATCATCACATATGAATGTTCCTATGCAAAATTCTCTTAACCTGATGACAATTAGACTCTCAAATTCTAGCCATAGATATATTAACTATGGACTTAGATACGTGCAAAAGGATTTCTCAAAAGATTAAACACAGAAGGAGCAAACAGCAAAACATCGGGCGCAAGATTTTCTTGATTTCTCAGAAAAGTTACAACTACATTGAAGATATAACTTCAACTAACTTTCATGTGTCCAATGACACTTTCTACAACTGATTTCTCTTCCTATTCTCTATTCTTCTTCTATTCTACTTGCCCCGACTTTTCCAAAACATTTTATAGGCAAATATGTACAGGCTTATGACCAATCAAAAGTGTGAGTCAGCTATATCTGAACTAATGTACATATGTGTACATAGCTTTGGATTTCTGAGTATGTCCTTCCTTCAAACTTCTGAATTTGTTCTCTTCTTGATTCCTTGACTTCAATTGATGATTGACATGCACCAACAGTCACAATGATTTTCTTAGTTTTCTCTTTGTTATCATAGGCCTCTCCTTCTTGTGCTAGGCATCCTTATCATGACTCTCCTATCGTCTACTTCATACTTCTTGAAATTCTCAGGGACCTCAAACAAATATTCTTCCTCCACTAGTGTGACTTCTCTCTTCTTTATTTTCTTGTCTTCACTCTTGGTGGCTATCTATGTGGTTAATCTCACACCATTCATAAACTCTTCATGTCTTTGAGGTTGAGCTTCTACTTCATACAGGCATTCTTCTTTTGATGCACCAAAGGGATCCATTATGATGGATTATAACTCTCAGTCATTTTCTCGTTCTAGTTCTTCTGTGCTAGGCTCGCACTCATCTATAACCAAATCACACATAATTGGTTCTATAGCAAAAATTGAAATCTCATAGCCATCTTCATCATAGTGTGGTGTCCATTGTTCTTCATTGATGGCTACATCCATTGTTGCTAGGATTTCTGCCCAACCATGAGGTTCAAATTCTTTGTCAGGGAAAACTACAGGTGCATAGGTTGGGTCTCGTATTGATCTATGAGTTTCTTTCGCACCTACCTCTCTGGCCTTTTCTCTTTTCTCTTCTTCTTCTACCACTCCACACATCCACAAGTGTGTGTCTTCATGCATCCATGAGGATCTTGATCCTATGGAATGCACCGACTCCGTGTTGTCCGTGGTTCTATGGATGGGATTCCACTGTATAGGGGGCACATCTCTATGAGAGTAACCCTTGAGGTTGACTTTGGTTGTGACACAATCATGAGTTTCCACAATTCTGGCTTAACCTTGAGTAGCTCCTCTAAAGTGAGATTGCACTGCACTTTAGTGTTTTTCACTACCTCTATATTCCTAGGTATGATTGACTTTTCTTTTCTTACCATGACCATGGGTGCCCTCATATAAGTGGACTTTGCTTCTCATGGCCCTGTCAAATGAGGCAATTCTTACAAGGAAGTAGACTCAAAGTCTAGCTGCTCACTAGGTTGTTCATCTTCCTGCTCTCCATAGATGGAAGGAATGTCTTGTGGGAATTGATAATGTAGGTCATCCAAAAGTTCAATAGGAGGAGGATTCCCACTTTCTTTGGCCCATTTCTCTTCTTGAATTTCTCTTAGAAATTCTTGGGAATATCGATTCATAGAACAAGTGGTGTTTGGTTCAGTGGAATTAGGCACATAAGCTTCTGTCACTCTAGCACAATCGTAAGTACCAACGTGAGGATCTTCACCTAATAAATGTCAATCCGCGGAGACATGAGGACTTGTATGAAGACTATGAGAAAGTGATGGCACAAGTGTGTGAGTAAAAGCACATAAGCATGCACACACATACACACACGCACACAAGGTAAGAGCAAAGAGTGGAACAATGGAAAGCTTCGATTACAAAAGAAATCTCTTACAAAGCTCAAATCTACAACAAGCTAACCTCGAAAATGAGCTCTCCAGCCCTTTTTATAGTTTTGAGTAGTTTTGGCCATGTCCAGACCTAGTGTCCGGCCTAGTTAAAAATTAGGTTCTAGGGCTTATTTGGGGGCTCAAACGGAGTCTAAAAATTATGAAAACTGGTAGGATGATACTTCTAATACTCCTCAAGTTCAAGGACTCCTTGGCTTGAACAAAATGGAGTTGTAAAAATAGAAACTGGTATTTAAAATGGTTTTTGGTGATAAAAATCACTATTTTTATAGGGATTTTTTGTGAAAATTTGACATGTGCTTCTTAGAGCTCCCTACATCCTCCTTCTTCTTGTGTGTCCACTTCATTGATGCGCTTCCATACTTGTGCGTGACCTTGATTGTCAACACTCCCCCCCTCTAGAGTGTGTCATCCCTGACAGACCCTTGTTGTAGTGGTTGTTCCATGTAGTGTGTGGAGAGATAGTGTCCATCATGTATCCACAAGGGTGGTCCATCGTCCAATTGTAGCTTGGGTAGGTGTGTGGTTCTTCATTTTGTCACTGCTACCTTTTTATGTACTTCTTTCATATATTCCAGCTTGATGGTGTCTTTGCAATCTTGCAAAAATTGTGAGCTACTCAAAAGAGGTTGTCAATGTTGGTTATGAGTAGCTCTCGGTGGTGGATTGCTTCCTTGCTCTTGTTGTTGTCACCTTGATGTCCTCTAGTTTTCAAAGATGGCTTCCCTAGTTTTCATGCCAAGTACTTGTGATCCATAATGATTGATGGGTAAGTGCATTAGTGCATGGGTTGGAAGAAGAATGTGCCTTGTGCATGGCCTTATAATGTAGCCCTATGCATGCATACTTGGGAAATGCATTGGAAGAATTATGGTGCAAGAAGTTGGGTCTTGCGCTAAGTGCTCAAGGGTATGCCAACGAAGAGGTTTCCTAATTGACCATGGTTATAGTGTTGTTGAAGCATGCAATTACCATGGTGAAAGGTCTATCAATCTTCAAATCTTCGTGTTGTACCTCCATCATGGTGATTGACCATCAGCTTATCTTCCCTTGTTGATGGATGTCCTTGTTGATGGTTCACCGATGAGATTCATTGAGCGCCTAGTCCAACTTCTTCTTCTTCTTCTTCTTCTTCTTCTTCTTCTTCTTCTTCTTCTTCTTCTTCTTCTTCTTCTTCTTCTTCTTCTTCTTCTTCTTCTTCTTCTTCTTCTTTTCTTCTTCTTCTTCTTCTTCTTTATTTGAAACAATGTCACAAACCAAAAGACAGGGGTTAGTAACAATAAAATATTTTACAGATGTGAAGTGTGTCTCATGTGCATGGGATTTCTCAATTGTGTCTATGCACGGCCGTGTAATGTGGCCCTATATTAATGCATACTTTGAAATTGCATGACTTGAATGGTGCAAAAGCCAAGGTTATGCCAAAGGCACATGGTTGTTGCACGTCAAGGCTTTCAATGTTTCTTGTGGATGTTGATGCAGTTTTTGTTGGAGGTAGCTAGTGGATCTTGAAATGATGTGATAAGTTGATGGTTAAATTACAACTGACCATTCCTCCCTTTAGGGATCCATTTGAGAACAGTGTTTGACTGCATAGAGATCAACTTTGGCTTCTTCATCTATGGATGGTTGCTTGAATTTTTGATCCCTTGTCGTTGGTTCTTTGGTTTTGTGGGTGCTACTGGTGCTTTTGGCTTCCAAATCCATATCATTGATGGTTGTCTTTTTATTACCAACGAGGAGATGGATTTATCTTCTTTTGGTCTCTGTCCTTGGTTTCGACTCTTGCTTCTCCGTGGTTTCTTTGCTGAGATTTCTTGTGAGGGAGATCAGTGGTGTTTATGCCTGTGCGAGTGCCTTGGGTACCCACATGTGTAATTGACCTTGTTGAGCTGCAACTAATTTCTTAGGCACCCAAATTTGTATGTTATTATGGTCGGCCTTTATTGATTGCTTTCATACCCAAATTTGTCGGAGACCTAGGGATTGAGCTTGTCCTCCTTTCTTGGTGCTTCTTTTAGCATGATTATCTTGCTTTGATGGGAACGGTTGTGGCAAAGCTGGTGGTTGCTCTCCTTTTTGTACCCAAATTTGCTTCATGTCTTGAGCTTCTTTCTTCTTGCACTTGGTTTGTCTATTTGATGTAGCCATGTGCATATACTATTTTATCCTCCTTGGTTGAAGTGTTGTGGCTACAGTAGTCTTTGAAAAAGAAGAGTGGTCCTCTCTCCTTTGAGACCATTCTTTCATGATTGAGTCCTTCTGGATCATAGAGGTTTTGACACATACAACATCTTCTTTGCTCAGATTGGGCCTAGAGGAACTAAGAGAATGTGTGCTACTTGGACTTATGCTCATGCAATTCTCTAATTCTAATGTGATGCATTGTTCATGTACCCAAACTTGAAGAATTTGTCTCTTAAGGTTTAAGTTGACTGCATGGTCATAGATCCAGTCTTGACCCAATACAAGTGGTTCCATAAGGTCCTCATCTTCACACACTAACATTTTGACTCTTATTGGAACATCTTGAAGATAGATGGGAAGCTCTACCTCACCCAAGCAAGGGGTTTCCAAACCTCCCAATCCTATGAGATAGGCTTCAATGGAATTGGTGTTCAATTGTAGATCTTGGTAGTATGAAAGTCTAACTGCACTAGTTGCTACACCTGAGTCAATCAATGCTCTCACAGTCCTTGCATTCTTCCCTTGTCCTACTTGGATGTTCACAAAGGGATGTCGATCAATTATTCGAGAAGCAATTGCACTTGATGTTTGACACATGGCCATGTGGTATCTTGGGGCCTCAAGATTGACATCTAGGCCTAGACGTCTTAACTTATTTCTCCTAATGTGTTCTCTAGCCTCTTCCTGTGCTTCTTCTCTAACCCTTAACTCTTCTTCTTTTCGCTTCTTAGCAGTGTTGATTCTCATTAGCATATTCTCTGTAAGAGGTTCTTGATATAGCCTGACTCAACAACCACTGATATAGTTTGGCAGGATATCACCTTCTAGTGTGGCAAATTGAAGTGCACTACTAGTGGAAATTCTATTAATGATCATGGGTCCATATGCTCTTTTTTCCAATTTACGGGCATGTTGCTTTAGGGTATAAACCAACACTAGGTCTCCCTCTTTCAATATTTTATCCTTAATGTGTGCATCAAAGTATGATTTTTGCCTTTTCTTTGTAGCATAGATGCTTGTAGCCGCTCGTAGCCTTGTCTCACCTAAGCATTCTAGATCAAAGATCCTAGAGGATAGCTCGTGTCCACTCCACTCATCCTCTTGTGCTACTTCTAAAGTTGGAATTAGGAAGTCCAATGGTAGCACAACATTTTGTCCAAAGACCATCTGAAATGGGGTGGCATTGAGTACCATTTTGTAGGCAACTCGGTAAGCCCAAACAATGTGATGAAGTTGTTTATCCCAATCAGAGCGCTTATTATTTACCAATTTTGTCAATACATTACATAGGATCTTGTTTGTGATCTTGTCTTGTCCATTAGCTTGTGGATGATAAGGGGTAGAATTCTTATGTATCACCAAGAATTCTTGGAGAAGATTTTCAATGACTTCATTCAAGAAGTGTGTACCTCTATCGCTCAATAACTCTATTGGTAGCCCGTATCTAGTGAACACGTTCTCAAATAAAAACTTAGCTATATTTTGAGCATCGTTCTTTGTTGTGGCTTTGACTTCTACCCACTTTGTAAGGTAATCTATGGCTACAATAATGTATGCATGGGAGCTTCTAGCTGGGGGTTGATAGGACCCACAAAGTATATACCCCATTTCGAAAATGCACGTCCTCCCATCATTGGCCTCAAAGGCATCTCATCTTTTCTACTTGGGTACTGGGCACGTTGGCATGTATCACATTTCTTCACATAGGTATGTGCATCCATATGAAGAGTGGGCCACCAAAGTCTTGAGAATAGAATAGTCTTAATTACTCGGTTAGAACCAAAATGTCCGCCTGCAACACTGCTATGGGCAGTTTCTAAGATTTTCAAAAGGTTTGATTCATGAATGCACAATCTTAATTAACCATCTTTGCCTCTTCGGTATAGGTTGTCTCTTATAAGGGCGTAGTCTTGGGCTTATTGCTCCATGCTTCGTTTCCTTGCTAGACTAGCCTGATTGGGTAATGTTCCTGATCTCATGAATTCTACCAATGGAGCACTCCAATCTGGAATTAATGATATGTGATAAAGAGTCGCATGCTCCACAGGGTGTCTCTTTTGGCACACAGGACAATTCTTGATCCACTCATGAATTTCTTTGTCCATACTAGGCCAATACACTCCTAAACATTTTAGATTTTGCAATGTGTGTTATTTAGAATAGTGATTCCCTAGAAATCCTTCATGGGCTTGTTGCAACCAACTACTATGTTCATTGTCCTTGACACAACAAGCTAGTACACCCTCTGTATCTTGTTTGTGATTTTACAATTTCATCTTATTTATATTTTTGTGATTTTACAATTTCATCTTTGTTTGTTTTTACATTCTTATTTGCGGGTCCGAAGGTTAGGACTGGTACCAAATTATTTGCCCATTTAGGAACAACTTCTAGATTGAACAGATAAGCATCGGGCAATTCATCAGACACTCCCTACGATGGCTCCCCTAAAGTGATGCAAGAAAGGTGATCCACTCTGAGGTGGGTCTTTCCTTTCTTAACAACCACTTCAAAGTCATATTCCATTAGTAAGAGGAACCATCTTACTAACTGTCCGGTATTGCAAGGTTTATTGACCAAATATAATAAGGCTTGATGATCAGTGAAAAATTTGAACTTGTTGGCCAATAGATAGTGTCTAAACTTCTTCACAACATATACCATGTCTAAACCTTCTCTTTTGGTTGTGGTGTAGTTTCATTCAGCAGCATTCAATTGCCTACTAGCATATGTGATAGGTAGATCTAGGTTTCCTTCACATGCTGGTTGTGCTAGCACACATCCTATTGTGTGATTGGATGCATCTACATGGACATGGAATAGTTTAGTCCAATCAGGATTGATCAGTATTGGGGATGTGCACAAGCGTTTCTTCAGCTCATTGAAGGACTTCTCGCATTCGTCGCTCCACTCAAATTTTGTCAACAAGGCATAAAGAGGCTTAGCTATAATTACATACATGTGAATAAACCTACAGTAATATCCACAATGGCCCATAAAGGCTTGTACCTCTTTAACCTTCCTTGGCCTCGGCAACTCCGCTATGGCTTTTACTTTGTCCTCATCTGTTGATATTCTGTTCTTGGAAACAATATGACCTAAGATTTTACCTTGACATACCATGAACACACACTTCTTTGGGTTTAGACACACTCAATATTCTCTACACTTGTTGAAGATCTGTCTGAGCTCAGAGATGTGACATCTCCTTTCTTGGGAATGAGCACATAAATCGTCCACATATACTTCTAAGCTCTTTCGCAAGAACTCTTTGAAGACATGACACATGAGCCTTTGGAATGTTGCAAGTGCATTGGTGAGTCCAAATGGCATCACACAAAATGCAAAGATTCCCCACTCTATGGCAAACTCCATTTTTTGTTGATCTTCTGGGGTGATGGCTACTTGGTTGTAGCCCGAAAATCCATCAAGGAAGCTATACACTGCCTTGCCTGCAACATGCTCCAATAAATGTTGAGTGATTGGAAGCGGATAACTATCTCTTATCATGGCAGCATTAACTTTTTTAAGGTTAATACATACACGCAACTTTCCATTCTTCTTGGGCATCACGACAATGGGGGACACCCAATCAGTATGCTCAATCTCAAAGATAAATCCGGCTTCAATCAATCTATCAATTTCTTCTTTTATTTTAACTGCATAGGTGTCATTATATGTGTAGGGCTTCTTTTTGGTGGGCTTGGCATCTGCTATCATGGGGATCATATGAGAACAAATCTTTGGATCTACTGCCTTCAAGTCTCTATAGTGCCACACAAACACATCCATGTATTCCCTTAATAAGGCTACCACCTCTACTTCCTCTTCTTGACTTAGGTCATCTCCTATGTACATACATCTCTCTTCGTTCTCTTCGATGGTGACTACGATTTTTTTTGTCTTTTCTTTGTTGTCATATGCTTCTCGTGTTGTGGCCTCTCTCTTAGGCATTCGTACCAAAATTTTTTGGTCCTCAACTTCATATTTCTTGAAATTCTCTGGTACTTCAAACAACGGTTCCTCCTCTTCCTGTTTCACTAATGTTCTTTTCTTTTTCTTTTGACCACCTTCACTCTCATCCTTTGAATTTACCGTTTTAATGCTTGTGAGAGGTTCTTCTTCTTTTTGTGTAAATACTCCTATGTCTTCTAGATAGTGCTTCTCTGAAATAAAGCAACTATCCATCACAATGGACTCTAGATCATCATCGTTCTCTTCTTCTTCTATGATGTCACTAGGGTCACATTCTTCTAGCAAGGGCTAACACATGAACACTGAAATATCATATCCCTCCTCATCACAATGAGGTGTCCATTGTTCTTCATTGACAGCACTGTCCATGGTGGCTAAGATTTCTGCCCAACCATGAGGCTCGGCTCAAATTCCTCATCTGGAAAGATCATCGATGTATAGGTTGGGTCATTGACTGGTCTATTACCTTGAGGAGTTCCTTCTTCTCTTGCTTTTATGCATTTTTCCTCTTCCTTTGCGACCTTACACATCCACAAATGAGTATCTTCATGCATCCAGGATGTATCAAATGAACTTTTGGAATGCAGAGAGATTGAATCTTCTTGCTCCTTGTGGATAGGATTCCACTGTAGGGGTGGTACATCTCTGAAGGTGTAATCCTTCAAATTGACCTTGGTTGTGACCCCTAAGCGCTGCAATTATAAGGAGTTGGTTCCCCAATCATGTACAACTTGTAGTTGTCGTAGGAAGGGTCTTCCTAGGATCATTTTCGTAGGTATTAGTTTTACCAAAGTCACATATAGCAAATGTGTGCCCAAACTCTACACCATAAGTGGTTAGAGTTATCCCTTCTAGAAATCCTAGAGGTCTTTCCACATGGTCGTCAGCCATCTGAAGCTTCATTCTAGTTGGTCTTAATGCGGGTTTACCCCATCGCTTCCACAAGGAGGTGGTTGCAATAGCAACACCAGCACCTAAATCTATGATTGTTTTGGTTGTGTAACCTTGGTAGGTGATCGGAAGATAAGTATTACCTTCCTCACCTTCGCTCATGTCCCCTATTTTGTCTAGAGGTATCTCTGGTACTTTCTGTTTAGAGCCTTCTTTTGGCATTTTGGAATCAGGTTTGTGAACCTGATTTGCCACATGTTTCCATAACTCAGGTTTTACTTTGAGCAGCTCTTCTAAAGTGAGATGACACTGAACCTTAGTGTTCTTCATGACTTCGATGTTTCTTGGAACCACCGAGTCTTCGTTTCTGATCAATATTGTGGGAGCTGTGATCTGGAGAGAGTTAGATTCCCATGGGCCTATGAACCGGGGCAAGTCTTGTAAAGAATTGGATTCAAAGTCTGACCTTTCTTCTCCTTGTTGCTCTGCTTGGTCTCCATAAATAGATGGAATGTCTTGTGGAAATTGATCATGAAGGTCATCAATCTCAAGAATAGGAGGGGGAACATCCTTCTCTTTGGCCCATTTCTCTTCTTGTATTTCCCGTAAGAACTTTTGAGTGTGTTGTTGAATTGAAAGAGGTTCTCCATCATCTATGGAGGCAGGAACATAGAATTTCTTTGGTGATGAGCTTTCTCTTTCAATAGGTGGTTGAGCCTATGGAGGTAAAGAAACTTGTGGTTTATTTACCAACTGCTCTAATCTATCTAGTAAGCCCTGGAAGTGCAAACCTGGTGTAATAGCATTTGTCTGATTGAATGATTGATTGGCCTCGAACATAGCTTGAGCTAGTTCCACCATTTTTATGCACATTTTTGTCCATTCAATCTCTAAATCTGCTCTAGGGTAGCTCTTGTCTAGGTTTGCAGGTGTTGGCCCTTCTTGAAGTCGAGCCTGGTATGCCTTGAACATCATGTCCAAGTCTTCTGGGGTTGGATCTGCAAGAACAGACCGTGGTTGTGGTCCATTTACAATGGTTGGTGGGTGGGGATGAGGTTGGGGATGAGGTGGTGTGGATGGATTTTTGACATGTGAGGGGTTTTGAGAGGCAATATCCTCTTTTTTTTTTTGCATCTTTCAAGTTTTCTTCTAGTTCAAAAAACGTTTTTGTCCACTTAGGATTGGCCTTATCTCTAGTACCCTTCCATGTTCTTGTTTTTCTCTTACTAGGCTCTCCTGACTCACTTGGCTCTGATTGCTCAGCTGGTTTAGCTTGGCCTAAGGCTTGTGCCCTAGTAACTGCATGTATAGGAGCCACATTATCACTACTAGAACTTGAATCCCCTACTAAGCCTACTACATTAACGGGTGTAACCTTTGGTGCACTAGAGGGATGCTCGGGACAATCTCTCAGGAGTTGTTCTTTGCCACACTCAAGACAAACAAATTGTATTGTGATGTTCTATCCTTGTATCGGAGCTAGTGGGTGGGGTGGTTGTTATCCTAGTATAGGTTGAGGTTGGCTATATCCTCCATGTTCATATGGTCTAGTTGCTCCTCGTGGTCCTAGACATGGGTTATGCCTAGCAACTTCTGTGCCTTGTTCTCTCGGAGGGTACCTGTATGGTCCACATTGGGGTGGTAAAAACGGTCGTGGTTGTCTATTCATTGGATAGTTTTCAGCATTGTATTTGATGTACTTCTGCTCAATATAAGAGTACATGTTAGGCTCCTGAGTTGGTTTTCTATCATCAGGGTAAGGTTGTGATAACCCTAATCCTTCTATGGTGCTGACATGAGATGGATGATCTCCACCGCAACGTGTGCAACTTCCTAACATTGGCACTCTCAAGGAAGAGTTCTGGTAGTTCCTTTGTCCTTTTACTCATAGGCAGACCCATGTACTTTAATCTAGACCTATCTACTTCATCTACAGGCCAATATCTCCTTTGATTTTGGTCTAGGTATGTAACTCTAGATGGATTTTCCGGATCCCTTAACTCATATATAGTTGTTGGGATGATGCTTTCTCCTTGTGTCAATGAATCAGTTTTTAGGAGTAGGTATGATCCATGCACCAAGTATACATCCATCAGATAGTCATCTTGAGGTGTCAAATCCCCTCGGAAGACTTGATTCACCACAGACTTGCCCCTTGGGGTAGTCACCAGCTCTTCTTGGTTAGATTTTCCGGAAGTTCCTTGTCCCTCTAATTGTCCTCTATCATTAATTGGATCAAGGTTTTTGGTTACTACATAGATCTGGCCCATCTTGTCCATGTAAACACCACCTTCATACTTGATAGCTAGTCTTGGAACTACTTCAGATTTTGTTGTGTTTATCATTCTTGCTACTGACCTGTGTAGACCATCGAGGTAGATGGGTATTCTTTGCAAGTTAGTGGATATGTATTGAAGAGACATCTGATATTCCCCTTCCACTATAGACATAAAACCTTCCCTAGGTACTGAACTATGCATGTCTTTAGAAGCCAAGATTCTCTCCCTGTTAAATGACATTTCTGACTCACTCGTCTGTGAACTCAGCATGTAGTGCTAACGACTGAGTTGTGAGTTCTTGACTTGGTTGTGTGGTTGACACTAGCCTCGGATGATTTGGTACTTTATCTATCTCTTCCTAAGTGTCCACTTGATCTTAGGTTCATCTGCCTTGTCCACAAGTCCAAAATTGTCCTTTGAATTGCTCAAAATCTTGTGGAACCCCTTGCTTCCTAGTCCAACCTGAGGGTCCAACAAACCCAAAATCATAGCAAACGGATTTTGTATGAGAAAGTTATGCCAATTCAGGGTTCTGGGGGGTTAAAACAAGGAAACCGGATCTCTCTGGGAGTACCTCAAAACAGGCGATATGATACCTCTTTTTCCATGATACATGATACAACTTAAGATGATACCACCTTAGATGATACGATACTACCTTAGACGATACGATACCACCAAGGTGATACCAACTTCCATGATACGATACTGCTATCCACACGATATGATATTGGAAGTGGCCATGATACGATACCTCTGATTGACACGATATGATACCAGCTTCATGATATGATACCAATAGTTAGGACAATATGATCCGTTCTGTAAACAATACGATATCAGTCTATAAACGATACGATACCACTTGACCTCGTAATACAATACGAGAAATCACATGATACGATACTAAAGTAACTCACGATATGATACTGACTTTTTGAGCAATATGATACTAAAGGATCGGACGATATGATACCGAAACAGGAGGTGATATGATACCACAAGGTGCACGATATAATACCAAAATAAGAGGCGATATGATACTAATCATGCACACGATATGATACCGGTCAGTCAACGTTACGATACCATGACCGACATGATACGATACTAGGTGGAACACAATACGATACCACCAGGGCGACCGCGATCATGATACCAACACTTAACGATACGATACTAGAATGGTATCACGATACCTCAAGTGGGTATGCATGATACAATACCTCAACAAGTATCGCGATACACGGGAGTTCTGGTATCATGATACCAAAACTCAACCGGACATGATACTTGGAGATTTTGACACCCAAATTCAAATTTTTTTGCACATATGTGTACCTTGTGTCCTCCTTGTCACTCGTATGTGTCTGTATATGCAAAGTCATCCTTCAATCTCACGCTATGACACTCGCGATACTAGGCACAGACCTTGTCACTCCACGATATTGTCACTCAGTTTTTTTATGTTTTAACACTGCGATTCTCTATATTTCATCCATGCTTAAGCTCTGAACTCTCTCTAAACTCCTTGCACAGCCAAAAATGAAGAAGAAGAGGTGAAAATAGGGAATGTGCAGTCAAAAAAGTGAAAAAATCAGAGAAGGGGAAGATGAGAGGAGATGGTGGTGATGATGATGATGGAGATGAAGCAAAACTTAGAAACTGAATTGAAAATGGTGATTTTTTTACTTTCCAACATCGCTACTCAACGTCTTACCATCACACGCTCCTCCTCCAAGCTCTCTCCTTGGCAATGGCACCAAATTTGGTGTCACTCTAGCATAATGGTAAGTACCAACGTGAGGAGCTTCACCTCAAAAATGTCAATCTGCTTAGACATGAGGACTTGTATGAAGACTATGAGCAAGTGATGGCACAAGTGCGTGAGTAAAAGCACATAAGCATGCACACACATACACACATGCGCACAAGGTAAGAGCAAAGAATGGAACAATGGAAAGCTTCGATTAGAAAAGAAATCTCTTAGAAAGCTCAAATCTACAACAAGCTAACCTCAAAAATGAGCTTTCCAGCCCTTTTTATAGTTTTTGAGTAGTTTTGGCCGTATCCAAACCTAGTGTCCGGGCTAGTTAAAAATTAGGTTCTAGGGCTTATTTGGGGGCTCAAACGGAGTCTAAAAATTATGAAAACTAGTAGGATGATACTTCTAATACTCCTCAAGCTCAATGACTCCTTGGCTTGAACAAAATGGAGTTGTAAAAATAGAAATTGGTATTTACAATGGTTTTTAGTGATAAAAATCACTATTTTTATAGGGATTTCTTGTGAAAATTTGACATGTGCTTCTTGGAGCTCCCTACATGCTCCTTCTTCTTGTGTGTCCACTTCATTGATGTGCTTCCATACTTGTGCATGACCTTGACTATCAATAGCTTCCTTGGGAGGAATGCTCATTCTTTCACTTGCCTTGTCCTTATCTTGGGAGGCACTATCCTTTTCAGATTTTTCAATTAGCCTCTCCAATTCATCTAATAGTCCCTCAAAATGTAACTGAGTCTTAGATGAACTAGAGCAATTAAAAATTTGGCTAGCTTCAAACATGGTTTGAGCCAATTCTACCATCTTAGCACAAATCTTGGTTTGTTCAAGCTCTAAGTCCGCCCTAAGGTAACTTTTTTCATGATCAGTTATATTTGGCCCTTCTTGTATTCTAGCCTAATATGCTTTAAACACCATGTCTATGTCCTTAGGAGTGGGATCTGCTAAGACTGATCCTACTCTAGGTGGTGGTGGGGTTGTGTGAGGTGGGTTAGAAGGTGGTGGATTGGAGAGTGATGGGAATGGTGGTGGTGGAGTTGTGTGAGAGTGTGTTTAAGATGTGAGTTCAATTATCTTGGATTTTTTTTCTCTCAAGCTTTCCTCAAGTTTGCTCATCTTCTTTGGCCATTGCCTTTTCATTCGTTCATGACTTTCTCTCCAAGCTCTTGTCCTCTTCTTATTTTGACTCTCGATCTCGCTAACCTCAGAACTCTTTTCCTGGCCGAAGTCTTGGTTTTGCTTAAGTACCTGAGCTCTCGTGATGTCTTTCACTAGGGCAATGGAAGTCACACTTCCCATAGAGTCTATCACTAACCCAATTACGTTGATAGGAGTGAATTTTGGCATATTGGTGGGGTTCTTCATACAATCTCATAACAGGTGCTCCTTCCCACAATTTGGGCAAAAACCTTGAATTGTCACAGATTGGGGTTGTGTAGGTGTCGACATAGGGCAATCACAAATGAGGTGATCTCCCTGACATTAGTAGCATGGTCCTCTAGGAAATGGGGGTCTTATCTGCCTAGGTTGGGGCCTAGAGTTAGGATTTGTGTACATAACATTTGCATATTCTGGCTCCCAACTAGGTACGCTTGGGTCTTCATAATAGTATGACTCATTATGCTCACATGACTACATATAGTAAGCCTGTGGACTATCAATATGAGTCGAGTCAAAGCAATGATCATTTGGGCCACTTTCTGAAAGCAATGGTGATACCAGCACTAAGGCTCTACTCAAATTTTCTTCGACAGCTACATATTTTACTAGGATTACATTGGCTCGAGGTGGAGGTTGTTGTGCTAAAACTAGTTGAGTTCTTTGTGGCCCTTGATAGGGTGGTTGCTAGGGTTGCTAAGGCCTACCATATTGCTATGGTGGGTATGGGTTCTAGTACCTTCCCTGTTGTGGATAGGACTGAGGATAATTTTGTCTAACAACTTGCTTATTGTATGGGCAATCTTGTGTAGTGTGGTTGGTATATCTCCTTTCTATGGTGCAATATTGGCTATTAGGGTTCACTTCGGGTTGAGCCATGATAGGGCACACATTAGCGATATGGTCTTCTCCACAGGTATAACACCCTTTCACTCAGGCAAATCTCGGTATTTGTTTGCTAGAGACTCATAACTTCTAAGCTAGCTTCTCTGCAAGTTCCTCAATAGATGTGAATGGCTTTGAATTGAGGCTAGTAGAGCTATCTGAATCTTTGTAGATTTTGGAAAGCTCTAATTGCTCCCCTAGATTATCCTCAATATATATGCACATGTGTACACACTCTTCTATATCTAGGCTCCTTTAGATACACATAGGATCTCAATTTTTTACTTAACAAACCATCTAAGAATAAAGCCACTTGTTTGGCGAGTGTGGGTAACTCGGGCACAGGGCATCTCTCTAGGTATTGCTGAAATCTTCTTCCTACAAGTCTCACTATCCCTTGAGGTGTTTGTTTAAAACTATGGATCAATGAGGAAGTGTTGTGCCTTATGCCACTCTTTGAAAATTCCATGATGAAAGCTTCTAGTAGTTGGTCTATGTTCCTAAATAGCCTCTGTTGTAGTGGTTGAATCCACGTAAGGGCCACGTTCTTCAAGGTTAGACAAAAAGTGTTGTATTTCATGAATAGGTCATCAACTTGCTGAGCTCTCAAGACTTTCCTAAATTCTGCCACATGATTATATGGGTCTCTAGTGCCATCGAAGAAGTTCTTCATGGACTTAACCAATCGTGTAGGCCTCAAGATCGTGGTGTGTTCTCTAGGCCTTGGTATAGGGAATTCATCTACATTTCTTTGATTCCTTGGGTCCCTATGTCTCTCATTTTCCATTCTATCCATTTTTGTTCTCATTCTTTCTCTTTCCAGTGGGTTAGTGAAGCTCACCTCGGGTTTATCTCTACTCTTGTCTCTCTGGGTTCTATGAGCTTGAGATGTTCCAGCTCCTTCGTGACCAAAAGAGACATTGGATCTTGGTTGGAGAAAAACAAATTCACCCTTCCAATTGTAGGCATGCCTACCATGATCCGAGACCACAAAGACCCTCCCAAAAGTATTGTCTAAGTAGGTCACTTTTCTTGGTGTCTCTGGATCTTTGAATTCATATATGGTAAGCATTCCCACTCCATTAGGCAAGTCAAGTTTATAACTCCAGAAGGCCTCATCAGTCTCTCGATTTAAGAGCAAGTCTATGCTCTTATTGTCCTAGGGAACCCACTTTGGAGTGATTATTCTAGTTAGGACTGATTTGCCTTGAGAGGTTCTTGGCTCTCTTCCTAAGTTCCCTTGCTCTATGTCACTTATTTCGGTCTCAAGGATTGTGTTTCCAAATTCATCTGTCCTATCTAGCTAGTTGGTGACCACATACATTGTTCCTTCTTTATCTATGTATGAGCTGTTTTCGAATTTGACTACTGGATGTTCTAGTCCAATGGGTTGATCTGTGTTCTTTATTTGGACCATGGATCTTTTTAGACCGTCCTCATAGATGGGAGCACCTAATCAGTTGGTCTTTATATATTCCAATTGAGTCTTGTAAGGGCCCTTTGGTTTTTCTAGGTACGCCACTCTTGAGCTACCTACAGGTCTCTCCATGCTATAAGACATCTCGGAATCACTTAATTTTGAACTGAAGGGATAATCACTTAGTTTTTTGGCCTAAGACCTAGTGGTGTAGTCGACACTAGTCTCGGATGATCTGACACTTCAACGGTCTCTTCCTAGGTGTCTTCCTGATCTCAGGTTCATATGCCCTATTGTGTAGCCCAATGACCCTTGTGCAACCACGTTGTTGATTCCTTGATATCAATCACTTATTCCTTTCTAAGTTTTTTTTAGTGTGTATTTCCTTGTCTTTATGTATGCGTACTGAGGAGCACTTAAGTTTTCTGTACTTGATGTTTTTTGTCCAATTAGATTAAGTTGTTTGTCTTTATATTGTCCCTTGACTGCAATTAATCTATGCTTGAACTTGAGAGTTTAATGGTTCTTAGAACTTGATGGTTCCTATCGTACCCCTAATCAAGCAAAACATCTACCTGCACTTAGCCTAAGCTAGGAATGGACTGAGGGGGTTTAGAGATCTTCCAACCTCAAGTCGCTTCTCCTTGCTTCACTTGTATGCCCAAGATGCTAGTCCCAAGCCTACACACTCTGGCACCTTGCTTTGGTCTCTCCAAGAGCAGCACTTAATGAACCTGTAAAAGTTCCAAGTTTAGCTCAAGCTTTTAACGTCAAATGATAGACAATTTGATTCAAACACTTTTAAAGCCCCTTTTTCCCCCTTTGGTTTTGCAAAAAAAAATTCTAGAGCCCCTTAGGTTTCCTAATCCCACTTGAGGGTCAACTTCAAAATACCCTATGTGAAAACTTGAGGGTCAACTTCCAACGACCTCTAGAGCTCAAAAAACGGACTTCGTATGAAAAAGTTATGTCGATTCAGGGTTATGGGGGTTAAAATAGCTAAAAGGACCTCTCAAGTATTTAGTGTACTTTTTCTAAAGCCTTTGTAATTGCATAAATAGACGAGCTTGAAAAATGTCAATTTTTAGCACAAAATTTTCAAAAAATTACCCCTTCAATTTTTGCCAAAAATGTATGTCTATCACAATAGACGGTGTCTGTCGTGATAGACGCTATCTGTCGTGTGTGGTTGTCGTGATAGACGGGTGTCTGTCGCGATAGACGGGGTCTATCGTGGGGTCCTATCTGTTGTGATAGACACGTGTCTATCACGATAGATGCGATTTATCGTCTATATTGAGGCCTATCTATCATGATAGACGGTTTTCTATCATGATAGACAAGGTTTGTCGTCTATCATCTGTTGTGCATTGGTCTATCGCGATAGTCGGTGTCTATCATGGGGTCTTGTTTGTCGCAATAGATGGTGTCTATCGCGATAGATGGTGTATGTCGTCTATCATGAGGCATATCTCTCGTGATAGATTGTTGTCTATCATGATATACGAGGGCTATTGTCTGTCATCTATTGGGGATCGGTCTATCACGATAGATGGTGTCTATCATGGGGTCTTGTCTATCATGATAGATGGGTGTCTATCGCGATAGATAGTGTCTATCGTGGGGTCTTGTCTATCGTGATAGACGGATGTCTATCACGATAAATGGTGTCTATCATAAATTTGGTTTGTCATCTATCGTGAATTTTGGTCTGCCGCAATAGACGATATCTATCTCGATAGACGAGGCCTATCATGGGATCATGTCTGTCATGATAGACAGTGTCTATTGTGATAGATAGAAAAAAACACAAATTTTTTGGATCTTTTTTATGATTTGGAGTGCTCTAATGGTGTATTTTATCATGCCATGCATGCAAACACAAAATACCAACTTTCTCTATCTATTGTGACAAACGGAGGCCATCATCTCGGGACCTGTGCAGAGATCTATCCTATCTGTGCAAGCTTCTAGAGAGGATGATATTGCTAGATCTTGCAGCAAAATCTCAAAAACATACAAGAAACAGATAGCACACAAGCTCTCTCTCGCTCTCTCTCTCTCTCTCGCTCTCTCTCACAAGTGAAATGAGGGAAATGAGGTGGGGAGTGGAATATGACCAAAAAATTGAAATTTTGTGAAGGTGGAGATGGAGGTGGGAGGTGGTGAGGATGATGATGGTGATGATGAAAGTAAGAAAAAATGATAAAAACTAAGGAAAATACATATGACTCCAACACCACAACTCTACGTTTTACCACCACACTCTCGTCCTCAAAGCTCTCTCTCCCCAACAATGGCACCAAATTTGGTGTCACTCTAGCACAATGGCAAGTACGAATGTGAGGAGATCCACCTCATAATTGCCAATCCGTGGAGACGTGAGGACTAGTATGAAGACTATGAGCAAGTGATGGCACAAGTGCGTGAGTGAGAAGCACAAAAGCATGCACACACACACATGCGCGCATATGCAAGGCAAGAACAAAGAGAGGAACAATGGATTTCTTTGTATTACTCAAAAAGTCTCTTAGAATAACTCAAAGCTCTACCAGCTAACCCCAAAAATGAGCTCTCTAACTCTTTTTATAGTTTTTGACTAGGTTGTGGCCCTGTCTAGACCTAGTGTCTAGCCTGGTTAAAAATTAGGTTCTAGGGCTTATTTGAGATCTCAAACAGAACCAGAAAATTATGAAAATTAATGTGCAAGTACTTCTACTACTCCTCAAGCTCGAGGACTCCTCGGCTTGAACAAAATGGAGTCTAATCTATCAAAAATGGTATTTACAATGTTTGTGTAGTGATAAAAATCACTTTGATAGAAAATAAATTATGAAAAAAATGATTGGGCCTCTTATATTTCGGATTGTACTTGACTGCTCTGTCTCCTCATTGCTTCTATGCCAATAGCATTACTCTTGATAGGGGTAAAAGATGCATATATTTGTCTCAAAGTGAGTACATATCCAAAGAACTTCAATATGGTTCAATATGCAAGGTGGAAAGGAATTCAGTACACCTTTACCCACATATGTGAAA
This sequence comes from Ceratopteris richardii, assembly GCA_020310875.1. NCBI lineage: Eukaryota > Viridiplantae > Streptophyta > Polypodiopsida > Polypodiales > Pteridaceae > Ceratopteris > Ceratopteris richardii. Next base: position 155,107,006 of record CM035435.1, read on the forward strand.
TTGAGTAAGGATGATTGCCCCAAATCATATAAGGAAAAGGATTTCATGACCAAAATTCCTTATCAGTATGTCTTTGGTAGTCTCATGTATCGGTGGTAGCTACGAGACCAAACATTGCATTTGTAGTGGGAATTATGAGCAGAGATATGTCTTATCCCAGTAAGCAACATTGGGAAGTAGTCAAGATGATTTTGAGATATCTGAGTGGCGCTAAGGACAAGTGTCTATGCTTAGGTGGAGGGAAATCATCCATTATTGGTTACACATATTGTGACTATGCTGGTTGTGTAGACAATCGTAAGTCTACATTAGGGCACATTTTTCATTTTGTTGGAGGTGCTATCTCTTGGAGATCTCATCTTCAAGAATGTATAGCTATTTCTACCACAAAAGCAGAGTATGTTGCAGCAAGGGAGGCATGTAAGGAAGCATTTTGGCTTTCTTTTCTTGCTTGCGATATGGTTCTATCTCAACATGTACCTCGTTTTCTCAGTGATAGTCAGAGTGCCATTGCTTTGGCTAAGAATCCGGTCTATCATGCAAAGACCAAGCATATTGAGGTGAGGTATCACTTCATTAGAGATTGCTTAGCCACTGAGCACATTATTCTTGAGAAGGTTCATACTCAAGATAATGTTGCAGATGCTTTGACTAAAGCTCTACCATAAGATAGTGTTCGACACTATTGTCACTTGATGGGGGTTACTTGATTCATGATCTTATAGAATCACTTGTATACTATGTAACATGCCCATTAGGTGGGAGGTATAGTTTGTATACTTACACTTAGGTATTCTTTATCATTCTTCATTTTTCTCCCATAGTTACTTTGGCCATATTGGCCTTTAGTGTCCATGTGAAAAGCCAAATGGCCACCAGGCACTTTTCTATATGTTCTTTAATAAAACATATAGTGGCTTGGTCAACCATAGACTATAAGTTCCATCGCATTTGTAACACATAAGAATTCTGTGTTCATGCTCCTTGTGTAGTGGTTTTTCTACGTATTCTATAGCCTCTGTGCGGAGTACCATGTGTGATGCTTGGAGCTCCATTTTCTATTTGGAGGATATCATCATGGAGGTATTGAGAAGGAGAGTGCACTATGGTGCATTGCCATCAAGATAGTTCAACTTTAACATCATAAAAATATAGTAGGGCTACCTTTGATTGTTGACTTATAAAATCTAACCATTTCTTGTTGAATCTTTTGATGGGGGGTCAATAGGGCTTACAAATTTTTATACCCCACTTCAAGAATGCACATCCCCCCATCATTGGCCTCAAAGGAATCTTGTCTTTTGTGATCAGATACAATGCACATTGGTATGTGTCACATCTTTTCACATAGGTATGTGCATCTATATGAAGATTGGGCCACCAAAGTCTTGAGAATAGAATGGTTTTAATTACTCGATCGGGCCCAAAGTGTCCACCTACAACACCGTTATGTGCAGTTTCTAAGATTATCAAATAGTCTGATTCGTGAATGCACAGTCTTAAGTAACCATCTTTGCCTCTTTGGTATAGGTTGTCTCCTAATAAGGTGTAATCTTGAGCCTCTTGCTCCATGCTTCATTTTTTCTTTCTAGACTAGCCTTGTTGGGTAGTGTTTGTCACTCTAGCACAATGGTGAGTACCAACGTGAGAAGATTCACCTCATAATTGTCAATCCGTGGAGACGTGAGGACTAGTATGAAGACTATGAGCAAGTGAAGGCACAAGTGTGTGAGCGAGAAGCACACAAGCATGCACACACATACACACACACGCGCACACAAGGCAAGAACAAGGAGAGGAACAATGGAGTTCTTTGCATTAGTCAAAAAGTCTCTTACATAAGCTCAATTCACAAACAATCTAACCTCAAAAATGAGCTCTCTAGCTCTTTTTATAGTTTTCTAACTAGCTTTGGTCTTGTCTAGACCTAGTGTCCGGCCTAGTTAAAAATTAGGTTCTAGAGCCTATTTGAGGGCTCAAACAGAGTCTAAAAATTATGAAAATTGATATGTAGCTAATTCTAATACTCCTCAAGCTCGAGGACTCCTCGGCTTGCACAAAATGGAGTCTATTCTACCAAAAACGGAATTTACAATGTTTGTGTAGTGATTAAAATCACTTGAGTTGTAAATGGTCCATGGAAAAAATGATTGGGCCTTGTTGCCGTATTGTGCATGACTCCTCCGTTGCGCTAGTATGCTCTTCATCTGACTTGTATGCCAACACACCCCCCTTCCTAGCGTCTGTCGCCCCTGACAGACCTCTGTTCTATCGGGTGGTCGATATAGTATTGGATGACATTGGTGGCAAGTTCGTGTTCTATCCTTAAGCCTCTTGCTAGATCAGCTTCCAATGCATCCCAATTTATTGCGCCAGGGACCTCTGGTTGCGGGGTGGTGTAGTACTCAGAGTACATTGCTTGTTCACAAGCAAAGAGATGGAGCAGGTGTGTTGGCTTCGGTGCGAAGATCTCCGAGTGATACTCCCAGAAACCTGATCTGAACATTTCTTTGAAGGTCTGTTTGTAACATGCAGGGAGGTATTTGATGCGTGCATGCCAGGCATAAGCCACACGAATACTGGGGGTGGTGCTCATGTCATACACCAAATCATAATTTCCATTGGTAAACCCCGGGAGACGTACCTGTGGTGCGGCTGCATTTCTAAAAGTTTCCAGGACTACCTGCATCATATCTAAAATTTTAAGCATCATTTGAGCTACTACATCTGGCATGGGCTTCAATCGCGGCATCCAATGGCGAATTGTTCCCATCATGTATGCTACCGACGGTGGTCCCTGTGGTGGCGCAATGTACGGGTAGTTTAGCCATTCCTTGCATTGCGCGTTGTTCTGCACTTTGATATTGAATGCCTTCCAAGACCTGTGGCGTGGAACTGGACCGTAGCATGGATTGTATAGGAGATGTAAAGGCACGTTGTTCCATGTGCGTAGCATTTCTGGATATGTCTCTAGAAGTTTCTGCCGCCAGGTGGGTTGACGAATTTTGCCTTTTTGCGCCTCTGGAGGAAGGTCTTCGGGTTGAAATTGGGTAGCAAAGGTAGGAATCTGACCCGTGACTCTCTGTATTTCTGCATTATAATCAGCCAAGATAATATAATAAGGCCTGTATTGGAGTTCAGATGAGAGGATAAGGCGTCTCGATGACAGGTTCTTGAAGTAAGCAGACTGTAGCACAGTTTCCTCTATGACCCTCATGGCCTGATTTTGCACTACTGTGCGCTCTTCGTGAGAACTCCCGATTTCCTCCACTTGACGTAGCCATGGAGGCCGTGGTGCCTCGAATGTGTCCTGAGCTTCTTCCGTTTGTTGGCCTCCTGGGAAGGGTTGTGGGTCGTATTCTTCTTCAAATGTCTGTTCCACAGGAATTTGTACTACTTCTTCGTCGGTGGGAGCCTCTGGAGGGGAAGGTGGTCTCTCATATTGTAGTAGACGTGCTTGCAATTCGGTGACCTGTTTCTGGAGATCTTTTAAGGCCTCTGAGTCTGTGAGAAGTGAAGCCGCGGAGGAGGTGGTTTGAGAGGCTGCTGTTGTTTCTTTTTGGTGTTTTTGCTTCAGTTGACCCAGTTCCTCTGATAGCAGGTCATGTGCTTCAAGCAGCATGGCATAGTCTTCCAATATGATCTTGATATTGTCGGGGGTCACTGCTTGAAACTTTGATGGGCTGATGGGTGCCCCAGGTGTGCTTTCGATAGCTACTTCTAGGTTCTCCTGATTTTGTAATTGCAGGCGTCGATTCTCTTCATGAGCGGCAGCAAGATGTCGCTTGAGTAGGGCCATATTTCGCTGAAGCTTTGAATTGTGTTCCAGTTGTGTCCGTAGATGACCTTCTACCACTTGTATTGCTTCCTGATCTGTGTTCTATAACTCTACCTCCAATATGCTATGAGCCTCTTGGAGAGTTTGGAATTGTGTGTGGAGGCGAGCATTTTCCTCCACTAGTGCAGCAAGTCTGTGTTGTAGTGTCTCCGAGTGCTCTTGCAGGCGTTCATTTTGTTGCTGGAGCTGATTGTAATCTGTCCTTAAGTTTGATATACAAGCTAGCATGGTGTCCAATGCATTTCCTATAGATGAGGGGGTGGTGTTTACAATGGAAGATGCATGGGAAGGGAATTGGGGAAGGGGAAGAGTGAATGATGTGTCTATTGAAGACGAGTGTGTGGGTGAAATTGGTGGAGGGGGAATGGGAGGAGGTGGAAGCGTGGGGGGAGGGGGAGGTGCCGTGGGTGGTGAAATTTCCATACTTTCAAGAGTGGGTGCGAGTGTGGGGTCTACCATATACATTGGAATGGTAGGTGGTGTGTGTGTGAAAGTGGTGAATAGATGAGAAGTGGGGTGGGGAGCTGAAAATAAAGGGAATGGTTGAGACCTGGGTTGAAAAGTTCTAGCAAGGAAGTTATGGAGGGATTGGAGAAGTGGAGAGATGGAGGTCGGGGGTTGAGGTTGTAGAGTTGAGGAGGGCATGAGGGGTTGCGTGGTAGCAGGGAAACCCATGAATATGGATCTAGGGTCAGGATGACCTATGGCTGAGGGCATGGGGGATGGTTGTCCTAGGGCAGGCTCTATGAGCGATTCGGTGGATTGTGTAGTGATGGGGGTTGCTTCATAGATTGGGTTATCAGAGGTGGAGAATAGGGTTGAACTAGAGATGGGAGTACGGAAGATGAAGGTTGGTTCGGTGGGTTGAGTGGTCGAGGTGATTTCCACGGTTTCTGCTCTAGGAGGCGATGGTGGGGGTGTGGGTGGTAGTGGCTCGGTGGATTCCTCATGGGTGATTGGGTGCTCTTGGCTAGCAGTTTCTGTTGCTTGGGAGGTTGTCCTGATGGGTTCGGATGTAATATTTGGCCCTTCTGCCGTTGTAATGGGGATCTGGATATTCTTACCTGAGCGTGGTCGTGTCTGGAATCTTCGTGGATCATATTGAACTGGAGACCTCCTAATGGCAGTCCGCATTGCTTCTACTACCCCATATGTTTCTACCATCAATAAGAGACCTTCACTATATTCTGAGTCAACTCCTGCTTCTTCCAACAGCTGAGTCATGAGTACTCTACTGCTCTGTTCGGTGAGTAGTTGTTGCGATCGCACTCGTTCCATAATTTGATACAGCCTTCAGAGTTCTGCTGTATAGGCTGGGGCTTCAGTGGTCTCTTCTTCATATGCTCCTTCTTCTTCTAGGTGTCCTTGTTGTTGACCTTGTTGGGCGTCACTCCAATGTACATGGCGGTCGTCTGTAGATTTTCTTCTTCTTTGTGAAGATGTGCCTTGTTCTTCTGCATCTGAATAATACTCTACATCAGAGAGTTGTGTACTTTGTAAGAATGCTTCGAAGTCCTGAGGATCCATTCCTTCAGCATCTCCAATTGTAGCAAATTCAAATTCAGATGGAGCAGGAGGAGCTGAAGGGGTAGCTTGTGTCGTAGTTTCAGATCCAGACCTGGGTATCCTAATGGTAAAGGGAGGTACAGTGGTCTCCCTTCGTGGCGATACTTCAGGAGTAGTCAGAACTTCCCTTGTCTGGACACAAGGGATTGCACCCCTCACGCGCTTGGATTGATGTGTGGACGTCTTGAGCTTCTTAAACATTTGTAATTGTGCCCAAGTTAAGGCACGTTCAATGGGAACATCGTATGCTAGGCATCGGTAAATAATTCGTGTGATTGCACAGCAACCGTTCACCACTAATTTCCTAGAAGACCTTTTATTTGCTTCATACAATTGATCTATAATCCATACCGGCAGCTTAATTGGTAACGCACCTGCCTCCGCTAAGTAGAGAGCGAACTAGATTCTTTTGTGTGGTTGTGTGAAGCGGTCTTGGCCGGGGAAAGCAAAATGTTGCATGCACATACGGAGAGGGATAGACATGTTTGGTGTGAGTGCTGCCATGTCTTTAAGCTTCAATAGTTTCCTATCCTTCATGTTAGTAGGAACAAGAGCATCCTTCTCAGAAGGTACATGTGTGCCATGCATATTCAAAGCAACGCTCACCAACTCCACAGTAAGTTCAAACCTCTTTAACTCGTTGTTGCCCAGCAAGGAAGGAAGAACAAATGATCCTAGTTTGTCCTTTTCTTCATTAGCTTGTAATGTGGAGACCAAATAATAGCATCGGAGGAGATCCGGTTTAGGTAGTGGTGCTTCAAAGTATTCTGCTAGCCCTGCACGTTGCCATATGGTGTGGAGATCCTCGGTGTTCTGTAGAGTCTCAAACTCCTTGGAGAAAAATTGGAATCGAACCCATGATCTGTCATACTCGCACTTAGACTCCCATATATACTTGGCCTCTCCTAATGGACCTGGCATGCCATTGAACCAATGAGAATTGGCATGGACTCTTTCTGTGATCCCTGTGGGTGGATCCGGTACCGAGATCTGCTGAAGGTGTTGCAGCTCCACAGGTCGTTCAGTTGGTGGCACATCCACAGGTAGACTATCCACATCGATTCCTACAGTAAGTATTCCTACTTGTGAGCTCGGACCTGTCGCTTCTGCCATGTTACTTCTTGCCTCCTGATTCTGTGAGAATATAGAAACATGTGTTAACATTGTAAAGGACAAGTTAGAACCGTTTTTGTCCCCATTACAACATTATCATGAGGTTCGGGAGAGATTAGTAGGTTAATAAGTGCTCGGTGCTTGTGTGTGTAGTTAGGAATTGGTTGGACCTAAGAACTAAGTGGAATGATGTAGTGTGAGAGTGACGTAGTTAGTAGGTGGGCATGGATTTACAACTGGGGTCCGGGGGTTTATTACAAGTTTTAGGTTGCCAAATGCAGTGGATGGGCTTTGATCTTGATTTTGTGGAGACTCTAAAGAGTTTGATAGGGGTATCTGCTTGAAGATGAGGCTTTTTAGGGACCCATTTACAAGTGATTCTACTAGTGCTCATGGAAGAATATGTGTCCGTGCGTGATGCGTAAGACTGGGCCTCAGATGTTCGAGTGAGTGAAACATGTTGTATCGGTTGCGGCCTTGGTGTAGCTATTTGAGCCTGCAAGCAAGCCTTAGGCACCCAGATTTGTCGTGATTGTGGGCTGGCCTTCATTGACTTCTTGGGTACCCAAAGAGACTTCACCTTCGCAAAAGAATTAATGAAGGACTTCTCATCAGTGTCATGTTGTTGACTACTAATAAGAGGTTTTGGCCGTGGGGTTGGCCTGGTCTGAATAGGGTATTCGCCTTTTCGCCTCCATACTTGCTTCCATGGCTGAAACAATCTGCTTTGCTCCTTTTTTTGGCATCCAGTATCGGTAGTGTTCTGCTTCTTCTGTATTTGATCTGCCGTGGGTTGTTGCAACCTTCTGGTCTTTGGAAAAGAAGGGAGTTCCGTCCTCTCCCTGGCTCCGTTGTTGAGATTAGCCTCTTTCTACATCATACAGTTTTGGACAAAAATAGCATTGTCAACTTCATGTGCGCCCCTGGAAGGACCAGGAGTTTGTGCCTTGCCTAGTTCCTTGAGTGCCTCATTTTCCAATTCAACTGTAATTCGGCTATGATCTACCCATACCTGAAGAAGTCCACTTCTTAGGTTGAGGTTGACTGCATGATCATAGATCCAGTCCTGACCCAAGACAAGAGGCTCCGTGAGGTCCTCATCTTGACACACTAGTACTTTGACTGTCATCACTTCGTCTTGAATGGAGATGGGAAGATCCACCTCGCCCATGCAAGGAGTTTCCACACCTCCCAATCCTATGAGATATGCTTCTATAGGATCGACAGTTAATTTCAATTCTTGACAGTAAGACAACTTGACAGCACTAGTGGATGCACCTGAGTCAATCAAAGCTCTTACAATCTTTGCACCCTTTCCTTGTCCTACTCCTAGGGTTACAAAAGGCCGTCGATCGATTATTCTATGGGAATGCCCACCTGAAGTCTCGCACATGGCCATAGGATAGCCTACAGATTCTTGAGTGTCAAGCATAGGCGGGTCTCTACCTTGTCTCCTCAATTTCATTCGTCGGATGCGTTCTAAAGCTTCTGCCTGTGCTTCTTCTCTAATTCGTTTCTCTTCTTCTTTACATTTCTTGGCAGTGTTGAGTCGATTTAGCATCTCTTCAGTAAGGGGTTCCTGATATAACTTGACTCTGCATCCACTTATGTAACTTGGTAGAATATCGCCCTCTAAAGTGGCTAGTTGAACTGCGCCACTTGTGGAGATTCTATTGATAATCATTGGCCCGTAACCTCTTTTCTCTAATTTCCGTGCATGCTGCTTCAATGTGTAGACTAGGACTAGGTCGCCTGCTTTCAAGCCTTTATCCTTCACATGTGTATCAAAATATGCCTTCTGTCTCTTCTTAGCTGCATATATCCCTGCAGCTGCTCTCAGTCTTGTTTCTCCTAATCGTTCAAGGTCAAAAAGCCTAGAGGAGAGTTCATGACCCGTCCATTCGTGCTCTTGTGCTACTCTCAATGTAGGTATTAAGAAGTCCAATGGTAGCACGGAATTTTGGCCAAATACCATCTGAAAGGGGGTGACTTGGAGTACCGTTTTGTAGGCGACTCGGTATGCCCAAACAGCATGGTGTAGCTGTTTGTCCCAATCAGAGCGTTTATTGTTCACTAATTTTGTCAATACATTGCATAGGATCTTATTGGTGCTTTCGGCTTGCCCATTGGCTTGAGGGTGATAGGGGGCAGACTTCTTATGCACTACCAAGAATTCTTGGAGCAGATTTTCAAAAACTTCATTCAAGAAGTGAGTGCCTCTATCACTAACTAGCTCTATAGGTAGCCCGTATCTTGTGAATACATTCTCAAACAAGAATTTAGCAGTTGTCTGAGCGTCGTTCTTCGTTGTGGCTTTTACCTCTACCCACTTGGTTAGATAGTCCGTGGCAACGATGATATACTCAGCATGGGAACCCTTAGCTGGGGGATTGATAGGGCCTACAAAGTCTATTCCCCACTTAGAGAATGCACGTCCGCCCATCATGGGCTTCAGTGGCATCTCATCTTTGCGTATAGGATACTAGGTTCGCTGACAAATCTCACACCTCTTCACATAGGTATGTGCGTCCATATGAAGGGTTGGCCACCAAAATGTTAAAAATAAAGAAGTAAGCTCGTATATATTTTTGCAAAAAGGATTTTCTTCAAGTAGAAGGAAAATACAAAAATGAAAAATAGAAGCATTTACTTCAGCAAGTAGTGGAGGCCAAAAGAGAATCATTCAAAAGAGAATCAAATCCAAAATCTGAATTGTAAGAGGAGTGGCTGTCCAAAGTAGTGGAGAAATGATGGAGAAGATCTCTCAAACTCATCATGAGAGTTTTTGGTCACTTGGCTATAAAAGAAGCAAGGGAGGACACTCAATGAGAGAGCAAGAAGGCGTGGAAGCCCCCTTGTATCTACTTCATTTGGTTTGAGTCATTTCGTTCAGTTCACTCTCATAGAGTGTGTCCAGCCGCACACCCATTTTTGGGTAGTCTACTTGTGAGAGTCATATCTCTCAACATATGTATCCAAATTTAGTGTTTAAACATTTGTTGGAAAGCTTATCTTGAGTACTTCCTCTGTCTAGAACAGTTTTATGAAATTATTTATGCTCTCTAAGTTATTCAGGTTTTAGTGAAGTCCAGTTTTTAGCTGTGTCCAGCCGCACACCCATTTTTGGGTAGTCTACTTGTGAGAGTCATATCTCTCAACATATGTATCCAAATTTAGTGTTTAAACATTCGTTGGAAAGCTTATCTTGAGTACTTCCTCTGTCTAGAACAGTTTTATGAAATTCTTTATGCTCTCTCAGTTATTCAGGTTTTAGTGAAGTCCAGTTTTTAGCCTAACTAAGTGGACAGGTAGTCTGTTTTGAATCAAATAGTTGACAACTCAAATCTACTCCAAATTGAGTGTTTGATATCTCATTTGAAAGCTCTAGGTGTCTAGTTTGAGTGACCAAAGTTTCAAGTTCATTGGATATTTCAGTTGGTACCAGTTGTCATTTGAAGGTTCTGTTGTTGGCAAGAGTCTTCATCCTGAGAAGGTCTTCTACACTTTCCGCTGCGATTAGGAGAGGAATTCTCCAACATTTGGTATCAGAGCCTTGGAGTTTGAAGAGGCAAAGCATTGGAACTAAACTGAAGCAAAGGGAAAGCTACAAATCAAGGGGGAGCTTTGTGAATTCAAGAGAGAGCGCCACAACATACTTGAGGTAAACTTCAATCTTGGAAGTTTTCAATGGCTGATTTAGGACAACAAGTTGAGAAGTTAGACAAAGACAATTTTCAGTCTTGGAGGTATAGAATGATAAATTACCTTAAAGGTAAAGGTTTATGGGGTTTAGTTAGTGGAGATGATCCACAACCGGTAGACCTTGAAGATCCCAACATTACTCCGGCACAAAGGAGACAATTTGCTGATTGCGAAGAGAGGAATCGAAGGGTGATGTTCCTCATCTCACAAGTTATTTCTAACACTATGATTGGTCATGTGCAAAGCTTAGAAACAGCCAAAGAAGTTTGGGAAGCATTGGAGAAGGTGTATGCTACCTCAACAAGGTCTCGGAGGATGCAACTCAAGAACGAGCTCAACAACATGAAGAAAAGCTCAAACCAAAGCATTAGTGAGTATACATTGAGGATTAAGGAGCTTCGAGATCAACTAGCATCAGTTGGATGCAAGATAGAAGAGGAAGACATCGTACAAACAGCCCTCAATGGCTTGAGGAGTGAAGAAAAGTGGAAGCCCCTCATCACAAACATCCTTTATAGAGATCCTCTACCAATATTCGACGATATTATACCAAATCTTGTGGCTGAAGAGGTTGCTCAACAAGGAGAAGGCAACAAAGGTAAGGACAGCCATAGTCAAATGTTATATGCAGGAAGAGGTAGAGGAAGGAACTCAAGAGGAGGCTCGAGAGGAAGAGGAAGAAGCTACAACAATACAAATTTCAGCCAACACAACTCGGACGACAACAAGGACAACTCAAATGACAACACACATGGAAGAGGTCGAGGAAGAAATAGAGGAAGAGGTCGAGGTTCATACAATCCTCATAAAGGTATAACATGTTATCATTGTGGTAAACTAGGACATTATGCAAATGATTGTTGGCAAAAGAATGGAAGGCTGAATGAAGGCAACCAAAGGAGCCAAAATAACTATGCGAGTACATCAAGTGAAGGAGACAAGCAAACCATGCTTGCCATGAAGCATGACTACAACAACTCGAGAAGTGATGACCAAAAATGGTTCATAGATTCAGGTTGCAGCAACCATATGATATGCCAAGGAGATTTGTTCACAAAGCTACAAGCTCCAAGTGGAAAAGGATGTCTAGAGACCGGCGATGAAACTCAACACGCAATTGAGCATGTTGGAGATATCAAGCTTGGAGACAAGAAGGTATTGGCTGATGTTCTTCATGTTCCTACTATTGCAAAGAATTTGATTTCAGTAGGACAAATGGTAGAGAAAGGATATCATGTTATCTTCAATGAAAAAGGCTGCTTTATAAAGAATCCAAAAGAAGGATTCAAGGTCATTGCTCAAGGAAGGAAAGAAGGAAGGATGTTCACTTTGGACATTCAACAACCGCATGGAAAGGTGATGTATATTCAGTTTGGAAACAAGAGGATAGCTGAAATCGATTTGTGGCACAAAAGGTTTGGACATATCAACATTCCCAAGCTCAAGGACATGAGCAACCATGAAGTGGTAAGAGGTCTTCCAAGATTCAATGATGCCGGACTACATGAGTTTTGTGAAGCATGCCAACTAGGAAAGCAAACTCGACAACCATTCAAGAAAAGCAACTATGTGGTAAGGAATGTCCTCGACTTGATACACACGGATGTATGGGGACCATCACAACAACCATCAGTGGCTGGTAATAGATATTTTGTCACTTTTATTGATGATCATTCAAGGAAAGTATGGATGTTTTGCATAAAACAAAAATCAGATGTGTTCTCCATGTTCAAGAGATTTAAAGCACAGGTAGAAAAGGAAACAGGACGCTACATAAAGACCTTGAGGTCCGATGGAGGAGGAGAATATTTCTCCAAAGAATTTTCAGACTTTCTTTATGAAAATGGAATCAAGAGACAATTTACATGTAGGTACACACCTCAACAAAATGGAATAGCTGAAAGGAAAAATCGACATATCACAGAAGTTGCAAGATGCATGCTCAACGAGATGAAGATGCCACTAAACTATTGGGCTGAAGCAACTAGTACGGCCATTTATTTGATGAACAAGTGCACAACGGCTGGAGTGCATAATCTAACTCCCGAGGAGGTTTATTCCGGTAAGAAGCCTGACCTTACACATCTCAAAGTTTTTGGATGTGTGTGTTATGTTCACATCCCTCAAGAACTAAGGACAAAGATGGAGGCAAAGTCCGAAAAATGTATTTTTATTGGATATTCATCGGAGCAAAAGGGATATAGGTGCTACAATCAGGTGACAAAGGAGCTACGAGTCTCACGAGATGTGGTATTTGATGAGCTAAGACCATGGTTTGGAGACAAAGGGAAAGAGAAGACTCTTGAAGAAGATTGCGAAGATAATGAAGGTGCTGTCCAAGAAGAATTTCAGCAAACAAGCACTCAAATGTCAGGTCCAGAAGCTTCTACATCACTTGGAGAAAGCTCAACATGGAAGGGGAGGCTAAGGAGTCATTCCTCATCACCAACATCAGCTTATGAAAGATCTAAAGCCGAAAGTGCTGCCCAAAATAGTGATTCAAATACAAGTGAAGAAGAGTATGAAGAGGTGATCACACCGAAGGTAAAGTTGAGCCGATTGAAGAAGCAATGTTCAAAAGGAAATGAAAGGAGGTCTTCAAGAGCAAGGTATCCAATTGAAAGGCTGAGCTATGATAGTTTTATTGCAAAACATTTTGCATATATGACACAGGTGGTCAAAGATAAAGAACCGGATGCATATGAAGAAGCATGTACACAAAAAGAATGGCAAGAAGCTATGCAAGAAGAGATGAAAGCTCTCAAGGACAATCACACATGGGAGCTAGTTCCAAAGGCTGAAGGTATGAAGATTGTTCCAAATAAATGGGTGTTTAAAATAAAGAGAAATGCTGACGGCTCTCTAGCAAGGCATAAAGCTAGACTAGTAGCAAAAGGATTCAAGCAAACTCACGGCATCGATTATGAAGAGACTTTCAGCCCGGTTGCAAAGATGGAAACAATTAGAACCTTGATTGGAGTGAGTGCAGCAAGGAGATGGCCATTGTACCAACTCGACATAAAAAATGCTTTTCTCAATGGTGAACTTCAAGAAGAGGTATACATGAGTCAACCGATTGGATTTGAAGACAAAAAGCATCCAAATTTTGTTTGTAGATTGAAGAAAGCTTTGTATGGGCTAAAGCAAGCACCACCTGCTTGGAATCAAAGATTGGTCGAGTACCTCACAAGGTGTGGGTATAGTCCAAGTAATGCAGATCCCTCTCTCTACATGAAGAAAGAAGAAGGCAAGCAGGTATACATTTGCATATACATTGATGATCTCATCATAACAGGAAGTAATGTTACAGGAATACAAGAGATCAAAAGGAAACTCGGTAAGGAGTTTAAAATTTCAGATCTTGGTGAGCTGAAATACTTTTTAGGCATTCAGATAGTCTATGGGAAAGATGGCATTTACTTAATGCAAAGAAAGTATCTATTGGATGTTCTTTTCAGATTTGGAATGAGTGAATGCAAACCACTCACTCAACCTATGGACACAAATGTGAAGCTATGCTCAAATGATGGAGAGAAGTTACATGATGTAACTACATACAGGAGTATTATAGGTTCATTGATCTATGCTACGATCACAAGACTAGATTTGTGTTATATTGTTGGAGTTCTTTCTCAATTTATGCAAGCTCCAACAAGTGAACATTTAAATTCAGCCAAACGAGTGCTAAGATATGTGAAGCACACTGTCAATCATGCATTGTTTTATAGATATGATGAAGAATTGCAGGTAAAGGGCTTCAGTGATGCTGATTGGGCTGGTTCCAAGGAGGATAGAAGATCCACTTCAGGTTATGTGTTTATGATAGGTAGCAAACCTATCACATGGAGCTCAAAGAAGCAACCTACTGTTGCACTATCATCTACAGAAGCTGAATATAGAGGTTTAGCCTTTGCAACTTGTGAAGCTATGTGGATTAAGAAGCTCTTGGCTGATCTTGATGTGCAGGTGGAGACCATTCCAATTTATGGTGACAACATGTCAAGCATTCACTTGACAAACAATCCAATGTTTCATGCACGAAGCAAGCACATAGAAGTGCATTATCATTATGTTCGAGAAAAAGTTTTGAGCAAGGATGTGGATATAAAGTTCATTGGAACTAATGACCAGGTTGCAGACATGCTTACAAAGTCCCTCGATGCTTCTAAGCTCAAGAGGTTCAAGGACGACATCAACTTACAAGATATGGTTGAAGGTGCAAGCTCACATGTGAGCTTGAGGGGGAGTGTTAAAAATAAAGAAGTAAGCTCGTATATATTTTTGCAAAAAGGATTTTCTTCAAGTAGAAGGAAAATACAAAAATGAAAAATAGAAGCATTTACTTCAGCAAGTAGTGGAGGCCAAAAGAGAATCATTCAAAAGAGAATCAAATCCAAAATCTGAATTGTAAGAGGAGTGGCTGTCCAAAGTAGTGGAGAAATGATGGAGAAGATCCCTCAAACTCATCATGAGAGTTTTTGGTCACTTGGCTATAAAAGAAGCAAGGGAGGACACTCAATGAGAGAGCAAGAAGGCGTGGAAGCCCCCTTGTATCTACTTCATTTGGTTTGAGTCATTTCGTTCAGTTCACTCTCATAGAGTGTGTCCAGCCGCACACCCATTTTTGGGTAGTCTACTTGTGAGAGTCATATCTCTCAACATATGTATCCAAATTTAGTGTTTAAACATTCGTTGGAAAGCTTATCTTGAGTACTTCCTCTCTCTAGAACAGTTTTATGAAATTCTTTATGCTCTCTGAGTTATTCAGGTTTTAGTGAAGTCTAGTTTTCAGCTGTGTCCAGCCGCACACCCATTTTTGGGTAGTCTACTTGTGAGAGTCATATCTCTCAACATATGTATCCAAATTTAGTGTTTAAACATTCGTTGGAAAGCTTATCTTGAGTACGTCCTCTGTCTAGAACAGTTTTATGAAATTCTTTATGCTCTCTGAGTTATTCAGGTTTTAGTGAAGTCCAGTTTTCAGCCTAACTAAGTGGACAGGTAGTCTGTTTTGAATCAAATAGTTGACAACTCAAATCTACTCCAAATTGAGTGTTTGATATCTCATTTGAAAGCTCTAGGTGTCTAGTTTGAGTGACCAAAGTTTCAAGTTCATTGGATATTTCACTTGGTTCCAGTTTTCATTTGAAGGTTCTGCTATTGGCAAGAGTCTTCATCCTGAGAAGGTCTTCTACACTTTCCGCTGCGATTAGGAGAGGAATTCTCCAACACAAAAGCCTGCAAATAGTATTGCCTTGATTACCCTATCTGGTCCAAAGTGTCCTCCTGCTACACCTTGGTGAGCAGTGTCCAAGATCTTGAGATATTCACTCTCATGGACACATAGTCTCAGGTAACCGTCTTTACCACGTTTGTATAGATTATCACCAATGAGTGAGTAATCCTGGGCTTCTTGTTCTAAACTCCTTTGCCTAGCCAGAGTCATGTCTGGAGGGAATGTTCTCGTCCTTAAGAAGGATACTAGAGGTTCACTCCAATCTGGCACTATGGACACTTGATAAAGAGTGGCATGTTCCACAGGTGGTTTAGTGCAGTAGATTGGGCATTCCTTGCACAACTTTTGGACATCAGCCTCCATAGTCGGCCAATGCACTCCCAGTCTCCTGAGTGTCTGTAAGGTTCGTTGCTTTGAGTAGTGTTGCTCTAACGCACCTACATGTGCTAATTGCAACCATTTAGCGTACTCATCCTCTTCCACACAGCAAGCCAAGATCCCTTGATCTGTACATACTTCCTGCCATGATGTGATACTTTTGGGCTTTTACTACCTCTCTATCCTGTGTGTTTATTACTGGGTGGTTAGGTCCGTATGTCAACACTGGTACCAATGGCTTAGCCCACTGTGGCACCACTTCCAAATTAAACAAGTAAGCATCAGGAAGTTCATCTGACACTCCTTGTGGGGCTTCTCCCGATGTGAGCCTAGAAAGGTGATCTGCTCTCAAATGAGTCTTCCCTTTCCTTACCACAACCTCAAAATCATATTCCATTAGCAAGAGAAACCATCTTACTAATCTTCCTGTATTGCATGGCTTGTTTACGAGGTATAGCAATGCCTGATGATCAGTAAAAAATTTAAACTTATTTGCAAGCAAATAGTGTCTAAATTTCTTAACTGCATATACCATGCCTAAGCCTTCTCTCTCAGTAGTGGTGTAATTTCGTTCCGCTGCATTCAATTGTCTACTGGCATAGGCAATTGGAAGATCCATATTACCTTCACCAGTAGGTTGAGCAAGCACACACCCGATAGCATAATTGGATGCATCCACGTGAACATGGAATGGCTTATTCCAGTCTGGAGTGGTCAAGATCGGTGCTGAACATAATCGCCGTTTCAGCTCATTGAAGGAATTCTCACATTCATCAGTCCACTCAAAGTTAGTCAGAAGTCCGTACATGGGCTTTGCAATGACAGCATACATGTGAATGAACCGGCGGTAGTACCCACAATGCCCCATGAAAGCCTGTACTTCCTTGACATTCTTTGGCCTAGGTAACTCGGCTATGGCTCTCACTTTCTCTTCATCAGTGGATATGCCATTCTTTGACACTATGTGTCCTAGAATCTTGCCTTGCCTGACCATAAGAACACATTTTTCTGGGTTTAGGTAGACTTGATATTCTCTACATTTGTCAAAGATTTGTCTGAGTTCAGGAATATGGGTTTGTCTAATGTTGGAATGAGCACAAAGATCATCAACATAGACTTCTAAGTTCTTCCTCAGGAACTCCTTAAATACATGGCACATCAGCCTTTGGAAGGTTGCGGGAGCATTGGTCAGCACGAATGGCATTACCCTAAAAGAGAATATACCCCACTCTGTGGCAAAAGCCGTTTTATGCTGATCTTCTGGTGCAATGGCCACTTGATTGTAGCCAGAGAACCCATCTAGGAAGTTGTACACTTCCTTGCCTGCCACCCTTTCTAAAAGATGCTCAGTGATAGGAAGCGGGTAATTATCCCTGATCGTGGCTGCGTTAACCTTCTTCAAGTTAATGCATACTCGTAATTTGTCGTTCTTCTTGGGCACCACCACAATGGGGGATACCCATTCAGTGTGCTCAATTTCATAGATAAATCCAGCTTCAACCAAGCGGTCTATCTCTTCTTTGATCTTGGCAGCATAGTTGTCATTATATGTGTATGGCTTTTGCTTAGAAGGTTTGGCCTCCGAGGTCATGGGAATAGTGTATGAGCATATGTCTCGATCAACACCCTTCAAATCCTTGTAACTCCAAGCGAATACATCTCTGTATTCTCTTAGCAAGGCTATCAATTCTTGCTCTTCTTCTTCCGTCAGGTCCTGTCCTATGTAAGTGCATCTCTCTTCTCCCTCTTCCATGGCTACCACAATTTTCTTTGTGGTTTCTTTGTTATCATAGGCCTCTCCTGATTGTGCCTCTCGTTTAGGCATTCTGATCATGACTCTCCTGTCATCTATCTCATACTTCTTAAAATTTTCTGGGACCTCAAACAAAGATTCCTCCTCTTCTTGTGTGACTTCTTTCTTCTTCCTTTTCTTTCCTTCTTCCTTAGGAGTTACATGTGTGGCTAGCCTTACATCATTTGTAAGCTCTCCATGCCTCTGGGGTTGAAATTCTACTTCATGGAAGTATTCTTCATCTGATGCAAAAGGTGGGTCCATAATGATTGACTCTAGATCGGAGTCACTCGCATCCTCAAATGCTTTCAGGGCTAGGTTCACACTCTTCTAAAACTGCCTCTCCCATGATCGGCTCTATGGAGAAGACTGAAATGTCATAGCCATCCTCATCACAGTGAGGTGTCCATTGTCCTTCATGGATGGCTACATCCATGGTTGCTAGAATTTCTGCCCAGCCGTGAGGTTCGAATTCTTCGTCTGGAAAAACTACAGGTGCATAGGCTTGGTCTTGGATTGATCTATGGGTTTCTTTTGCACCTATCTCCCTGGCTTTTTCTCTCTTCTCTTCTTCTACTGCTACCTTACACATCCATAAGTGAGTGTCTTCATGCATCCATGAGGATCTTGATCCTAGGGAATGCACCAATTCTGTATCATCTTTGGCTCTATGGATGGGGTTCCATTGGATAGGAGGGACATCTCTATGAGAGTAATCCTTGAGATTGACTTTGGTTGTAACACCTAAGTGCTGCAAATACAAAGAATTGGTTCCCCAATCCTGTACCACTTGCAACTGCCGCATAAATGGTCTTCCCAAAATCATCTCATAGGCTTGATTTTTGCTAAAGTCACAGATAGCAAATGTGTGCTCAAACTCTACACCACAAGTAGTGAGAGTTATCCCCTCGAGTAGTCCTAAGGGTCTTTCTATGTGCCGTCAGCCATCTGCAATTTCATTCTCGTTGGCCTGAGAGCTGGCTTGCCCCATCGTTTCCATAAGGAAGTGGTAACAATTGCAACTCCTGCACCTGAGTCCAAGATGGCCTTGGTTCGTTTTCCTCCTTTTCCTTCTTTTGTAATAACTTCTTTTCTTTTATCCTATCTCTTCGGTGCTTCCATCTCTGGGACCTTTTACTTGCAATACTTTTCTCCGGCTCTTCTGAGTCTTCAACTCTTTGAGGGACGGGTGTATTCGTTGCTATGTCACTCTGGTTGTGTTTTTCAGCTTTTTCTGGGATCTCTCTAGCTTTAGCTCTCGTTATTGCTTTCAATGGTACAGTGTATTCCTTATCGCTCCCTGATGACTCGATTACTTCTATCACATTGATTTGTACGTTAGATGTAACCTTGTTGGGATTCTTGGGGCAGTCTCTGAAAAGGTGTTCCTTACCACAATCACTACAGTAGCCTTCCCAGACTCGTTGTGGTGGTGGTGGGTTTGGCAATGTGCATTCTCTGATGTAGTGATCACCTCCACATCTGTAACATAGTCCTCTGGGTACAGGCGGTCTGTTCATGGGTCGGGGTGGTATGGTTGTTCTAGGAGCTGTGTACATTAATGACACATAGTCCTGCTCATATCCGTATGAACTATCTGATGCCTCCATGCCATAGGCATATGGTTCATATAGTTGTCCATATTCCATCATTGAGCTTTCATAATTGGGATATGCTCCTTGACTATGGTTATAAAACGAGTCATATGGTTCATTACTAGTCAAAGGTGTGGCTGGGACTATCGCTCTCTCTAGATTTTCTTCAGGTTGAGCAATCTTGACTGGGACAACGTTCTGAGGATGGGGCGGTTGTTGTCCTAGTACTGGTTGTGGTTGGGTGTATCCCTGATACGCATATGGTCGTGGCATTGGTGCTTGCGGCTGATAAGTGGGATATCTAAAGGCTTCACCTCCCTGATCTCTCTGAGGGTGTCCATAAGGTCTCATGTATGGTTGTGCTGGTCTCGCTTGCCTATTGTAAGGGCAATTTTCTGGACTGTGATTTGTATATTTTCGTTCCACACTGCAATATTGTAGAGGTCCTGGGACAGTGGGTCTATTATAAACATAAGCAGGTGGTGGGACTACTCCCCTAGTACACAAGTGAGAAGGATGATCACCTCCGCACTGCATACATCTTCTGAGCATGGGTACTCTCAGATGGTTATTGGGGTAGTTCCTCTGTCCTTGAACGTTCAACTTCTTCGCTACCAAATCGGCTATTTCCTCTACATTGTTTTTAGGGATTGATGTGTTACTGGCCGAATCTTCACTTTTCAAGCTTCCTTGAGGTATTTTCAGGTCCTCTGCTAGGTTGTCTTCTAGATCTATACATTCCTTCATGCATTCTTGCAAAGTCTGAACTCTCTTTACATATACCAATGATCTCAAGGATCCGTTCAACAATCCTTCCAAAAATAATGATACCATTTTATTTTGGGTAGGTCTCTCTTCTACTGGGCATCTGTCTACATACTGCTTGAATCTTCTTGCAGCCAATCTCACTGATTCGGTAGGGGCTTGCTTGAAGCTATGGATCAGTGATGAAGAATTGTTTTTAATTCCTGACTTAGTGAATTCCTCAATCATTTCTTGGTATACTTGCTCCATGTTTTGAAAAGTATTAGTGTCCAATGGTTGAAACCATGCTAACGCCGTGTCTGACAAAGTAAGACCAAAGGACTTGTACTGAATCAAAAATTCTTCTACCTGTTCGGCTCTGATTACTTGTTTAAATTCAGCTATATGATTGTAAGGTTCACTAGAGCCATCATAGTGGTTTCTTATGCATTTGGCAACTTGGATTGGCCTTAATCTTCTTCCTGCTTCGGGTGGTCTAGGCATTACTGGGAAAATTGGTCTTCCTATTGGTATGCCTGGTCCTCTTACTACCGGCGGTCTGCCTGGAGCATGAATTCCATGTCTTGGGTCAATAGTTGGTTGAGGTCGGTAATTAGGGTTGGCCCGACTGTTGGTATGAATCATTATGGGATGTTCCAAGTGGATTTCTTGAAGTAGTGGCTTGGTCCCTAAGGGGAAACACTGGGATATTCTGATATTTCAACTCAGCTCTTTCCGCTTCTGTTAAGGGCCAATATCTTCTCTGATTCTTATCCAGATATGTGATGATGGTGGAGAAATCAGGATCTTGTAACTCATAGATGGTGACTGGATTAGGAGAAGCTTCCCAAATTGAAGAATGTGCTCTAAGAAGATGCTCTATCCCATTGATCAAATATACATCCATTAAGGTGTCATCTTGGGGAATCATGTCTCCTCTCCATATCCTAGCAACCGTAGATCTTCCCCTAGGTGTAGTTACTTGCTCTTCATTCCCATCTCCATTTAAGTTTGAAGCATTATTTTCTTCACCAATTTCATTAATGTTTTTTGGGTGTTCTGTGACAACATATTGGATATCTCTTTTGTCCAGGTAAAATCCTCCTACGTACTTGACTGCTGGTCTAGGCACTATGTAAGCCTCTGACGCTTTCTTTAACCTGGCCACTGATCTGTTTAGACCATCCAAATAAATAGGGATCTCATTTTGGTTAGTGTTCACATACTCCAAGGAGGTCCTGTACTCTCCCTCAATGATTGACATCATGCCAATCATGGGTACTGTGTTCTGCATATCCTCTGAAGCCATGGGAATTTCTTCCTCTGACTCACTAGAGGTCTCTGAATAATGTGAACGGTTACTTGGCTCTGCTACACTACCTACAGAAGAGATTACACTTCTTCGGCTTCCTAGGGTTCTTCCGGATCTCAGGTTCATCCACTTCTAAACTCTGATCAGTCTTGGCTAACCTTTAGCCTCTGGGATTCTTCACTAAAGGTCAGAATTCTAGGAAGAATGTTGGCTAAAAATTGACTGAAAATAACTTTTCAAGTCACGATACTTAACCTCCAAATTCCATGATCTTTGACTATAGACGATACTTGATCTCTGCATACAAACGATACACGACCTACGAACCAAACGATACACGATCGCTGATGAATATCGTGATCTTTGATCAAAACGATCTTTAGCACAAATGATACTTGGCTCCAAACGATACACGATACTTGCTGAAAACAATACTTGATACTTGGGAGAAAACGATACACGATATTTGATCCCAAACGATATTCGATACTTAAACACAGACGATATACGATACTTCCACCAAACGATACACGATCTCTGAAATGGAAACGATCAACGATACCTGAACAAAACAATACGCGATCTTTGGCAAATATCGCGATCTCTGTGAAACGATACACGATACTTAGCCAAACGATACCTCAAAAAACGATCTTTCGTAGACGATCGCTGGCAAAACGATACACGACACTGATCAAGTATCGCGATCGGTAAAGACCAAACGATACTCGATCTGACTCACGTATCGCGATCTCTGAAGACCAGACGATACACGATCTCTGAGAGGTATCGCGATCGCTGATACAACGATACACGATACTTGGGAAATATCGCGATACTCGACCACAGGAGATACACGATACTTGTGAAGTATCGCGATACTCGACCGCGGGAGCAAAACGATACTTGACCCTTAGACAATTTTTGAGAAATGTTTTTTAAGTTTTGGTTTACTAGTTCCTCTCCTCTCTCCTCACTCTCTGTATCACTCAACTCACTCCTTTTTACCCTCTGAAAATCTCAAACGATACCTGACGCAGATCGTTTTTTCTTTCTTAAATTGATTTGCTGAGAAATTTTGATCAAAAGGGTGGGTTAGCTTACTTTGGTAGCTCCTATAATCTCTTTGTCACTTCCCCTTGCTCTGTGCAACCCCAGGTTACCCGATTTCTCACTCACGATCTCTGGCGCAGCTCTCACGATACTCGACACCGCAGCTCACGATACTTGCTTTCAAACAAGTGATTTGCAAAAATGATTTTTGGGCTTTTATACTTGAGGTTTTCTTGCTTCAAAAAAAAAGACAAATTCTACTAATCTATGACTCACTCCTACTCCAATGACTTGACGTACTCTTTCACTACTCCTACTCTACTCACTCCACTCACTTCCCTAAACTAACAACTCACTACACACACTCCAAGAATGAGAAGTAGCAAGTGCGGCTGAAAATGACTTACCAAAGAAGAGAAAATTTCCACTCCTCCACTTACTTCAATGCAAAAAAGCTACTTACCATCACACGAATGCCTCGGTTTGATTCGTTCCTCCCCGGCAACGGCGCCAAAAAGTGTGTTGACCTAAGTACCAACTTAGGGACTTGCGGAGAAAGAGACTATACCTCAATCCCCTCTCAAGTGCATATAGTGGGGATACACGCTTTTAAATATCAATCCAAAGAGTATACAAACCTAGCCGAGTGTATGAGGACATGCAATCATGTGATGATCAATGCAAATGAACTACTCAAAGAGTGTAAATAAGGCAAAGACTTATCCAAACAAGCTTCAACTGTTGGTCATGGCGAAACGATACTTGGTGAAGCAGCCGTCAGTATTTTGGACTTTTCTCCCAGCTCCGAGCTCCAAATATAGCGAATAGCATATGCGTTTCGAAGCTCTCGAGAAGACGCATCCAATGGCAGTGGTTTCACTCAATTCTGACGCTCCTACTTCAAGTTATGAGCAAAATACTGAGTCGCGGGAAATACTTTCCTACACTTCAGCACTTCCTACACTTCGCACACACCTT
Source organism: Ceratopteris richardii (assembly GCA_020310875.1). Taxonomy (NCBI): domain Eukaryota; kingdom Viridiplantae; phylum Streptophyta; class Polypodiopsida; order Polypodiales; family Pteridaceae; genus Ceratopteris; species Ceratopteris richardii. The sequence goes on from CM035435.1 coordinate 155,130,313, forward strand.
ACCTACAGCAAATAAACACTTTCATGGATAGACAACACTCACAAGCACTCTTTCCAAGCAATACACATGCATACAAGCTCACAAAGAAGAAGATACAGAGTGAAGAAGACACAAATTCGAATTTCTGTGCTCTCTATTCTCACAATGGCAAAAAGTTCTTTACAAAGAGTCACATTTGACTTATATACTTGTGCCTTAAAAATGATCATTTCACACAAGAGACCGGCACTTTATTCACTAAGAGACTAATTTCCTACTGTTTTACATGGGTAAATCTCTAATCTTCTGCGGGTATGCATCTAGAGGACTCCTCTAGTGCCTTTACAACGGAAAATATATTACAAGAATGATTATGATACAAAAATATGATGTCCAAATCGGAAAAATTTTGGGGCCCATCTTTTTCTCTGCTTTGTGCTCTTTTTAGCTCTGCAACACTCTCCCCCTCTTCGTCTCTATCGTCCCTTGACAGGCTTTAGCTTTTCGTTGGCTGATTACTTCATTCCTCCGCACGCTACCCTTGGTCAGTTTTGTCTGTAGTTAAACAGACATGCAGCTTTGATGGCCTATTTTTGATTCAAGCTTTACTACACTAGAGCCTGCTGCATTTGTCTTGCCTGTTGATTTGGGTTGCCACGCACGCCACCAGTGACTAAGAATGTGCTGTTCTTAGTCACCCTCTTAAACTTTTCAGCCTCTACCCCTTTCTAACTTTTGGTCCTCTGATTTGTCCTGGTTGCACACATCTGACCTTGTTGTATTGCTTTGAGCCTGTTTGCTTTTCCTTGGTGTGTGTGCCCCTGCGGGGCTCTGTGCAGAGATGGGTAATGCGCCCCTGCGGGGCTTCTTGCAGAGATATATCTTCCGATATTTCTATTTAGTGAAGCTGCTTCTTTCGTTGCCTTCTTCTTTTCTTCTTTTTACTCGACTCTCCCTCAACAGGAAGTCTAGGTAGCTTAAAAAGCTAACTTTCAAGAGTAATCTCATAAAAAATAATGAACCACACACTGAGAATGAGTTTTAACAACTGATGACATCATCCCGATTTTCACGGGCTGCTATAGTTTGAGACCAGTGAGCAAAAAAATCAACATAACTCAAAATCTAGGCATCCAATGATTATGAAAATTTGTATGGTTATACTAGACTGTAAGATGAATCCAACAAGCTTTAAATCACTGAATTTGGATAAGTAACCATTGAGAAACACCTCTGACAAGATGAGTGAAAAAGTCGGGTACCTGATAGAGAAGTGAAAATGCACAGACACTGTTGACTTCAACTGAACATAACTGAAGATTGCAACATCCAAATGACATGAAAATTTGTGAGCATATAGTAGACTTATAGAGCTAACTTTACCAAGTTAAATCACTGAAAATGATGCACCAAGCTCAGAGAAAACATCTCTGAAAGCTAACTGAGAAAACTGAGAGTAATGGCAGTGAGTAGTACACTTCACAAGAACATGGAAAGATGAACTCAAATAATCATGAAAATGAAAGTATATTGCTTGTACAATACAATGACTTACTGATACATATGTGTGCCTTGTAATCACACCTTGATATGGCATAAAGCTCAGCTCTTGGAGGTCTTCACATAGGTCTCTCTAACCACGACTAAAATTGCCATCTATTTATAGTTGAGTTTGGGAGGCTAACTTCCCTCAATCACTCTCCAATCAATCAATGATTGATTTGATTCTCTACCTACCACAAATCACGAATTCGTGGCTCCTCTTTCCATTCTTGATCAAGTGGACTCAACCACTTAAGATTCTCTTACTTTTACATTAAGTAAACTCTTCAAAAGTTACAAGAGGTAGTTCACAAGTGAACTTTACATAGTCTTCTTTTTAAAGCTTCTTCTAAGACTTTGTGAGACTCCAACAGCTCCCCCTCAAGCCAAGTATGCTTGAGGCCTTCAATCTTCCAAGATTACCTGCAAACCAATCATAGCCTTGAATTTGCAAAGCTTTGTACCATCCAATGCTTTGGTTAGAATATCTGCACATTGTTGATGAGTGGACACATATGATATTTGAATCTCTTTGCTTAGAACCTTTTCTCGTACATAGTGATAATGAACTTCAATATGTTTAGTCCTTGCATGATAAATAGGATTAGCAGCCAAATAAATAGAACTCATATTGTCACCAAAAATAGTTGGAGTTCCAAACTCCAATCCAAGATCTTTGAACAATGTCTTCATCCACATAGCTTCTTGAGTAGCTATGGCAAGACCTCTGTATTCAGCTTCAGTAGAAGAGAGAGCAACTGTGGGTTGCTTCTTGGATGATCATGAAATAAGCTTTGAACCTGCAAAGGTAAGATAACCTGAAGTGCTCCCTCTATCTTCCTTGGAGCCAGCCCAATCTGCATCAAAAAATAGCTTCAAACCTAAATCAGATACATAAGGATAATAAAGTCCTTCATTTATGGTTCCTTTGAGATACTTGAGAATCCTTTTGGCAGCATCCATATGTGGTTTCCTTGGTGTGTGCATAAATTGACTTAGCACACTCACACTGTAACATATATCTACTCTTGTCAATGTGGCATAGTTGAGACTACCCACTAGACTTTGATATGATGTGATGTCCTCTATGAGTTCACCTTCATGTGAGCTCAATTTGTGATTGACCTCCATTGGAGTACCTGCAATCTTACAATCTTGCATCTTGAATTTTGCCAACATGTCCTTAATGTACTTTCTTTGAGTGAGAAACAAACCATGATCTTTGTAGACAACTTCCAAACCTAGGAAGTAGGTAAGTGAACCCAAATCACTTATCTTGAACTCTTCTCTCATCTGATCTTTGATCTTCTTCATACCATCTGCATCATTTCCTGTCGATATAATATCATCTACATATACACATAGGTAGATGATCTCGGAATTACTCTTTTTAATAAAGAGTGAAGGATCTACCTTGCTTGGTTGAAAGCCTTTGTCCTGCAAGAATGAAACAATCCTGAAATTCCAAGCTCTTGGAGCTTGCTTGAGACCATACAATGCTTTGTTAAGTTTACACACATAATCAGGATAAACTTGGTTCTCAAAACTAGGTGGTTGTGCCATATATACCTCTTCTGTTATCCAACCATTCAAGAATGCATTATTTACATCTAGTTGAAGTATCTTCCAATTCTTGGAAGAGGCAATACTAAGCAAAACCCTAATAGTAGGCATCTTTGCCACAGGAGAGAAGGTCTCCTCATAATCAATTCCCTGAGTTTGTGCAAAGCCTTTTGCTACAAGCCTTGCCTTATACCTGTTAATGGAACCATCAGAATTCTTCTTGAGTTTATAGACCCATCTTGAGCCTATTACCTTCATGGATGAAGTGTTGGGCACCAAATCCCAAGTGTTGTTTTCCTCAAGTGCTTCGATCTCTTCCTTCATTGCATGCTTCCATTCTGTTTTTGCTTTGGCCTCTTCAAATGATGATGGCTCCTCTTGGTTTATGTCCTGTGCTATGTAGATAGAATGTTTAGTTACTAATGAGGTGTCAAACCCATACCTTTCTGGTTTTTTCTTTTCCCTCATAGATCTTCTTAGGTCATGATGTCATGATTCTGCATCATGTCCAAGTTCCTGCAATTTTGCTTTACCTTTAGACTTCCATGCTTTGATCTTTTCCATCTGAGATACTTCATCATCCTCTCAGGTGTCTTGTTCTTCAATCTTTGGTTGTTCTCTACCAAGCTTTGGAAAATCTTCTTCAAGATTATATGGTAAATTGACCTTCCTGCATGAATCTTCATACCATGAGTTGTTCTCATCAAAAACTACATCTCTGCTTACCAAGAATCCTTTGTTGGTAGGGTTGTATAACCTGTAGCCCTTTTGATTGTTGTCATATCCAATAAATACACACATTTCTGCCTTTGGATCCATCTTGCCTCTAACCTGTGAAGGAACATGAGCAAAAGCAATACATCCAAAAATTTTACAATGATCTAAGCTTGGTCTTCTTCCATTCCAAGCCTCATATGGAGTCATCCCATCAAGGGATTTTGAAGGCAACCTGTTAATCAAGTAAGTGGTTGTAGATACAGCCTTAGCCCATAAGTAATTAGGTAAATGCTTTTCATTTAACATAGACCTTGCAGCTTCAACAATTGTCCTATTCCTCCTTTCTGCCACTCCATTTTGCTCAGGAGTGTACCTTGTAGTTACCTCTCTTTTGATTCCTCTTTCTTGAAGAAAAGCATCAAACTCATGGGAGAAGTATTCTCCCCCTCCATTTGACCTTAGCCTTTTTAGTGATTTACCTGTTTGGTTCTCCACAAGAGCCAAATATCTTTTGAAACATGAAAAATCTTCATCTTTGTGTTTCATAAAGAATAGGATAGTCCATCTGCTGCAATCATCAATAAAGGAAACATAATCCTTGATCCAAATATTGAAGCTTCCTTGCTAGGTCCCCATACATCTGTATGAACCAACTCCAAGAGATCTCCATGCATATAACCTTTCTTCATGAATGGTAACCTGTGAGACTTTCCAAATTGACACGCACTACACTTATAAATCATATGTTGTTTTGACAAATTAGGGAGTCCAAGTACACTTTGGTCCCTGTAGATTTGCTTTAATGACCTTTCACCAATATGTGCTAACCTTTTGTGCCATACTTCCAATTCTGTGAGTGTCTGACTACCATAATTAAAGAGAGCAATGTTTCTAGTGTCCTGTAATTCAAATGTGAACAATCTACCTATCTTTTCACCTTTTGCAATTTTTCTGAATCCTTGACTTGGATCTTCAACAAATGCTCCTGCTTTTGTGAACCTGACTTGCAACCCTTTCTCTACTATCTGCCCAACACTTATCAAATTCTTTGTAATGGTAGGGACATAGAGTACCTTACTGAGTAGGTTGATGTTTCCATCAGGTGCTTTGACATTGCCTATTTTCTCCACAGGATGTTTTGTATCATCTCCTGTTTGTACCTCATGCTTATTCCTTGGATCTTCTAAATCTGATAGGAGTGCCACATTTCCTGCCACATGATTTGAACAACCTGAATCTATGTAGAAAACATGCTCATCAGATTTACCTTGTGGCATAGCCATGTTCATGATCAATAATGAATCCTCTTTGTTTGAGTCTTCTGTGTAGTTATTGTAGTCTCTCCTTCCTTTGTAGCCTCCTTGATAGTTTGAATGATTGTAGTTTTTGTAGTTGCCATGATAATTGTTGAACCTTCCTCTTGAGTAGCCATAACTTCCTCTATTGTATCCTCTTCCTCTTTGATTCCTGGAATTCCTAAAGCAATTTTCAGTTGTATGATTAGTTAGTCCACAAATAGAACATGAGTTGGAGTCTTGGGATCTCCACCTGCCTTGTCTACCTCCTCTTCCTCTACCTCTGCCATGTCTTCCTCTACCTGCATAGTTAGCTTGATATGTACCTGCTTCATCATCCACTCTCTTTGCCTTTCCTTTGTTATCTTTGGACTTGCTTTTATCAGTGTATAAAGCTGAAGATTGATTACCTTTAGAGCTTTCTCCATTTTTTATAAGCTTTGCCTCTTGGGTAAGTAGTTGTCCAATGAGTGTGTTGAAATCAGGTACATGCATGTCCATGTACAAATCCATAGCTGTGGTGAATGCTTCCCACTTGTCATCTGCCTTCAAGCCATTGATGACCTGCCTTACAATTTGCTCTTCATCTATTACCTGTCTAATGCTTCCCAACTGATCCGCTATGTCCTTGAGCTTTGTGACAAAATCAGTCACATTTTGTTTGGGAGCCTTCTTGAGAGTTGTGAAATCCAGCCATAGTTGATGCTTCCTAGCTTTAGTACTTGAAGAGAAGAAAGCTTCAAGTGCATCCCACACTTCCTGAGATGTCTTACAACTTCTAATGTGAGGCAACAAAAAATCTGAGATAGAGTTGAGGAGATAAGACCTTGCAAGTGCATCCTTGGAGCACCATGTGCTCAATCTTTCTTGCTCTTCTTGTGTTGGTTGACTTTTGTTCCTGAAACTTGGCATAACTTCATCTCCAGCCACATAACCATATAAACTTCTACCTTGGAGATAGGCTTCCATTCTTAATGACCAAGCTGAGTAGTTACCTCTGTCCAATTTGTCAATTGATGAAGGAAATCCATCTGCCATGTTGTCCAACCTTGCTCTGATACCATTGTGAAGAGATGGATAGGTATGTGCTTGAAGATGAAGAGGTGTTGCAAAATCCTTGATCTACACCAGCCAAATGAACTCCAAGAGTATATGGTGGGCCCTTTTAGCTTGCCAATGAATGTATTAGACACCCTATGTACCTTGTAAGGTCACTCTCAAAAAGATAGATCAAAACAGATAAGTTGGAGTTAGCTCAGAGGTGAAAACTTGCTATTCTTGGTTCATACACCTGTCCAGTGTTTTACATAATTCTCTGAGCACAACAGCAATTAGCTTAATTCCTCTTGGGGAAGTCTAGGTAGCTTAAAGAGCTAACTTTCAAGAGTAATCTCATAAAAAATAATGAACCACACACTGAGAATGAGTTTTAACAACTGATGACATCATCCCGATTTTCACGGGCTGCTACAGTTTGAGACCAGTGAGCAGAAAAATCAACATAACTCAAAATGTAGCAATCCAATGATTATGAAAATTTGTATGGTTATACTAGGCTGTAAGCTAAATCCAACGAGCTTTAAATCACTGAATTTGGATAAGTAAACACTGAGAAACACCTCTAACAAGATGAGTGAAAAAGTCGGGTACTTGACAGAGAAGTGAAAATGCACAGACACTGTTGACTTCAACTGAACATAACTGAAGATTGCAACATCCAAATGACATGAAAATTTTTGAGCATATAGTAGACTTATAGAGCTAACTTTACCAAGTTAAATCACTGAAAATGATGCACCAAGCTCAGAGAAAACATCTCTGAAAGCTGACTGAGAAAAATGAGAGTAATGGCAGTGAGTAGTACACTTCACAAGAACATGGAAAGATGAACTCAAATAATCATGAAAATGAAAGTATATTGCTTGTACAATACAATGACTTACTGATACATATGTGTGCCTTGTAATCACACCTTGATATGGCATAAAGCTCAGCTCTTGGAGGACTTCACATAGGTCTCTTTAACCACGACTAAAATTGCCATCTATTTATAGTTGAGTTTGGGAGGCTAACTTCCCTCAATCACTCTCCAATCAATCAATGATTGATTTGATTCTCTACCTACCACAAATCACGAATTCGTGGCTCCTCTTTCCATTCTTGATCAAGTGGACTCAACCACTTAAGATTCTCTTACTTTTACATTAAGTAAACTCTTCAAAAGTTACAAGAGGTAGTTCACAAGTGAACTTTACATAGTCTTCTTTTTAAAGCTTCTTCTAAGACTTTGTGAGACTCAAGCCAATACTTAGGCTTGTCATAGACTTGCTCCAACAATTTGCAGGGACCAAAGTGTACTTGGTTTGCCTAATATCACAAGGCAACACATGATTTATAAGTGTGAAGCTTGTCAACTCGGCAAGGCTCATAGACAACCTTTCAATAAAAAAGGATATATGTATCAAAATCCTTTGGATCTAGTGCACACGGATGTGTGGGGTCCAAGTAAGGAGCCATCTATATCAGGCTCAAGATATTATGTGTCTTTCATAGATGATTGTAGCAGGTGGACCATTTTGTTTTTCATGAAGCACAAGGATGAAGTGTTTAATTGCTTTAAGAAGTATATTGCTCTTGTTGAAAACCAAACAGGTAGGACTTTGAAACGACTCAGATCAGATGGTGGAGGAGAATACTTCTCTTCTGAATTTGATGCCTTCTTGCATGAAAGAGGCATTAAAAGGGAAGTCACTACAAGGTATACACCCGAACTCAATGGTGTAGCAGAGAGGAGGAACAGAGCTATTGTCGAAGCAGCAAGGTCCATGCTCAACGAAAAGGGATTGCCAAACTACCTATGGGCAGAGGCTGTGTCTACAGCCACATATCTCATAAATAGACTTCCATCTAAGTCACTAGATGGAACCACTCCATATGAAGTGTGGAATGGAAGAAGACCTAGTCTAGAGCATTGCAAAATCTTTGGATGCTTAGCCTATGCTCACATTCCTTCTCAAGTAAGAGGGAAATTGGATCCCAAGGCAGAGAAGTGTGTATTCATTGGTTATGATCAAAACCAAAAAGGATATAGATTGTACAATCCAACCAATAAAGGATTTTCTGTGAGTAGAGATGTATTTTTTGATGAAAACAAATCATGGTTTGATGATGAGAGAAAAGTGAAGCTGCCTTATGACTTGGATGAAGATTTTCCATCACTTCAACCAAAGGAGCCAAAGCAGATTGAAGAAAGTGATTCGGAGATTGACCTAGAAGACTTGGAAAGACTAAAGCTATGGAAGAACAAAGGAAAAGCAAAGATGCAGGATGCTACATATGGACCCGAGAGCTCACATCAACCACTTAGAAGGTCTTTAAGGGAGAAGAAGAAACCAGAGAGGTTTGGTTATGATACTTCTTTGGTCACCAAGCACTCAATCTACATTGTAAAGGATTCAACCAATGAAGAACCTACCACATTTGAAGAAGCACAAAGCAAGAAAGCTTGGAGAGATGCAATGGATGAAGAAATGGAAGCCTTGAAGGAGAATGACACTTGGGAGCTTGTACCTAACAAGCCATCTATGAAGATAATCGGATCTCGATGGATATACAAAATCAAGAGGAATCCAGATGGAAGTATAAATAGACACAAAGCAAGGTTAGTTGCTAAAGGGTTTGCTCAAACCCATGGTATTGATTATGAGGAGGCTTTCTCTCCTGTTGCAAAAATGCCTACAATTAGGGTTCTCATTAGTCTTGCTGCATCTAGAAATTGGAATCTTTATCAACTTGATGTAAAGAATGCTTTCTTGAATGGATGGATTTCTGAGGAAGTGTATATGGCACAACCTCCTGGATATGAGGATGCACATCATCCTAACTATGTATGCAAACTAAAGAAAGCTTTCTATGGATTGAAGCAAGCTCCAAGAGCTTGGAATTTCAGATTGAAGACTTATTTGCAGGACCAAGGATTCAAAGCTAGCAAGGCGGATACCTCTTTGTTCATAAAGAGGAATGGATCTGAAGTGATCTATTTATGTGTGTATGTTGATGATATTATTATCACAGGCAATGATCTTGAAGGAATCAAACAGGTAAAGAGTCAAATGAAGGAGGAGTTCAAAATAAGTGACCTCGGACCACTCACTTGTTTTCTTGGATTGGAGTTGATCTACACAGATTCAGGTATATACATCACACAAAGGAAGTATGTCCATGACATGCTCGTCAAGTTCAAGATGGAAAATACCAAGTGTGCAGGTACACCTATGGAGCAAAATCATAAGCTTAGTGCTTATGAAGGAGAGCCAATTGAAGACATCACAAGCTATCAAAGCTTGGTTGGAAGTTTGAACTATGCAACACTCACAAGGGTGGATATATGCTATAGTGTTAGCATATTGAGTCAGTTTATGCATAAGCCGAGAAGACCACATATGGAAGCGGCCAAGAGAGTCCTCTCTTTGCCTCTTTTGCAGCCAGTTTTGGACAGTTCTTTATGATATGATCATTCCCTTTACAGTACTTGCAAAACAATTTCTGCTTTTTTTATTTCTTCTCATCTTTATCCTAGTTCTTCAAATGTGCAGCATTTGCAGATTTTTGCTTACTAGTAGAAGAGGTCCATTTTCCTTTGCCCTTCTGACTAGCCAGGAAAGCTTGATCTGCAACACGCATAATGGACCTGTTCTGCCTGGACTGATCTTCCTGCAACAGAACAGAGACTAACTCCTCAAATGATAAGGCATTCGGATTGCCTTTCATCATCAACCGAAGAGTAGAAGCAAAACTCTGATATGAATCAGGAAGACCATTCAGAACGGTCTGCACAAGTGAGCTATCTGGTATAACCTCATCAGCAGAAATCAACTGTTCTTTTAAATCTTTGATCTTTGTTAGGAAACTGTCCATAGAATCACCTTCATTCATGTGCTCACTCTCCAACTGTTTTCAGAGGTAAGCAACACGAGCCTCATTCCTAGCTTGGTACAATGTGGTTAGTGTATCCCAAGCATCCCTAGCTATTCTACAAGAGCGAATATGAGGAATAATGGCACGTTTGACAGACAAAGCTATCAATGCATGTGCCTGGGCATCTCTGCCATCCTAACGAATTTGCTCTGCAGTAAGTGCAACAGAAACAGCAGCACGAACAGGAATCTCTGGAATATCATCTTCGACACCATCTTCATCAGCTCCAACACCTGTATTTGCAGTACCTGTAGTTGCGGGTGTAACAGGACGTCTTTCAACACCCTGCACAATGTTCCACAGTCCTTTTGCAACCAATACATGGTGCATCATATAAGCCCATAATGGGTAGTTGGTACCATCCAACTTATCCTCAACAGCCAACATACGGAATACATCACTGCTTTCAGCCATGGCCGATGACTAAAATACCTTGATGCAGAAAATTGAATGTATCTCAGAAAGTTGAACAAAACTGCCCAGACGAGTTCTGCTAGACCTGTAGCAGACTCCGAGACGCTTAAACTGGTGAACAGAAACTGGTATATACCTTTGGCACAAAAAGACGAAATAGCCTGCACAAGTGCTGCAATAGTGCGTTCGGAGGCCGAAACGAGCTCAGATCGCGATTTCGGCACCACACAACGAAGCTGTTTTGATCTCGGAAACACGTTGAGTATGCTCACCAAAATTTGTGCAATTCTGAGACTACAAACGAAGGAGTGTCGATGGGGCCCTAGATGAAGCGACAACCTGCTCTGATACCAATTGTTGGAGATAGATGTTTGCGGAAGCACGCAAACAACACAAAGAAGAAGAAGAAGCTTGGAGCACAAACACACAATAGTGAATGTATTACTAGAGAATGTACAAAGATAAGTAGCCCATTAGGGCAATAGGCATATATACAAGCCGGGGGAAAAAAACCTCCTAAAGAGGGAAAAAAGTGCCCCGGCGGTCCTAGTGTGTTCACACACATCACTACCTAAATATATCAACAGATACTGATTATCCCGGCGATACGATACTTGAAGAGTAGACGATAGGATACCAAGTCTAGGTACGATACGATACTAGGAACTACACCGATACGATACTTGAGTTTGCCCCGATACGATACCTATCTCCTCGCACGATACGATACTACAATGAAGGGACGATACGATACCAAGATGGTATCGCGATACGATACCGAAAAGAGATATGATACTTGGGTTTGCACGATACGATATTGCTGCAGGTGGCAATACGATACCTCCAACCTGAGCGATACGATACTGGGGCTCTGACGATACGATACTAGAGTGGGGCACGATACAATACTGACAGCCATGCGGGGTGATACCGCAAAACCGTGCAATACGATACCAACACAAGCGGCGATACGATACCACCGACTTGCGCGATACGATACTAGTACGGTATTGCGATACGATACTAAACAAGGCACGATACGATACCAAAATGGACCGCGATACGATACCACTTTGGTAAGGTGAGATCGCGATACCAACCTGGCGATATGATACCACGAGTGGTATTGCGATACCAAGGCTGGTAGTCGACGATATGATACTTCGGCGAGTATCGCGATACAAGGGAATTTTTGGTATCGCGATACCAAAAACTCAACCGATCGAGATACTCAAGACAAAATACCTCCAAATACAAAAAATTTTACACCCCCTTACTCTTCTCTCACCCCTCTTCACTCCTAGCTTACTGTCTCTTTCAAAAAAACTCAAAAAACACACTGTCCCTCCCCGCGATACTAGTCGCGCAACTAATCACGTTTTTGTGCACTTCTAAAGTGTTTTTGCCCAAGAAATTCTGTGGAATCTTACCTTTGTGATGTCTTGCTTGCACCTTGAGCTCAATACCTAGCTTTGATGGCCTGTAACACACGATACCACACTCACGATACCGATCGTTGCTCGCACACGATACTGCTTTTCAGAACAGTTAAGAATTGAACTAAAATTTTTGGTTTTTATACTTTTGGTGACTAAAACTGAATTACACTAATCTAGCAAATGTTTTGGGATTTTTCTTGGTCTTGGCGTACTCCTACTTCACTTCTCTTCTCCTCTCCTCTCATTCTAACCTAATCCTAACTCTTCCTTCTCTCCCTTCCTACTAACCCTAAACCTAGAAACTCATTACACACACCTCCGGGATGTGAAGTAACAAGTGCTGATGTGATTGACTACTTGCCACTGAACGAGTTCACTTCTACAAGTACGATTTCATCACACTCGATCTATAAGCATCACAAAGGCACCTTGGCTAAGTGTTCCCCGTCAACAGCGCCCAAAACGTGTGTACCTAAGCCAAGAAGACTTAAGGACTTGTGCCAAAGAGACTAAACCTCATTTGCAACACAAGTGCGTATAGTGGGAAATTGACACACGCTTACTTGTCAATCCGATCAAACGACCTAACCAAGTGTATGAGGACATGTGCACACATGATGGAAAATGAAGTGGTTCAGCTTATATGTATGAAAAAAGACTAATCCACCTCTCAAACTCGCTGAAATACTAAAAGTGTCTGCCGCGATACCACTTATAATAATTTTTAGTAAATCGAGGATTTCTCCTAGCTCCAAACTCCGAATATAGTCAATAGTAGACTCGTTTTGAAGCTCTTGATGAGACACATCTATTGGAGGTGGTTTCACTTGATTCTGACAACTATGCTTCAAGTTATGACCAAAATAATGAATGGAGGGAAACACCCACACTCACGCCACAACTCTACAAGCTCACACACACACTACAGTAGCTCAAAAACAGTGGGGAGGGGTAGACAACAGTCCTACACACACATTCCAAACATTACACACACATAGAAGATCAAAGAGAAGATGAAAATCTACAAGAAAGATGCAAATTCGAAATTCAGGATCTCTCCTTCTTCACAATGGCAAAAAGTCTCTACAAAGACTCTGTTTGAGCCCTGAAATAGGCTCTAGAACCTAATTTTTAACTAGGCCGGACACTAGGTCTGGACAAGACCAAAGCTAGTTAGAAAACTATAAAAAGAGCTAGAGAGCTCATTTTTGAGGTTAGATTGTTTGTGAATTGAGCTTATGTAAGAGACTTTTTGACTAATGCAAAGAACTCCATTGTTCCTCTCCTTGTTCTTGCCTTGTGTGCGCGTGTGTGTGTGTATGTGTGTGCATGCTTGTGTGCTTCTCGCTCACACACTTGTGCCTTCACTTGCTCATAGTCTTCATACTAGTCCTCACGTCTCCACGGATTGACAATTATGAGGTGAATCTTCTCACGTTGGTACTCACCATTGTGCTAGAGTGACACCAAATTTGGCGCCATTGCCGGGGAGAGAGCTTCGAGGACGAGCGTGTGATGGTAAGATGTCGAGTTGAGACATTGGAGTTATAGGTAATATCCTTCCTTTTCTTTATTTTTCTTCATTTTTTCCTTACTTTCGCATCACCATCATCACCATCATCATCCCCACCATCTCCCACCTCCATCTCCATCTCCATCTCCACAAAAAATTTCAGTTTTTTGGTCATATTACACTCCCCACCTCATTTCCCTCATTTCATTGTGAGAGAGAGCGAGAGAGAGCTTGCATGCTATCTGTTTTTGGTGTGTTTTTGAGCTTTTGTTGCAAGAACTAGCTGTACCACCTTCTCCAGCAGTGTGCGCAGGTACGACAGACTGTGCACAGGTCTCGGGACGACGACCTCTGTCTGTCGCGATAGACAGAAAAACTTAATATTTTGTGAATGTGTGTTTGGCACGGTAACCTACACCATTAGAGCACTCCAAATCACTAGAAGTTTCTCAAAAAATTGCGTTTTTTTAGTCTATCGTGATAGACACCGTCTATCGCGACAGACACCGTCTATCGCGACAGACACCGTCTATCGCGACAGACAGAGACCCACGACAGATCCAGTCTATCGCGACAGACACCGTCTATCGCGACAGACACCGTCTATCGCCACAGACCAAATCACGACAGACGACAGACACCGTCTATCGCGACAGACACCGTCTATCGCGACAGACACCGTCTATCGCGACAGACACCGTCTATCGCGACAGACACCGTCTATCGCGACAGACCAAATCACGACAGACGACAGATAGCGTCTATCGCGACAAACACCGTCTATCGCGACAGACCACTCTATCGCGACAGACACCGTCTATCGCGACAGACATCGTCTATCGCGACATACCACTCTATCGCGACAGACACCGTCTATTGCGACAGACACCGTCTATCACGACAGACCACTCTATCGCGACAGACACCGTCTATCGCGACAGACCACTCTATCGCGACAGACACCGTCTATCGCGACAGACAGCCCCCCACGATAGTTTGTGTCTATTGCGACAGACACCGTCTATCGCGATAGACAGACATTTTCGGCAAAAATTAAGGGGTAAATTTTTTGGAAATTTAGGCTAAATTTTGGGCATATTTGCACTCTCAAATACTCACACACTTGCAAAGGCCTTAGAAAAATGCATTAAAACTCCTGAAAGGTTCTGTTTGTCTGTTTAACCCCCTAAACCCTGAACGGTTATAACTTTTTCATACGAAATCCATTTTTTGAGCTCTAGGGCTTGTCGGAAAGCTCGTGGCATATACTACACGCCCTCAACTGTTTTTTATAAGAATAATGCGTTGATTTTTAGATAGGATATTTGGAAGTTGACACACTGAGGGGTAGGAACACCAAGGGAGCTCTAGAGGAAATTTTTAGCAATACAAAAGGGGGAACAAGGATCATTAAAAAAGTGTCTGAAATAAATTGTCTATCAATTGAAGGATCAACTTGAAGCTAAACTTGGGATTCTTACAGGATCATCGAGAGCTCTTGGAGAAAGCAAAGTAAGTGCCAAGGAGAACAAGCTCGGGAATGTGCTTCCTGGGTAGACCAGCATCGCCAGGAGTAGCGACTTGAGGTTGGAACATCATTTAACCCCCTCAGTCTATTCTTAACATAGGCTAAGTGCGAGTCGTTGTTCTGATTGACTAGGGGTACGATAGGAACACTCAAGTTTGAAGAGCCCTTAATTTCTCAAGTGCAAGGGTAGGCAAAATTGTAGTCAAGGGATAACTTAAAGGAAAAGAACTTAAACTAAGCGGACGCAGAACATCAAGTACGACCCACGAAAGTGCTCCTGATGACGCTTAACTAAAAACAAGAAAACACATCCAAAGGAACTTAAAAGGAACAAGTGACTGGTACCAAAGAATCAGCAACGTACAAAGGGCATATGAACCTTAGGTCAGGTAGACACAAAGGGAGAGACAGACAAAGCCTTAGATCTTCAGAGGCTAGTGTCAATCATACTGCGAGGTCTTGGGCCCAGCAGTTGAGCCATCATTCGTATTACCCTAGTTCTGAGACTAGCGAGTCTGAGATGTCCCACGGTATGGAGAGACCTATAGGAAGTTCTGGGGTGCCATATTTACATAGGGTGGAAGGCCCTTACAAGATGCAACTCGAGTACCTTAGGACCAACCGATTAGGTGCTAGCATCTATGAGGACGGCCTAAGAAGAGCGGTGGTCCAGATTAAAAACCCTGACCAATCCATTGGACTAGAACGCCCAGCTGTCAAGTTTGAAAATGGAGCATACTTGGACAAGGAAGGGACAATATATGTAGTCACCAGTCATCCCGATAGGACAGATGAATTTTGGAATGTGGTCCCAGAAACGGACTTAGGTGACCTAGAGCAAGGAAACATGGGCGAAGAACCTAGAAACCCCCGGGGCAAATCTGTTCTCACGAGGATTATCACACCAGAGTGGATTCCCCAAGATAATAAGAGCATAGATCTCCTCTTGAACCGAGAGACGGATGAAGCCTTTTGGAGATATAGACCTAGTCAACCGAGTGAGGTAGGAACAATCATGATATATGAGTTCAAAGATCCTGATATTCCAGGAAGAGTGACCTACTTAGATCACTCTTCAGAGAGGATCTTTGGGGTTACAGAAAATGATAGGCATGCTTACACTTGGAAAGGAGAATTTATCTTCCCCCAACCAAGATCGGATGTGTCCTTTGGTCGCCAAGGAGCTGGAACATCTCAAGCTCAGGGGACTCAAAGAGAAAGGAGTCGAGAGAGACCTGAGGTAAGCTTTGCCAACTCTTGGGGAAGAGAAAGAACGAGAATGGACACGAATAGAGGTGAACTTGAGGGACATAGAGCCCCAGGGAACCGAAGAAATGCCGATGATTTCCCTTTGCCAAGACCAAGAGAGCACACGAGGACCTTGAGACCAACTCAACTGGTGAAGTCCATGAAGAATTACTTCGATGGCACGGGTGACCCTTATGACCATGTGGCAGAGTTTAGGCAAGTCTTGAAAGTTGAACAGGTAGAGGACCTATTCACACAATATAATGCTTTTGGTCTAACCCTTAGGAACACTGCCCTTACGTGGTTTCAACCACTGAACGAGAGGCATTTCAGAAACATAGACTAGCTCTTAGAGGCATTTATCATTGAGTTTTCTAAGAATGGAATCAGGCACAACACTTCCTCACTAATTCATAGCTTCAAACAAACACCTCAAGAGACGGTCAGACTAGCTGGAAGAAGATTTAGGTAGTACCTGGAGAGATGCCCGATGCCGGAGTTACCCACACCAGCCAAACAAGTGGCCTTGTTCTTAGATGGATTGTTGAGCACCAAGCTCAGGTCATATGTGTATCTGAAGGACCCCAGAACAATAGAAGAGTGCGTGCGCATGTGCATAGACATTGAGGACAATCTAGGTGAGGAATTAGAACTATCAAAAATCTATAAGGATTCTGATAGCTCTAGTAGCCTCACATCTGGTCAATCCACATCCATTGAGGAACTTGCAGAGAAGGTAGCTCAAAAACTAGGTGTCTCTAGCAAACAAATTCCGAGATTTGCCCCAGTTAAGCAGTGTTACATTTGTGGCGGTGACCATATGGCAAATGCATGTCCCATTATGGCCCAACCCCAGGCGAATCCTAGTAGCCAGTACTGCACCATAGAGCGCAGGTACACCAACCACACTGCACAAGACTGCCCACATAACAAACAAACTGTTAGGCAAAATTACCCTCAGCCATATCCACAATAGGGTAGATACCAGAATCAGTACCCACCACAACAATACAACAGACCACAGCAAACTTATCAGCCACCTTATCAAGGGCAACTGAGACCCCAGCCAGTGCTAGCACAACAACCACCTGCTCCTACTAATGTGATTCCGGTCAAGTATGCTGCTGCAGAAGAAAACCTGAATAGAGCGATAGTCCCAGTAACACCATTAATCTCAAAAAGTGATCCCAGTGACCATAGCTTTGATTCTACACATGTTGATAGTCCCCAGGCTTACTACATGCAGTCTCCTGAACATGGTGAGTCTTACTACAGTGAGGAACCGAGTGAACCTATTTGGGAGCCTGAATATGCTAATGTCATGTACACAAACCCCAACTCTAGACCTCAACCTAGGCAGATACGACCCCCTTTTCCTAGAGGACCTTGCTTCAGATGCCAGGGTGATCACCTCATACGTGATTGCCCCATGCCTGCACCTACACAACCCCAATCAGTGACGATCCAAGGCTTTTGCCAGGAGTGCGAAAAGGAACATCTCTTATGAGATTGTCCCAAGAATCCCAGCAATATGCCAAAAATCACTCCGATTAATGTTATTGGGTTAGTGGTCAATTCCACAGGAAGTGTCACTTCCACTGCACCAGTGCAGGTAATCACTAGAGCTCAAGCATTGCAGCAAAACCAAGGGGTAAGCTAGGAAAAGAGCCCAGACGCTAGCGATACTGAGAGCCAAAATAAGAAGAGAACAAGAGCTTGGAGAGATAGCCGTGAACGTATGAAAAGGCAATGGGCAAAGAAGATGAGTGAACTTGAGGAAAGTCTACGAGAAACCAAGGCCAAAATCATAGAGATCACATCTCAACCGCACTCTCACACATTCCCACCGCTACCATCCCCATCACCCTCCATCTCTCCACCCTCTAATACACCCCACGTAACCCACCCACCACCCCGAGCAGGATCAGTATTAGTTGATCCCACTCCTGAAGACATAGACATGATGCTTAAAGCATATTAGGCCAGAATCCAAGAAGGGCCAAATGTAACGGATCATGACAAGTGCTACCCCAGAGCTGACCTAGAGATAGAAAGAACCAAGCTTTGCGCGAAAATGGTCGCATTGGCTCAGACTATGTTTGAAGCCAGTCGCCTTTTCAATTACTCGGGCTCAGCCAAGACGCAATTACACTTGCATGGACTTTTAGAGAAGTTAGAGGGCATAATTGCAAGATCTGCCAAGGAAGAAAAAAATCAAGAAAGAGATAAAGCAAGCAAAAACATGACCCATCCCCCACCGAAAGCTTATGTGCCCAATTCCAATGAACCAGACAACCCCCCCTCCCTAGAAAGAATAGAGAATCTAATTGCACAATCACAAAAGGAGCCCGCCCCTCAACACCATGACAAGGCTAGTGAAAGAGCAGGTCTTCCTACCCAGAAAGCCTATGTGCCTGAGGCCTACGTGCCTAACTCTACGGAGCCAGACACCTCTTCTTCTATGAATCAATACACACCAGAATTCTTACGAGAGATTCAAGAAGAGAAATGGGCTAAAGAGAGTGAAGTTCCTCCTCCCATTGAACTTGTGGATGACACACACGATCAATTCCCACAAGACCTTCCTTTCCTTTATGGAGAGCAGGAGAGTGCCCAATCTCAAGAAAGATTAGACTTCGAGTCTAATTCTTTACAAGAACTACCCCATTTCACAGGCCCATGGGAAGCAAAGTCCACCTGTATGAGAGCACCTACAGTCATGGTAAGAAACGAAGATTCAGTCATACCTAGGAACACAGAGGTAGTGAAGAACACTAAAGTGCAGTGCAATCTCACTTTGGAAGAGCTGCTTAAAGTTAGACCAGAAGTGTGGAAACATGTAGCCAATCAAGTGCCCGAGATAGCAAAACCTCGTTCCCAGGTAGGATCCCAGAGAACAGTGCCAGAAATACCCTTAGACAAGATAGGAGACATGAGTGAGGGCGAAGAGGGAAACACATGCCTGAAGAATTAGCCATGTGGATTCAGGCATACAAGGCACGAATAAGAGCAGCACCTACCATAGAACAACACGAGAGAGAATACCCAAGAGGCGACTTAGAAAAAGAAAGACTGGAGATCTGCAAGAAATTGATAGAAGTTGCACAACAGACCTTAGAAAAACCTGCATCGTCTTTACCCAATACCCGAATTTCTGAAGGAGAATTCCAAGAGTGTGTAAACTCTCATGAAAAGCCCGAAGTAAGTAGAACACAGAATGACGAATGTGGTATTGAGAGAAGGGAAAGATCCATAGTTCCCGAAGTAGAAGGAGAATGGACGATCTATGGGCACGAGTTCAAGAGGACAAATGGAAGAAAGTGGAAGGAATTGAACCACCCTTTGAAGAACTAGAAGCAGGAGATGAAATAGAGGGTTCAATACCTGAACTACATTCAGAGGAAATTTTTCCGATAGATGCAAGTGACCAAGGAGAGGAAGATGTAAAGGAACTGCCCAATTACACAGGGGAGTACGAACACAATTCAGAATTGTATCGTATTCCCTCAATAAGGAAACGATAAACGAACCCATCAGTCCAAACATCGGAGATCATACAACGCCTTAGAGAGGTAAAAATCCCTTGTACCCTAACATTCGAAGAACTGTTGAAGGTAAAACCACATTTGAAGGAGAAATTATTCAATCAATGGGAAGTCAAGGAGGAAAAGAAAGAGATAGCAGACGAAGTAAACACAGTGAGAATTCCAGTGGATAAGGTAGGAGACTTTAGTGAGGGAGATGAAGGAAATACCTGTCTTCCAATTACTTATAGGGGTTACACCACCAAAGCCATCTTAGATTCGGGAGCTGGTGTTGGTATTGCTACCAAAGAAATTTGGGAGAAATGGGGAAAACCAGCGTTAAGACCAACACGCATGAAAATACAAATGGCAGACGGACATACAGAAAGACCCTTAGGATTGTTGGAACGAGTAGTTTTCACTACATGTGGAGTGGAATTCGAACACACTTTAGCAATATGTCACTTCGAAAGGCCAAGCAATTATGAAATGATCCTGGGAAGGCCTTTCATGAGACAGTTAAAGGTCGTACAAGATTGGGGAAAAGATGTTGTATACCTACAACACGCAGGAACCACCACTAGAATAAACCTACATACGTACACTTATCAAGATGTTCCACCTCTACAATGGAATCAAATTCATAAGGAGGAAGACGATCAATCAATTCATAGTGTAGGTTCTAGTGATCAATCTTGGATGAACGAGGACACTCATCTATGGATATGCCAAGCTGCAAAGAAGGAAGAGGAGAGAAGAAAAGGATGGCAGCAAAAACAAGGAATAGCGAGGTCTGTACAAGATCCAGCTTACATGCCACAAGTATTTCCGGATGAAGAATTTGAACCACACGGTTGGATGGAAATTTTAGCGACCATCTCTTGGAAAGAGTGGCAGGGAAGGAAGTCTATAGCTTTCTGGATGGCTTTTCAGGGTATAATCAGGTAGCTATTGCTCTTGAGGACCAACATAAAACAGCGTTCGCAACTGAATGGGGAGTATACGCCTTTAGAGTCATGCCTTTTGGTCTGACTAATGCCCCAGCCACCTTCCAAAGATTGATGTGTCATGTATTCAAAGAATTCTTAAGAAAAAGTATGGAGGTCTACGTGGATGATCTTTGTACTTACTCAGCTATACGATTAGAACATATCCCAGAGCTAGAAAAGATCTTTGCTAAATGTCGACAATATCGAGTATGCCTTAACCCAGAAAAATGTGTCTTCATGGTTAGACAAGGAAAAATCTTAGGACATATTGTCTCTAAGAATGGGATTTCAACAGATGAAGACAAGATCAAAGTAATTCTGGATTTACCCAGACCAAAGACTGCTAAAGAAGTTCAAGCATTTATGGGACATTGTGGATACTATCGAAGATTTATACATATGTACGCCATAATTGCTAGACCTCTTTATGCATTATTGACACAATTTAATTGGACCAAAGAATGTGAAAAAGCCTTCAACGAGTTAAAGAATCGATTGAGTTCAGCACCAATCCTTCGAGTACCTAACTGGAATAAGCCGTTTCACATTCATGTGGATGCTTCCAAGTTTGCCATTGGTTGCATCTTAGCTCAACCTGCCGAAACAGGAAAACTAGACCACCCTATAGCCTATGCTAGTAGACAATTAAATCAAGCAGAATGCAATTATACCACCACGGAGAGAGAAGGCCTAGGGATGGTGTACGCAGTCAAAAAGTTCAGACATTACCTGCTGGCAAACAAATTCAAATTCTTCATTGATCATCAAGCCCTACTGTACCTAGTCAACAAGCCTTGTAATACTGGACGACTAGTACGATGGTTTTTATTGCTAATGGAATTTGATTTTGAGGTAGTAGTCAAGAAAGGAAATACTCACATAAGAGCAGACCACTTATCACGAATGACCCATGGAGAACCTCCCATAGGAGTACCAGATGATCTGCCAGATACGTACCTTTTTAACCTGGAAGTATGTCCTCAATGGGCAGAAAAGTTGATCCCTATACTTACTCATGGACCTAAAGATGGGATCACGCCAAACCAAACCCAAGACCTCTGGAAGACTAAAAACCTTCATATAATTGCGGGAAGTTTGTATCACCAGGATTCAAGTGGATTATTAATGAGATGCGTGGAAGAAGAGGAATAAGAAATGTGGCTTCAGAAAGCACATGTAAACCAATGGAAAACTCATTTGAATGCAAATGGAACATGGCAAACCCTGAAGAGGTTAGGCATATATTGGCCAACCATGCAAAGAGATGCACATAATTATGTATCAACCTATCAGACCTGTCAAGAACAAATCCCAGATGAGAACTCTACCTTATGCTATTCTACCATAGCACCAAGATGGAGCATGCCTCTGGTAAAGTTCTTGAAAACTCAAGAATACCCAGAAGGAACTACTTCAGCAAGGAAACGTGCACTTGAAGAACAAAGTAAGGATTATGCCATTATAGGAAAACAACTTTTTAAACGAGGGAAAGATAACCAATTACGAATGTGCGTTCACGAAGATGAATATCTTTCTGTTTTAGAGATGGCTCATACAGGAGCTACAGGAGGACACTTCTCTGCAGATAAAACAGCAAAAATGATCCTCTTTGCTGGAATGTGGTGGCCAACTCTACACCAAGATGCCATAACATATGTGCAACGGTGTGATACTTGTCAACGAACGAAATATCCAATTAGAAGAGATGAGATGCCACTTAGACCCATGATGAGTGCCAGAGCTTTCACGAAATGGGGAATAGACTTCATAGGACCTATTAGCCCACCAGCGAAAGGATCCCATGCCGAATATATAATTGTAGCCACAGACTACCTGACCAAATGGGTTGAAGCCAAAGCAACCAAGAAAAATGACACAAGAACCACGGCCAAGTTTCTCTTTGAGAACATTTTCACTAGATTTGGACTACCAATAGAAATTGTGAGTGATAGAGGTACGCACTTTGTGAATGAAGTTATAGAAGCTTTATTGAATGAATTCTTGGTAATTCATAAGAAATCAGCTCCTTATCACCCACAAGCCAATGGACAAGCCGAAAGTTCGAATAAAATCTTGTGTACAGTTCTCACCAAAATTGTTAACGATGGTAGATCAGATTGGGATAAACAATTACATCATGCTTTATGGGCATTTCGAGTAGCCTATAAAACCGCCATAGGCACTACTCCTTTTAACTTAGTATATGGACAAAATGCTATTTTGCCAATTGATTTCTTAATTCCCACTCTGAGAGTAGCAACTACTTACGAGTGGACAGGACATGAACTATCAGCTCAATTGGATCAAATAGAAAAGCTTCATGAAACTAGGTTACAAGCGGTAGCAGGTATTTATGCTACTAAACGACGATAGAAAGCCTACTTTGATGCGCACATTAAGGACAAAAATTTGAAGGAAGGAGATTTAGTTTTGGTATACACCTTGAAACAGCACGCTAAGAAGTTGCAGAAGAGAGGATATGGTCCATTAATCATTAATCGTATATCTACAAGTGGAGCAATTAGCTTAGCAACCTTAGATGGAGACGTATTACCAAACTACATCAGTGGATGTAGAGTAAAAAAATATCTAGAACCATTGACCAAAGAAACAATGTCTCGATTAATCAACGGCAAGAATAGACGCATAGAGGAGGAAAGGATATGAGAAGAAGCGAGACAGGAAGCCCTAGAACGAATAAAGAAACGGAAAGAGTGGAGGAGAGAGCGAGATGAGAGATATCGACTAGGAGAAGAACTCATCCCAATGGCTAATTTTAGAGCCAATCAAAGCGTAGGTTCACAGAGAACGCAACCATATTTAAATTTGGGAGCAGGTAAGACGGAGTACCACTTGGTGGATGCTCTCATTGACACAGGAGCTGCTGTAAGCTGCATCAAGCTTTCTTTGACCCAAAAACTCAAGGAAGAAGTACGCCCATCAATGGCACAATTGATAGGAATAGGAGGAACAATTACTCAATGCATAGGTGAGATCACCTTACCTCTGCATCTTGGCAACAACACTATGGAACAAAAGCTATTAGTGTGTCATGATCAGGATTTACTTGAAGAGGTAGTGTTAGGTCAAGACTGGATTTACGAATATGAGGTGACCATTCAATTGGCTTTAGGATACATCTCAGCCAGGATAGGACATCGTGAAGTATTCAGTCTGCTAGACGAACGACCAATCAAATCTGTGAGCATGGAGCAAAAAGTTCATTCTAAAGAACAAAGTCCTGAATGTATGATCACTAGCACTATAGAAACACCTTCGTCAAGTACTATATGTGCGGACACATTGAATTCTGCTTGCACACCATCTTCTAGTCTAGCAAGTCACGAGAGTGTCAATCAAGCTGAAGCTGACCTCAGTAAAGCACTATGCCTAAGAGAGACTAGTCCTCTGAGTAATTCAAAATCTGTACCTATTAAAGTATACCCTATTCCATACTCTAACCAAGCGTGGATAAAAAAAGATCAAGTGGAGGAGTATCTTCGACGACAGAAGCACAACTGACATCAGAACAAACAATCAAAGGAGAAACCAACTCAGTCGGAACCACGAAGTCATCGACGAACTGCTACAATATGGATTCCAAAGAAAGTAGTAGCCGCTCAACAGGATCGTTTGCAAATCTGGATTCCTAAGTCATGCGCTCCAAAGAAACCAAGCTGAAATGATGATCCTTAGCACAAGAAGAACCAATGTGGTCCACAGGCAAAACAGCCACAAAAAGGGAGTTACTGGAGAAAGAAGGAGTCTGTAATGGCAACCCGAGCCATTCCGAGATTTACAAATCAGATAAAGCAGAAATACAACAAGAAAAGAGCCACATTCATCGGAATTGGGCAACATACAACAAAGCTCAGCAAAATGAAGCAGATTTGGATACCGAAAGACAAAACAAACGGCATACATCAACCAACTACTTCCAATTGCACACATATGGAGCCTTCGAGACCCAAAGTATGCATGATAGGGCCACATTATAAGGCCAAGCATTCGGCACATCCTTCTTCTATTTCAGGATAGTCAAGCACATTTTCCTCTTGGGAAATAGGAGAGCACTTGTACATACATTAAGAAAATTACTCAAAAAATTTAATAACCGCTTCGGCTTAACCTAACTTTTCTCTTTTCCTTTTCAGATGAAAATATAAAAATACCTAAAAATGTGAAAAATCTAGGTATTACCTTTCTCACACGGGAAAGGGGCGACACCATTCACTCGGAGCAATATCGAGCTTATAACAAACAAACAAAGGAGGATTTCGGATAATATATGGCAACTAATTCATACTCTATATTGAGTGCAGATGGCGTCTACTAATTCTGAAGCTACACAAGAGGAAGAGGTCCAGCTTTTCCCACTCGAGTCAATTACAAAAGCAAGAGGACACTGGTTTCGGGATGACCAACCAGTGTCAGATCTCATCTTCCTGGCAACTATAAAAATTATGGATACAGATCACTATTTTCCAATCATGTCACAGGACTTCAAAACAATAATACAAGGATTACCTCATATTGAAGATGTATGGACACAAGCAGGCATAGAGGCATTTCTCAAATTGCCAATCTATGTTCCAGATTTTCAGAGATGTGCACAAGTAATGAATACCATGCAACCTGCAGCTACAAAGATATCAGTTCCAGAAGCACGCATCTTGGATAAAGTCGGAACCTGGAAGACCATCCAATTCACACACGAATTAATCAACAGAGCATTTGGATGGAAGCAAGAAGGAGTCACAAATCTCAAAGCAGAGTGCCATGATCCCAAGAAGAGATCATTTTTGAATATAAACAGAATTGACATAGAAGATGCTGTTCGATTGGTGCATCAACACTTTTGTTTCCCAAGCATGCACAGGTATACCGCTCCACAAAAAATAGCCGTACAATTACTATCGCATGCCATGAGACAAATTGGGAACAAAGTGAATATGACAGGCTATGTTCAAGAAAGATTATTTGAAGCCTAGAAGAAGTGGGGCTAGAAGAAATTTTTGAATGGTAGTTCGGCTCTCACATTACTGATATATGAAGCTTTAGATATGAAGAATTGTTTGAGAGAGATGCCAACTTCAGAAAAGCTAGCCAAATATGCGAAACCCGCCATTGTTCCTAAGAAAAAGAAGGTTGCCATCAGTGGGGAAGAAGCAGAAACCAGTTCTCAGCCGAGAATGAGAGGCACAAAAAGACTACAAGAAGTCAAGCAAGATGAAGAAGGAGAACCTATGACAAAAAGAGTCCATGGACTTCCCAAAGTAACCATGGCAGGACAAAAACAAATCACGGAGGAAGAATTGACTAAAGCACTGGAAGAGACGCACAAATACACGGAGGGACAAATCAACTTACCAGTGCAAGGTCATCATTATCAACAGTCACAACAAGGATTAAATTCAAAAAGGAAACTCACTAAAGTTCACCGATACCGCGAAATCGGATTAGACAATTCCAGCTCGTCATCACAGGACAAAGAAGAAAAGGACACATCATTGTTGGATGTGGATATTCGAAGCGAATCGAAGGATGATGGGCAATGGACTGAATTAAATGAAGTTGACTATGGTGAAGAACCAGAAGGCCTCAAGCCAGTCGATCAAGAAATAAAAGTGAATCAGAAAACCACAAGCACAAAGACAGATGTGGAGATTTCAAAAATGGAGAATGAAGATAATGATATAGAAACGGAAGAGCCCTTCACACCAATCAGGGTTGTGGCAGAACCATCCCCAATGGATGTCACGTTTCAAGGGAGTGCCACTAAAAAGGATGAAGCAAAATGAGATGATAAAGAACCCAGAATACAACTGCAAGTTAGGCAACCACATAATGAAACACTCCAGGTGGCAGAAGGCAAAGATGTGCAAACAGGAGAGACTCCAGGAATAGCAAAGACATGGCTGAATGTAGACATAGCTCAGCTCAAGCCTGTGGTGCAAGATATGATTAGAACAGCTCTGGACACACAACAATTAATGCTTGACGCTGATGAAGATTACGACCAAGCCATGCGAGACAAGAAAGAACTTGAAAGAGCAGGTCAAAATCTTTCCAACGAATTATCCAAGGTAAGAGAACAAGCTCGGAATAAAGAAAAAGAACTTCAAGAGGTCAAAACACGAAACAACATGCTAGAGACAGAGCAGACAAGACTGAAAGACCAAGTCCAGGAACTAACAAAGAAATTAGAGATGAGTGAGACTGAGAAGACACGTATTCAAGCACGAAGTAAAATCTTAGAGTCTCAGCTTAAAGTCAGTATGGAGGAAGCTGACAGTATACGACAACGGAATAAAGAGTTAATGACAGCTCTCATTAGTGATCAACCACTTGCAGTTATTGACAACCCACAAGGAAATATCAAGAATTTGGAAGAAAAGATCACTAAACTAGAAGACCAGCTCAGACAGGAGCAAGCAGTCATTACAGATTGGGAAAAGAGATACATGGAAGACACAGCTGCCCTCAGAATGAAATGGAAAAAAGCAGAGAATAACTACCTACGACAGTGTAAGGAAGACACAGATCAAATGAATATTGTGGCCCAGGAACTAATTAAACATCAGGCAACTTTTTTTTTTTTTTTTTTTTTTTTTTTTTGAGGGTACAAGGAAATTGGAAAGCATACTGAAATTGAAATACACACTCACACACCCAACCTCTTAAGGTAGAGGCATCCTTCATGATTGACTCATGGATATGTCCGGCCAGGACTTGAACTCAGGACATCCCCCTGCAGCTTCAAGGCATCAGCCACTAGGCTACGCGGCCACGGACAACATCAGGCAACTATTGCTAAGGCCGAAGAAGAAAATAAGAAAAAAGATGATTTAATCAAACAGCTTCAGGAGCAATTAGAGCAACGAGCAAAACAGGGGACACCAGTAGTTCCACAAGAGACCAAGGCTACTGTGGAGGAAGAGGTACGTCCTCTCTCTCCCCCCTCGTATCATTCACCAATAAGGGCGGAAAAGAAGGTTCCCATTGAACCTAACACTCGAGACATTGCAGAAATAAGCCGAGCAGACAGGGCACTACTGGTGTCCCAGCTTACTGCGGAGTTTGAAGATCAAATCATCAAATTAATGAAAGAGGCTCAAATCGACAGCAGGCAACTCGAGCACATACTCAAGCCATTCAATGTACCATACGGGCTATTGAAGGAACAAACTCGGTCTTACATAAAGCATACGACAAATAAGGAACCGGATCACAATCTCCACTTTCGGTATGACACGTTTAACTATACTCAAGCAGAGTTTGAGGCAGCAGATCCAATATGGAGAAGGAAGCTCTTGGAAAAGAACCCTACACTACGGGTACAGTGGGAAGCATCCCCGTATGAGCTTCAAGTCAACCCATCATTTTGCCCACTACCCCGTAGAAGAGCCTGGATACAATTTTGGGAAGGTCAGCGACAAGGCAGTATTAATAATCAGTGGTTAAATTATCCACTGTTACCTAGTCCACCACATAACTACCTACCGACAGAGGAATACATGGTCAAAACCATGGAATTTTGGCTTGCAAGATATGCTACCATTCCAGATTTAGCAATCAAAATGACAAATACAATCTTTAGCATGTTCCTGACTATAATAGAAGTGTTCCAACATGCACGATATACATTTTTGAATTTCATCAGCATTACGCAAGGATCGGAGGCATTAATTTTTTATTTATCTACTATTCCCAGCCGGTTAACTATTATGGCATATTATTCTCGTCTCATGTTTTTGCCATCGACATATATGCAGACTTTTGAAGAAGCATTCTTTACAGGCTTCTTTGAAATTGATTCAGAAATTTTTGTTAAAATGACTTCCAATTTGAATGCAAGACTGGTGGCCTATGAGACAAGTTTCTTTGCTGATCATAGACAGGCGCCAGAGGACGGAGTAAAGTCTCAGCAATGGAAGGAGTTCATGCTATGTCACGCTAATTTGCTAAATCAAAGAGAGCAACACGCCATCCAAACCTACACACGTCGCCACAAAAAGCCTGTCGGGGATGACAGAGTCCAGGAGGGGGGCAGTGTTGAGGGAGAGTCGAGTAAAAAGAAGAAAAGAAGAAGGCAACGAAAGAAGCAGCTTCACTAAATAGAAATATCCAAAGATATATCTCTGCAAGAAGCCTCGCAGGGGCGCATTACCCATCTCTGCACAGAGCCCCGCAGGGGCACACACACCAAGGAAAAGCAAACAGGCTCAAAGCAATACAACAGGGTCAGATGTGTGCAACCAGGACAAATCAGAGGACCAAAAGTTAGAAAGGGGTAGAGGCTGAAAAGTTTAAGAGGGTGACTAAGAACAGCACATTCCTAGTCACTGGTGGCATGCGTGGCAACCCAAATCAACAGGCAAGACAAATGCAGCAGGCTCTAGTGTAGTAGAGCTTGAATCAAAAACAGGCCATCAAAGCTGCATGTCTGTTTAACTACAGACAAAACTGACCAAGGGTAGCGTGCGGAGGAACGAAGTAATCAGCCAACGAAAAGCTAAAGCCTGTCAAGGGACGACAGAGATGAAGAGGGGGAGAGTGTTGCAGAGCTAAAAAGAGCACAAAGCAGAGAAAAAGACGGGCCCCAAAATTTTTCCGATTTGAACATCATATTTTTGTATCATAATCATTCTTGTAATATATTTTCCGTTGTAAAGGCACTAGAGGAGTCCTCTAGATGCATACCCGCAGAAGATTAGAGATTTACCCATGTAAAACAGTAGGAAATTAGTCTCTTAGTGAATAAAGTGCCGGTCTCTTGTGTGAAAGGACCATTTTTAGGGCACAAGTATATAAGTCAAATGTGACTCTTTGTAAAGAACTTTTTGCCATTGTGAGAATAGAGAGCACAGAAATTCGAATTTGTGTCTTCTTCACTCTGTATCTTCTTCTTTGTGAGCTTGTATGCATGTGTATTGCTTGGAAAGAGTGCTTGTGAGTGTTGTCTATCCATGAAAGTGTTTATTTGCTGTAGGTAAGGTGTGTGTGAAGTGTAGGAAGTGCTGAAGTGTAGGAAAGTATTTCCCACGACTCAGTATTTTGCTCATAACTTGAAGTAGGAGCGTCAGAATTGAGTGAGACCACTGCCATTGGATGCGTATTCTCAAGAGCTTCGAAATGCATATGCTATTCGCTATATTTGGAGCTCGGAGCTGGGAGAAAAGTCCAAAATACTGATGGCTGCTGCACCAAGTATCGTTTCGCCATGACCAACAGTTGAAGCTTGTTTGGATAAGTCTTTGCCTTATTTACACTCTTTGAGTAGTTCATTTGCATTGATCATCACATGATTGCATGTCCTCATACACTCGGCTAGGTTTATATACTCTTTGGATTGATATTTAAAAGCGTGTATCCCCACTATATGCACTTGAGAGGGGATTGAGGTATAGTCTCTTTCTCCGCAAGTCCCTAAGTTGGTACTTAGGTCAACACTTCCCCAAGAGGAATTAAGCTAATTGTTGTTGTGCTCAGAGAATTATGTAAAACACTGGACAGGTGTATGAACCAAGAATAGCAAGTTTTCACCTCTGAGCTAACTCCAACTTACTTGTTTTGATCTATCTTTTTGAGAGTGATCTTCCAAGGTACATAGGGTGTCTAATACATCCATTGGCAAGCTAAAAGGGCCCACCATATACTCTTGGAGTTCATTTGGCTGGTGTAGATCAAGGATTTTGCAACACCTCTTCATCTTCAAGCACATACCTATCCATCTCTTCACACAAATTTGTTTGAGTGTCCTCTCACCAATGTGAGCAAGCCTTTTGTGCCATATCTCCAACTCTGTTAGAGTTTGAGATCCATAGCTAAACAAAGCTATGTTCTTTGTATCTTCCACTTCAAAAGTGAAAAGCCTTCCTGTCTTTTCTCCTTTGGCAATCCTTCGAAAGCCTTGCCTTGGGTCTTCAACATATGCTCCAAATCGATTGAATCTAACCTACAATCCTTTTTCAACAATCTGTCCAACACTTATTAAATTTTTGGTAATTGTAGGGACATACAAGACTTTGCTTAAGAGGTTCATATTCCCATATGATGTCTTCACATTACTATCTTCTCCACTGAGTGTTTTGTGTCATCTCCTGTTTGCACTTCATGCTTGTTATGAGGATCTTCCAAATCAGAAAGTAAAGCCACATTTCCTGCTACATGGTTCGAGCATCCCGAATCAATGTAAAATATGTGATCATCATCCTTACCCTTCTTCGGTGATAGATTCATAATCAATAATGAATCTTCTTGACTTTGGTCCTCTGCATAGTTGTTGTAATCTCTTCTTCCTCTATGGCCACTTTGATAGTTGTTGTTGTGGTTGTAATTGTTGTTGTAGTAGTTGTTGTTGTTGTTGTAGCCTCCATTGTATCTACCTCTATTTGATCCATAGCCACCTCTATTGAATCCTCTTCCTCTTGAGTTCCTCAGGTTCCTGAAACATTCTTCAGTAGTATGGTTAGATAAGCCACATATGTTGCAAGGTTGAGATGATTGGAATCT
This sequence comes from Ceratopteris richardii, assembly GCA_020310875.1. Lineage (NCBI taxonomy): Eukaryota > Viridiplantae > Streptophyta > Polypodiopsida > Polypodiales > Pteridaceae > Ceratopteris > Ceratopteris richardii. The sequence goes on from CM035435.1 coordinate 155,161,556, forward strand.
CCCCCTGCCTTGCTTTCCACCTCTGCCTCTTCCTCTAGCTCTTCCTCTACCTGAAAAGTTTGCTTGGAAAGAGCTTCCTTCATCTTCATTCTTCCTATTCTTTGACTTGTCCTTGACCTTAGCTTTATCATAATATAAGGCAAAAGTTTGATTACCTCTTGAGGACTCACCACCTTTGCTAATCTTTGCTTCATGAGTGAAGAGTTGGCCCATGAGTGTGTTGAGGTCGGGTACATGCATATCCATGTATAAATCCATGGCTGTTGTGAATGACTCCCACTTGTCGTCTGCTTTGATTCCATTCATGATTTGTCTTATGATTTGCTCCTCTTCAATTACCTCTCCAATGCTTCCAAGTTGGTCGGAAATCTCCTTCATCTTTGTGACATAATCAGTCACATTTTGCTTCGGGATTTTCTTCATTGTTGTGAACTCCATCCACAATTGGTTCTTCCTTGCTCGAGTGTTGGAAGAGAAGAAAGAAGCAAGTGCATTCCAGGTCTCTCTTGATGTCTTGCATCCCTTGACATGAGGTAAAAGAAAATCAGAGATTGAGTTTAGAATATAGGACCTTGCAAGTGCATCCTTCGAACACCAATTCGAAAGTCCTTTCACTTCTTCATGTGATGGTTGCCCTTTGTTCCTCATGGTTGGCATTGCTTCATCTCCAGATATGAATCCATATAGATTCCTCCCTTGAAGGTAAGCCTCCATCCTTAGAGACCATGCCAGGTAGTTGTTTCGATCCAATTTGTCAATTGTTGATGGAAATCCATCTCCCATGTTGCTTGACTATGCTCTGATACCACTGTGAAGAGAGATGGTGGATGCAATCCAAAGATGAGTAGGTGCTGCTACAACCAGCTTCACACCAGCCAACTGAGACTTCAGAGTTGATTAGTAGACCCTTTAAGCTTCCTAAATCCACCAAAATATCAGCCAAGTACTTTGGAACATGTATCCCAAAAGTTTAAGTCAAGACAGACTAGTTGCGAAATGACTAGCTCCCAAAACTTGCTATTTTTGGACATACACCTGCTGGAAAAAATGAACAGTGCGCTCAGGAATTAGAAAAATTCATTTTGGGCATAGCAAATAGACTTAGCAAGCTTCCCAATACAAGTTAAAACACTTCAAATGATGGACTGAGCACTGAGAAAAAGATTTATCAATTTCTTGAACATGCCCACCATTCTCGGGGCTCTACAGAGATAGACCAGTGAGCAGTCAAATGCAGATATCGCCAAAACTATAAATGCAATGACCTTGAAAATTGATATGCAGAAACTAGACAAGAAGAGCTATCCAAGGCACATTAAATCACTGAAAAAGAATCAGCAGAACTGGAGATATGACCTTCTGAAGGTACTGCTCTGAGTGAGTATAGCAGAGAACAAAACAGAGAAGTGAATGATGATAAATGTATAAATTCATATATGATTACAACCACATTGGCAATGAATCTTTGCACAATGGGAGTAGAATGATAGAGCTATGGAGTAAGCTCTTCAATCTCTACAAAATGACATGAAGTGGTCACGTACAAGGCTTGCTAATCGCCTCTTCCTTCTTGCTCCTTTTATAGCTATTCTTGGAGGGAGTTTTGAATTCGAATTCGAATGGCTCCACCTAAAAGTGATCCCCAAAGTTAGGAGATATTCCCTCAGCTCAAAAAGTCGTGGGTTTTGGTAGTTAGAGCCACGAAATTGCTTTTACATCATGCATGAGGTAAGCCATCCTTTTCCTTTTTCTTTTTTTAATTACAAGAGATAAAATTGAACTCTTTTACAAGAGGTGTTCACATGACTACTCATGTGACTTACAAATGAGGATAATATCAAGCATATCAAGCATATAGGCTTGGGTAAAATGCACCAACATGTCCACCAGTGGTTTTTGCTTCATGCTTGGTAGCTCATGTATATCTTGGTTGAGCAAGAAGCAGCCTACTGTGGCCACTTCCAGTTGTGAGGCTGAGTATAGGGCAGCTTTCACAGCGATTGTTGAGTGTGTGTGGCTCAGACGCCTTATGGCTGATTTGGGTGTTGGCCAGTCTTCTGCCACCACCATCTTCACTGATAGTCAGAGCGCATTGGCAGTTGCGAGGAACCCTGTGTTCCATGCTCGCACTAAGCACATTGAGGTGCATTATCACTATGTCAGGGAGAGGTTCTCTGCTCGAGAAATCAGCTTGGCATATGTGCCCACGTAGGAGAACATTGCAGACCTTTTCACAAAGGCTCTGCCTAGGGAGAAGTTTGAAGCTTTCTGCAAAGCTTTGGGCTTACTTCCTTTTGTGGAGTGATTTCCACATAGCTTGGCACTTCCTTATACTTGAGTGCCAGCTCCTTGTTCACCGCATCACTCCTAGGGGGGATTTGTTGATATATTTAGGTAGTGATGTGTGTGAACACACTAGGACCGCCGGGGCACTTTTTTCCCTCTTTAGGAGGTTTTTTTCCCCCGGCTTGTATATACGTCTATTGCCCTAATGGGCTACTTATCTTTGTACATTCTCTAGTAATACATGTTAGTATATGATCAATGTCTACCCCTCATGATTGTATGCACATTTTGTAAGGCCCCCTTTATGAGGAGAAGCCAAGCGTGCATTACCCAATTGATGGGAATCCCAACTTGAATGTTGGATGAAGGTCATATTGGACCATGTAAGGTATTATAAGGAAAGGGAGTTACCAGGGTCCCCAATTGTGGGGTCCGGGGTAGCGGTGAGCAGCCCCGGTTGGGGGGTCCAAGGGGGCCAGCGGGCCCCCTGGCTGGGGGGTCCCAGGGAGCCAGCGGGCCCCTTGGTGGGGGTCCGGGGGCAGCACCCCCGGCGCGACGGTAAAGGGAATATTCCCTGTCGGAATCAGAAATCATTTATATTTGTTAGGTCGGTTCAACCAGTCTAAGCCGTGTATGGCAATTACGCGGGCGGTGGCCGCCCACGCTCTACCGCCCATGTATAGCCGTCCATGGTAAGCCACCCATGATCCTATATATACATGACTTCTGCACTACCTAAGACACTGAGTTGAGCCAGCATACCTCTACCTTGTATCTCCCTATCTAGAGTTGTCTAGATCACCATTTAAGCTCTACCTTGAGAGCGCACGGGTGGACAACGCCATCATCTTTGTACTTGCTGCTAGTAGAAAATTGTTGAGATTCTCCTATATCTGTTATCTTCTCTGCTATTGCTCCTGTGTTATATTGCGTAACTATTGTCTTACAATACATTCACTATTGTGTGTTTGTGCTCCAAGCTTCTTCTTCTTCCTTGTGCTGTTCGCGTGCTTCCGCACACATCTATCTCCAACAGTATCGTATTGTGATCAACAACGGTATTGTATCATCTGTTGATGCGGTATCGTATCGCCTAGTTCTCAGGTATCGTATCGTGAGCTGGTGTGGTATCGTATCGTGGCCAGTTTGGTATCGCCCAGGGCAGTATGGCCTGATGCAGTATCGCCTGGTGTGGTATTGTCCAGAGCTTTTGAAGCATTTTGAAAGGCAAGCTTGAGGCATTTGAGGAGACACTTAGGGAGAGTTATAGAGACCTAGAGAGCCTCATGAGGGTGAATGAACTTGAGGTAGTGCTAAGTAGCCGAAGAAGTGTCATATCTTTTGTAGGAAGTGCTTCTTAGGTCAGTCACCGCTCTGTCTATTTAGACACCTCTAGTGACTCCGAGGAGGAGATACCAATGGACTCAGAAGACATGCATGGTCCAACTCCAGGTAGAAACTTCATGACCGTTGTAGAAGGTGACTACTGTACCTCCTTACAGTATGTTTCTACTAATACCCAGGAGATCCCCATCTACCTGGATGGCTTAAACAGATCTGTGGCTAGGATGGTAACTTCCATGGATGTCACGATCGTGCCTCAACCTGCTGTTAAGTACGAAGGAGGAGCATATGTGGACAAGATAGGTCACATATACATAGTGACTGAATTTCCCGATTTGATCAATGAAAGGGGAGAATTAGTAGGACAAGAGAACTCAAATAGACCAGACCCTGAGGAATTAGTGACAACCCCTAGAGGCAGGTCCCAGGTAACACGAGTCTTGAGAGGAGACTTGATACCTCAAGATGACTACCTGTTGGAAGTCTATATGATCCATGGATCAGACTTATTACTTCAAACAGACTCACCGGCTCCAAGAAGAGAAGAAAGCCCGATGACATTTTATGAGCTAAAGGATCCAAAGACGAAACTAGAATCACATACCTAGACAAAAATCAAAGAAGATATTGGTTGGTTGGTGCCTTAGACAGAGCTCGACTGAAATACATGGGTTTGCTTGTATTCCCTCCGAGAGATCAAGCAACTACTTTGCAGAACCCCTTTGGAAATCAACAAGAGATAGAACACACCATGTGAGGACAAACTAGCCAACGGAGTGTTCCAAACCGTACTCATGTACAATTTATGACTCCAAGAGTGCAAACACACAATCAGACCCACCCAGGAGTAGGTAATCAGTACTGACCACCAGTAAGACCACGACCACTAGTAGGGGGGCAGCCTGGAATACCCCCAGTTAGACGAGCCGTTCCTGCCTTCCCCGTAATGCCTAGACCGCTAGAACCAATGAGAAGATTGAGACCTATCCAAGTGGCCAAATGCATAAGAAATCATTATGACGGATTGGGAGAACCCTACGATCACATTGCTGAATTTAAACAAGTTCTAAGGGCAGAACAAGTAGACGACTTCTTTGTGCAGTATGAGTCTTTTGGACTCACCCTCACAGGAACGGATCTGACTTGGTTCCAGCCATTAGATCCTAATCAATTTGGAAACATGGAGTAATTTTTTCAAGAATTCATTGAAGAATTTACTAAGAGAGGGATTAAACACAATTCTGCATCTTTAATTCATAGTTTTAAACAGAACCCTAATGAAACAATGAAAAAAGCTACCCGGAGATTCAATCAGTATGTTGATAGATGCCCAACTACAGAGAGAGCCACTCAACAAAAAATGATTTCACTATTTTTGGATGGACTCACGAATGGAACCCTAAGAACTTTAGTTTATGTGAAGAGATTACAAACCCTCAGTGAATGTCTTCAAGAATGCATTGACCTAGAAGACAATCTAGCGGAGGATCTCAAGAGCACCCCGAGTCCCACTAAATCAGAAGACTCTCGGAGTACCATTACATCCAACTCCAGTAATGTGGAAGAATTAGCGGGACTATTAGCAAAGAAACTAGGAATCCAAGGGCAGAGAACATACCAGCACCCAGCCTTAAGAATGCCCGTGTTACGGAGATGTAGCCTATGTGGAGGAGATCACCCCACACACATGTGTGTACAAGGAGGAGCTGGTGCACATCAGACATATCCTTACAACAAAAAGCTCCAACAAGGGATTGCCTTGTACTGCCACATAGAACAAAAATACACCAACCACACTACAGAAAATTGTCCATTCAATAGGCAGTCACGCCCTTTACAACCACCTCAGTATCGACCATACGGATATCCACCTAGAGAGCCAGGTAGAGAGATGCCCAGATACAATCCCTATCCAACACCAGCAGGAGCACCAAGGCCATACGAGCAAGTACCATATCCACCACCCCAACCAGTGTTAGGACCACAACTGTCACAACCTCAACAAGTGGTACCTGTGAAGTATGTTCAGCTAGAAGAAAATTTGGAAAGAGCCATAGTGCCAGCTTCAACAATGACCAGTGTAGAATCAGCAAACCCTGGATATGAGCTACCCCCAGGAGATTATTGTCCCTATGAAGCCAACATGTTAGAGTATGAATCGGCTTATGATTTGGCTTATTATGGATGTGAAGGATATGATCAGGCTTATGGAACAGAGGTAGCAACTTTGATGTATACTGCACCTAAAGCACAGCCACCCATGAGACCACCCTTTAGACCACCTGTGCCGAGAGGACCTTGTTATAGATGCGGAGGAGACCATTTCATTAGATAATGCCCTCGGCCTTACAATCCACCACCCCCTGGGACTTGGGAAGGATATTTCAATGATTGCGGAAAGGAACATCTTTTCAGAGACTGCCCTAAGAATCCAACCAAAGTCAAAGACACTGCACCGATTAATGTAATTCAAGTGATAGAAGCATCTGGAAGTGATAAGGAATATATTGTGCCTTTAAAGGCCATTACAAGAGCTCAAACAAAAGAACAAAAAGGAAAACAACCAGAATAGGAACGAGAGAGCAAAAGAACGGTAAGTCCCAAAATTCAAATAGTTGAAGATTCTGAAGACCCACGTGAGAGTACCCAGAATACTAAAGCACAGAAATGGAAGGAAAGAAGAGAAAAGCTCAAAGGTAAATGGATGAAAACAAGAGTCAAGAAAATATGAAAAAACCAGAAACAAACAAGAGCATAAAGAACAAGAAATTCGGAAGGAAGTGCCTAGTCCACCACTTACCCAAAAAGTAGAGAAACTATGATCCATTTTAGCTTACCAAAAACCCGACGACCTAGACATGTGGCTAAAATCTTACCAAGCTAGAATTAAGATGGGACCAAATGTAGAGCAACACAAAAAGCTTTACCCACAAGGAGAATTAGAAAAAGAGAGGCTTGCAATATGTCAAAAGCTTATAGAGGTAACACAAGCAACCCTAGAAAAGACTATCCCAGCCCTTCCAGAAACGAGGATAGCAGAGGATCAATACAAAGAGTATGTCGAAGCCAAGGATAAAGAACCTAGGAAGAAGGATGACAAGCGTGAGCGAACTAGAACCCAGGATGAACCGATGTCAACCATACCTGACCTAGAGGCTGAATGGCCAAAGGAGTTATGGAATAGAATCAGAGAAGAAGAATGGAAGAAGAATGGAATGACGAAGCCTCCCTTTGAGGAATTAGAGGTGGAAGTTTATCAACCCAATCCCAATATGGAAGAAGTATATGAGGAAGTGTTGAGGCTGGACAGAAATAGAGAAGAAACTTAGAGCATTTCAACTTTACCTAATTACATGGGAGAATACAAAAAGGAGTCTATGATAATCCGAGCACCCACGGTACATGGAAAGGGAAAAGGAAACTCAGAAAAGAGTTCACACAATCTAATGGAACTAAAGAAGACAAAAGTACAATGCAAACTGACTGTGGGAGAATTACTTCAAATTAAACTGCATTTATGGAAGCAATTAGCGAGCCAAATGGAATTAGAACAAAAGAAGGAAGAAAAAGAAGTTAAGGGAAAAGGAAACTCATCTAAGATACAAATCCCAGTTGATAAGGTGGGAGAATTCAGTGAAGGAGATGAAGGTAATACGTGTCTACCTGTCACTTACAATGGGTACATGACCAAGGCAATCCTAGACACAGGAGCTGGAGTAGGGATCGCCACCAAGGAGATTTGGGAGAAATGGGGAAAGCCTGCCTTACGACCCACACGCATGAAGCTCCAATTAGCGGACGGTCATGTGGAGAAACCCTTAGGAATACTGGAAAGAATCAAATTCACCACTTGTGGAGTTGAATTTGAACACACAATAGCCATTTGTAAGTTTGAAAAGGCTAATAACTACGAAATGATATTAGGACGACCTTTCATGGGACAAATGCGGGTAGTACAAGATTGGGGAAGAGATTCATTATACCTGCAACATCAAGGAAATACCACCAAAATAAACTTACACACATTTTCATATCGAGATGTCCCTCCACTACAATGGAATCCCATACACAAGGAGGAAGATGACTTGTCTATTCATAGTGCCGGATCAAGTGATCAATCATGGATGCACAAGGATGCTCAGTTATGGATGTGTACAGAAGCCAAGAAAGAGGACAGTAAAAGGCAGATGTGGCCAATAGGACATCCTAACTACCGACCTGTAGAAGACCCAAGGTACATGCCTCAAATCTTTCCGGATGAAACCTTTGAACCGCATGGATGGATGGAAATCTTAGCCATCTTAGATGTGTGTGTGAATGAGGAAGTACTAACTATGAACGAGTGCATATATGAAGAAGGCTATGATGTGAATTTATACATGGTTGTCCTTCAAGAAGTGGAAGAAGGAGAAATCGTGGAAAAGGAATGGAAAGAGGAATATGAAACCAGAATTCGATTCAGAAGAGAGCTATCTAGATACCATTCGAACCAAAGGGAAGCAGGAACCGACAAAGATCTTGGCAATCGAAGCCGCTCCCATAGTACAAAAGCGAGAGGAAAACATGAGTAAAAGCGAACCAAACCCAGATCTTTTCGAGGTTCCTGAACATTTTAAAAGATATGAAGTAGAGGAGAGAAAGGTAGCCATTCAAATGCCTAAACGAGAGGCTCGAGACCGGGAAGCATACAACAATAAAGAACAAACAAAAAAGATCATAGTGACAGTGGAAGATGGAGAACAAAGATGTACATACATAGGTAAAGATGTGTCAGTTGAAGAGGAAGAAGAACTAATACAATTGATCAGAGAATATCGAGACGTATTTGCATGGACACATAAGGACCTCAAGGGTGTGGAACCCTCGATTTGTTCTCATAGGATACCAATGACAGCAGATGCGAAACCATCAAAACAACGCCCATATACATAACGAGGTCTATGCTGCTAAAATTAAGGAAGAAATAGACAAGCTATTAGCGGCAAGATTCATATATGAGATAGAACACACCAAGTGGGTATCGCCATTAGTAGTTGTGCCTAAGAAGAAGGGAAAACTGAGAGTGTGCATTAACTTGAAAAAAGTGAATGCAGCCACCATACGGGATAGCTACCCATTACCCATTACGGACCATCTATTGGAAAGAGTAGCAAGAAAAGAGGTATATAGCTTCTTAGATGGATTCTTCGGATACAATCAAGTAGCTATTGCTACTGAGGATCAACATAAGACCGCATTCGCAACCAAATGGGGAGTCTATGCTTTCCGAGTGATGCCTTTTGGACTCACTAATGCACCTGCTACTTTCCAACGATTGATGTGTCATGTTTTCAAGGAATTCCTGAAAAAGAGCATGGAAGTATATGTAGATGACCTATGTACATACTCTAATCAAAGACAAGATCATATTCCTGAGTTGAGGAAGATATTTAATAAATGCAGATAGTACCGAGTCTGTTTAAATCCAGAGAAGTGTGTTTTCATGCTAAGACAAGGGAAGATCCTAGGACACATAGTCTTTAGAAATGGAATATCCACGGATGAGGACAAGACTAAGGTCATCTTAGAGCTTCCTAGACCAAAGAATGCGAAAGAGGTGCAAGCATTTATGGGACATTGTGGATATTACCGTCGGTTTATCCACATGTATGCCAAAATCGCCAAACCCCTGTATGGTCTCTTAACTCAATTCACTTGGACAGAAGAGTGCGAGAAGGCATTCAATGAGTTAAAGAAGAGGCTTAGCACGGCTCCAATTCTGAAAATGCCAAATTGGAACAAGCCTTTTCATATTCATGTTGATGCATCTAATTACGCAATAGGATGTATATTAGCCCAACCAGCTGATGAAGGAAAATTAGATCATCCAGTTGCCTATGCAAGCAGACAACTAAATCAAGCTGAAAGGAATTATACCACTACGGAGCGAGAAGGATTAGGAATGGTCTATGCAGTTAAGAAATTTAGACACTATCTCTTAGCCAACAAATTCAAGTTCTTCATAGACCATCAGGCTTTATTGTACCTCGTCAATAAACCCTGTAACACGGGAAGATTGGTAAGATGGTTCCTACTATTAATGGAGTTTGACTTTGAAGTGATAGTAAAAAAAGGAAATACTCATGTAAGAGTGGATCACCTTTCAAGTTTAACACACGGAGAACCACCAAGTGGAGTACCCAATGATCTGCCAGACACTTATTTGTTTAATCTGGAAGTTTGTCCAAAGTGGGCAGAGAAACTAATTCCTATACTTACTCATGGTCCACAACACTCAATTAATAAGGAAAGCAAAAAGGAAATCTTACAATCAAGGAACTTGCATATTATTGCGGGAAGTGTGTACTATAAGGAACCCAATGGAGTATTACTAAGATGTGTTGAGGAGGACGAACAAATGAAGTTGATTGAACAAGCACATGTGAACAAATGGAGGACACACAAGGGAACTCATGGAACTATTAGGGAATTAAAGCGATTAGGAGTATACTGGCCTGACATGCCTAAGGATGTCCACGACTACGTAAGTAATTGTGTAGAATGCTAGGAGACAATCCCCGAGGATCATACATCCATACCTTTCTCAACGATAGCACCCAATTGGAGCAAAACGTTGGTAAAATTCCTAAAGACAAGAGAACATGAGGAAGGAGTTAGCTTGGCAAGAAAACGATCCCTAGAGGAGATGAGCAAGGATTATGTTCTCATAGGAAGAAACTTGTTTAGAAGAGGAAAAGACAACCAATTATGATTATGTGTTCATGAAGGAGAGTATTTACCCATATTAGAGATGGCACACACAGGTGCAATAGGAGGTCATTTTTCAGCCGAGAGAACTGCAAAAATGATCCTCTTCGCGGGCTTGTGGTGGCCAACTTTACACATGGATGCTCAAACATATGTACGGAGTTGCGAAACATGCCAAAGGGCTAAATACCCAATTCGGAGAGATGACATGCCATTGAGACCTATGGTTTGTGCAAGAGCATTCTCTAAATGGGGTATTGACTTCATAGGACCCATTAACCCACTGGCCAAAGGATCACATGCCGAATATATCATAGTGGCCACGGATTACTTGACCAAATGGGTAGAAGCGAAGGCTACTAGAAAGAATGATGCTCAAACCATGGCTAAGTTTCTCTTTGAGCATATATTCACCCATTTTGGATTACCAATTGAGATTGTGAGTGACCGAGAAACACACTTCATTAATGAAGTAATAGATTCTCTAATGAATGAGTTTTTAGTGATCCATAAAAAATCAGCCCCATACCATCCCCAAGCCAATGGTCAAGCGGAAAGTTCCAATAAGGTATTATGCACAGTATTGACAAAGATTGTCAATAATGGGAGGTCTGATTGGGACAAACAATTGCACCATGCAATTTCGGCCTTCCGAGTAGCATACAAGACTGCTATTGGAACTACCCCATTCAATTTAGTGTACGGGCAGAATGCAAGTTTGCCAATTGATTTTTTAATCCCAACTTTGAGAGTAGCCCAACAGTATGAATGGACCGGACATGAATTATCCCAACAACTAGACCAAATCGAGAAGTTGCATGAAACTAGGTTACAAGCGGTAGCAGGAATATATGCAGCCAAGAGAAGACAAAAGGCATATTATGATGCACATATAAAAGACAAAGGACTTAAAGAAGGAGACTTAATCCTGTTTTACACCTTAAAGCAACATGCCAAGAAGTTACAAAAACTCGGATATGGACCTCTGATTATCAATAGGATCTCTACTAGTGGAGCAGTTAATCTAGCCACTTTAGATGGAGACATTCTTCCTAACTACATAAGTGGATGCAGAGTGAAACGGTTCATGGAGCCATTGATGGATCAAATGTTAGCACGTCTAGTAGGTGCTCGAAATAGGAAGAAAGAGGAAGAACGGATTAGAGAGGAGGCACGACAAGAAGCCCTAGAATGCATCAAGAAAAGGAAAGAATGGATTAGGCAAGAGATGAACTGTATCTCCAAGGAGAAGAGCCTGTCCCTATGGCTAATTACCAAGTCCATAAACCTGACACGACGAATTCCTACATGTCACAGCTTTATTTAAACCTAGGGATTGGCAAGACAGTGTACAAATTGATAAATGCCTTGATAGACTCAGGAGCAGGACTTAGTTGCATACGTAATACGGTCTTAAAAGATTTTCAAATGATTATGAATCCCACAAAAGCCCAAATGATAGGAATTGGAGGTCAAATCATAGAATGCATGGGAGTAACTAACGTATTCCTCCACCAAGGAAATTCTTCCATGGAACAACGAGTCTTAGTGTGCAGAGATGAAGATTTAATATGAGAGTTGATCCTAGGAAAGGATTGGATCATTGAGAATGAAGTCAGCATCAACCTAGCTCAAGGCTATATTTCAGCCAAGATAGGGCACAAGGAAATTTTTAGTATAATAGGAGAGAAGCCTTTACTACAACCAAAAACCATTGAGAGTGCAGAAGAACGCAAAGAAGAGCTAGTGGAACATGATTCCAGCCCCAATACCTCATAAACCAGTCTAGAAGAAGTAGAAAGCTCAAACCCTAATGTGTCCAAGGAAGAGGTGATATCACTCTATTCAGTTGATGAACGGCCAGACAATAAGGAAACCAACTCTCATGAAGTCTCTCATACGACAGAAGGATTACCAATGTGGAAGACAACATTCAGATACTCGCATCAAGGGGAGAAAAAGTTCAAATGGGTATGCAAAGATCAAGTGCAGAAATCGAAGATGTCATCACCAACTCATAAGGAGAAAAAGGGGAGTAACAAGTCAGCATCACAGAAATCTGAAATAAAAATACTCTTGCAAGTATGGCTCCCTAAGCCTTTGATTGAAGCTCAGAAAGCACGACAGCAGATATGGATTCCCAAGAAGGTTAAACAAGCAGCCAAGCAAGAGATACGCAATCAGGAGGATACATTACATCAAAACATTCGAATGACAAAGCAAAAACAGACTCGTCCCAGACACATGAAGAGCAGAACCTCTAGTACTAGGACATTAGAGGAAACCAAGAGAACACATGAAGCCCGAGGAATCAAAGAAAGGCAACGACCGATCAAAGTGACAACGAAAGGGATTTGGAAACCCAAGCAACTGCAAGGAGTGGACCATCAAAACAACGGAGATTCCAATTGCACTCATGAAGTATCAGATGCACCTAAAGTATGCATAATAGAGCCACATTACAATGCCAAGCATTCTGCACAGGATGTAAATGATGAAATTAGTTGTGCACATTCTCCAATGGGGATTAGGTCATACTTTAAACTCTCTTAGGAATGGACATACTATGTAAATAAATAAATGCTTCGGCTATACTAATACTTGCGTTCTTTCAGGAAAAAGAAACAAAAAGATGTAGTAAGAGATCTCACTTGTAGAACCAAGGGAAACGGAGTGACGAAACGACAACATATCACTGCAATGCACTACACAGTTGTTATGCTTTCTATTAAAGCTAATGCACTTTTCCTTACAAGTGCAGATGGCTTCTGAAGATTCTGAAGCAACAGTTCAAGAGGAAGTATTGGAATATCCTCTCCAGAGTATCACCCAAGCAAAGGGACATTGGTTTAGAGAAGATCAACCGGCTGGGGAATATCTCTTCCTGGCGACTATCAAAATCATGGATACAAATCATCAATTTCCAATCATGTCCCAAGATTTCAGAGTAGTGCATGAACTCCCATCTACAATAGACATCATGAAGAAAGTGGGCATACACAAATATTTTGAACTGCCAATCTATAAGCCCGACTTTCAAAGGTGCACACAAGTCATGAACACCTTACAGCCAGCACTACATGATCCATTGGTGCTCGAGGCTAGAGTTATGGATAAAATAGGTGAATGGGTAGTTATTCAATTCACACATGACTTGATTAAGGAAGATTTTGGATGGGAAAAGGATGGCAACACGATAGTGAAAGACGAAAGCAGTGGAGCAAACACAAGGACGTTCACTGACATCAACCGAGTGGATATTGAGGAGGAAGTCAAACTCATTCATCAGCATTTCTGCTTCCCAAATGTGCATCGGTATACGGCCCCTCAGAAGATAATTGTCCAACTGCTCTCACATGCAATCAAGCAGATTTGAAATCAGATTAATCTAACTCCTTGCATATAGGAGAGGTTATTCGAGGCAAAGAAGCAATGGAATAGCAAGAAGTTCCTCCTGTCTCAACCCGTGCATTGTCGTAACCCTAAACACCGTCACCGAGGGATTTCATCTCCCTCACAAGGGTAGTGTAGATGTGCCTCTCTTGCCAATGATGACCATGAAGCAGCTCTTCCCGCGTCAGTCCTCCAATGAATTTGTTATTTTATGTCGCCCTGAACCGGAGTGCTCAGCCCTACAGTTCTTGATGACTTCACTCAACCTCCAAAAATGCACATATGGTATCTCTCAATCGTTTTATTCCATGATCAATGTCCTTGCACGCGAAGCGGTTAATTGGGCTTTGTTTTTCTTTTGGCACATTCACTGAGAATGTCAACCGGTCTCCCGATAGATGGCGAAGGACGACATCCTTCACACACAACTCCCTCATCTGCTCTCTTTCCTTCTCCCTGCGATTCAACATGCGCAATGTCACTCTAGCACAATGGCAAGTACCAATGTGAGGAGCTTCACCTCATAATTGTCAATCCGTGGACACATGAGGAGTAGTATGAAGACTATGAGCAAGTGATGGCACAAGTGCGTGAGTGAGAAGCACACAAACATGCGCACACATACACATGTGCACACAAGGCAAGAACAAGGAGAGGAACAATGGAGTTCTTTGCATTAGTAAAAAATTCTCTTGCATAAGCTCAAATCACTAACAATCTAACCTCAAAAATGAGCTCTCTAGCTCTTTTTATAGTTTTTTGACTAGCTTTGGCCCTGTCAAGACCTAGTGTCTAGCCTAGTTAAAAATTAGATTCTAAAGCTTATTTGAGGGCTCAAACGAAATCTAAAAATTATGAAAATTGGTATGTAGCTCATTCTAATACACCTCAAGCTCGAGGACTCCTCGGCTTGAAGAAAATGGATTCTATCCTACCAAAAACGGAATTTACAATGTTTGTGTAGTGATGAAAATCACTAAAGTTGGAAATAGTTCATGGAAAAAATGATTAGGCCTTTACAATGTTTGTGTAGTGATGAAAATCACTAAAGTTGGAAATAGTTCATGGAAAAAATGATTAGGCCTTGTTACCAGATTGTGCATGACTGCTCCATTGTGGTAGTATGCTCTTCTTTCTGCTTGTATGCCAACACTCCCCCCTTCCTAGCATCTGTTGCCCCTGACAGACCTCTGTTCTAGAGGGTGATCAATGTAGTGTTGGAGAACATTTGTGGCCAGCTCGTGTTCTCCTATCTGTAATCCTCTTGCCAGATCAGCTTGCAATACATCCCAATTTATTACACCTAGGACATCTGGTTGCAGTGTCGTGTAGTACTCGGAGTACATGGCTTGTTCACAGGCAAAGAGATGAAGCAGGTGTGTGGGCTTAGGTGTGAATACCTCCGAGTGATATTCCTAGAAACTTGATCTGAACATGTCTTCGAATGTTTGTTTATAGCATGGGGGGAGGTACTTGATGCCTGCATGCCAAGCATAAGCCACACGAATGCTGTGGGTGGTGCTCATGTCATACACCAACTCATAATTTCCATTGGTAAACCCCGGTAGACGTACCTGTGGTGCTTCTGCATTTCTAAAAGTTTTGAGCGCAACTTTCATCATATCCAAAATTTTAAACATCATTTGGGCTACAACATCTGGCATGGGCTTCAGTCGAGGCATCCAATGTCGAATTGCTCCTATATGCTATTGAAGGTGGTCCCTGTGGTGGTGCTATGTACGGATAATTGAGCCACTCCTTACATTGAGCATTATTTTGCATCTTTATGTTGAATGCTTTCCATGATCTGCGTCGTGGAACTGGGCCATAACATGGATTATAAAGTATATGTAAAGGTGCATGGTTCCATGTGCGCAGCATTTCAGTGTATGTCTCTAGAAGCTTTTTCCACCATGTCGGTTGATAGATCTTGCCTTCCTGCGCTTCTAGAGGAAGGTCTTCTGGTTGGAACTGGGTTGTGAAGGAAGGAATCTTTCTTGTGACTCTCTGTATTTCCGCATTGTAATCTGCCAAAATGACATAGTAAGGCCTATATTGGAGTTCTGATGATATGATGAGATGCCTAGATGTCAAGTTCTTGAAGTAACTAGATTGTAATAATGTTTCTTCTATGACTCTCATGGCTTGATTTTGCACCACTGTGCGCTCTTCATGAGAACTCCCAATTTTTTCCACCTGTTTTAACCATGGAGGTCGTGGTGCTTCGAAAGTATCCTAACCTTCTTCTATTTGTCATCCCCCTCGGATGGGTGGTGGCTCATAGTCCTCTTCAAATGTCTGCTCCATAGGAATTTGTATTGTTTCTTCATCTATGGGAGCCTCGGGTGGGGAAGGTGGTCTTTCGTATTGTAGTAGGCGTGTCTGTAATTCTGTGACTTGCTCTTGGAGAGCTTGTAGGGCCTCTGAGTCAGTGAGAAGTGAAGCAGTGGAGGTGGTGGTTTGAGGGGCAACTATCGTGTCTTTCTATCATTTTTGCATCAGTTGATCCAGTTCCTCTAATAACTGGTCTTGTGCCTCAAGTAGTGTAGCATAATCTTCAAGGATTATCTTGATGTTTTTTGGGGTCACTACTTGGAATTTTGAGGGAATGATCGGTGCCCCGGGTGTGCTTTTGATGGAAGCCTCTAAGTTCTCCTGGTTTTGTAGTTGTAGATGTCAATTTTCCTCTTGAGCCGATGCAAGGTGTCGTTTGAGTAGTGCCATATTTCGCTGAAGTTTTGAGTTGCATTCCAGTTGTATTTGTAGATGGCCTTCCACCACTTGTATCGCTTCCTGGTATACGTTCTGTGACTTTACTTCCAATATGCTATGAGCCTCGTGTAAAGTCTAAATTTGAGTTTGGAGACTTGCATTGTCCTCTTCTAGTGTCATGAGGCGTTGTTGTAGCGCTTCCGAGTGGTATTGTAACCTTTGGTTATGTGCATGTAGCTGATTATATCCCGTCCTTAATTGTGGCATACATGCCAACATGGTGTCAAATGCATTACCTATAGATGAAGATGTGGTTTGTACAATGGAAGATGCAAGGGAAGGGAATTGGGGAATGGTAAGTGTGAATGTGGTGTCTACAGGAGATGTGTGTGCAGGTAAAATTGGTGGAGGAGGGATGGGGGATGGTGGAAGTGTGGGGGGAGGGGGAGGTGTTGTCGGTGGTGAAATGTCCATGCTTTTAGGTGTGGGGGTGAAGGTGGTGTCTACCATATATATCGGAATGGTAGGTGGTGTGTGTGTGTGTGTGATAGTGGTGAATAAGTGTTGTGTGGATGGTGGGAATGGGCTAGACGAGAGGGGTTGGGTGGTGGCTTGAAACATTCTACAAAAGTAGTCATGGGGGGGGGGTTGAAGGAATGGTGGTATGGGGGGTGGGAAGTGAGAGATCGGAGGTAAAAAGGCCATGAAAGGGGGGTGGTGGCAGGGAATCCAGAAAATATGGATCTAGTATCAGGATGGCCTATGACCGAGGACGTGGGGGCTGGTTGTCCTAAGGCGGGCTCTATGAAGGATTCTATTATGATGGTGGTGGTATTATATAGAGGGTTTCCAAAGGAGGAAAACAAGGTGGAACTAGAGGTGGGATTACAGAAAATGAAGGTTTGCTCTGTGGGTTGGGTAATCGAGGTGATATTTATAGCCTCTGTTCGAGGAGGTGATCGTGGGGGGGTCGGTGGTAGTGGCTCGGTTGACTCTTCATGGGTGATTGTGGATTCTTGGTCAGAAGTTACTATTGCTTGGGAGGTTGTCTCGATTGGTTCAGATGTGATAATAGGGTTTTCCATCGTAATAATGGGAATCTGGATGTTTTTACCGGATCGTGGTCATGTTTGGAATCTTTGCGGATCATATTGAATGGGAGGCCTTTGTATCATTGATTGGACTGCTTCCACGACCCCATAGGATCCTTCCATCAATAGTAGGCCTTCATTGTATTCAGAGTCAACCCCAGCTTCTTCCAATAGTTGAGCCATGATCACTGAGCAATTGTTGCAACCGCACTCCTTCCATGATTTGATACAGCCTTTAGAGTTCTGCTATATATGCTGGGGTTCCGGTGGTTTCTTCTGCTTCAGCTTCTTCTCCTTCCTCTTCTTCTCCCTCTGAGCATTATAGTTCTTGAGATAAAGTTCTTTGTTGATCATCATCCCAATGTACATGGTGGCCATCTGTGGATTTCCTCCATCATTGGGAAGAGGTTCCCTATTCCTCTGTGTCCAAAAAGAATTCGACATCTGAGAGTTGGGTATTCTGCAAGAATTATTCAAAGTCGAAGGTGCTCATCCCTTCAACGTCTCTAGTCGTAGAAAATTCAAATTTAGGTGGGACGGGAGGAGCCGATGGGGCAGCTTGTGATGTGCCTTCAGATCCAGATCTGGGTATTCGAATGGTAAAAGGAGGCATGGTGACAGCCCCTCGTGGTGAGACTTTCGAAGTCATAAGAACTTCATGTGTCTGGACGAAGGGAATTGAGCCTCTCATATGCTTGGAATGATGTGAGGCATTTTTGTATCTTTTAAACGTCTATAACTATGACTAGGTTAAAGCACGTTCAATGGGTACATCGTATGCTAAGCACTTGTAGATGATGCGCGTGATTGCACAACAAACATTCACCACTAGCTTTCTAGATGACTTTTATTTTCTTCATACAACTGCTCCACAATCCATACAGGAAGCTTAATTGGTAGTGCACCTATCTCCACCAAGTAAAGAGCAAACCATATTTGTTTGTGAGGTTGAGTAAATTGATCTTGACCAGGAAATGCAAAATGTTGCATGCACATACGGAGAGGGATGCACATGTTTGGTGTGAGTGCCCCCATATCTTTCAAATTTTGTAGCTTCCAGTTCTTCATGTTAGTGGGAATGAGAGCATCCTTCTCAGAGGGCACATGCGTGCCATGCATGTTCAAAGCAAAGCTCACCATTTCCAGCATAAGTTCGAACCTTTTCAGCTCATTGTTGCCCAATAAAGAAGGAAGAACAAATGTTCTTGGTTTGTCCTTTTCCTCATTCGCCTGTAATGTTGAGACCAAGTAGTAACATCATAGGAGATTTGGTTTGAGTAAGCATGCCGCAAAGTACTCCGGCCAGCCCTGCACGCTGCCATATGGTTTGAAGTTCTTGTGTGTCTTGGAGAGTCTCAAACTTCTTGGAAAAGAATTGCAATCGGACCCATGACTTTTCATATTCACACTTGGACTCCCATATATATTTCATGTCTCCTAAGGAACCTGGCATGCCATTGAACCAATGAGAATTTGCATGGACTCTCTCTGTTATTCCTGTGGGAGGGTCCGGTATAGGTATTTGCTGGAGGTGTTGAAGCTCTAAAGGTCGTTCAATTAGTGGCACAGCAATAGGTAGACTCTCCATATTAATCCATGCAGTACAAAGGCCTTAGAAGAATGCACTAAACTCCTTAAAGGTCCTGATTGTCTGTTTTAACCCCTTGATGTTGGAAATGAGGTAGGCTCTTAGCTCATGTCACAGGTCCATGGTTCCATAGGTCCAGCATATACAACAGAGAATCTAGCAATCTTCAATATTGACAAAACATGAACATACCACATTTATACAAATGATGAGACAAAGATAGAGAAAGAATAGACAACATGTGTAAGGTGTTACGTAAGCCACCGCTTACTCATAGTATCATATATACCAATGTTCAATGTACAATGTGGGAGCAAAACTCTCAACCACTCTATGTGATGAGAAATAGATGGAAGAGTGAATGTACAAATGTAACAAACATATTCAGATGTATGGGTAGAAATCTGAATATACATGAGATGTGTGACCTAATAGGTTATAGAAGAGTGAATATGAGTGACCGAAAGAGGAAGGATCAGTGTGAAACCGATAATCAACAAACCCTCATCTAACCTTAGGCTATGGAAGACCCTAAGTCAGATACGTGTGTGAAAAGATCAGATACTTAAAAAGTAGCAAAGAATGCTAACAAGTTTGCTGCCGGAAATCCTCAAACTCATGTGAACACACCTTCTCAAACATCTCATCCAAATATGCATAAAGCATATACGTACTGATTCTCTTGTACCTATGCCGAATAGGACTCCTCCTGATATGGATGCTACTGTCTCCATAAACTGCAAGTAGTACCTGTGTGCATAAAGAGAATATGTACCGGAATACTTAACATAAGATGTAAATCTTATGTTAAACACCATCCAATGTCTTTGAAGTAGCCCGAAATCTTCATGTAGAAGACAATACGAAAACGTTATTCACGCTTTTTTTGTTCGATGTCCGTTTATGCTATTGTTTGAAAATCATAGTAAAAGAAACTCTCTCACGTTGCTGCCACAGGGAATCAAACCTACGCCATTTTGATGAGAGGCAAGTGACATAGCCAGCGCGCCCACACGTCGTTTGTTGTAGGGGACTAGACAGAACAGCTATACATGTTGTGTGTGCCCGTCTGCTTGTGGAATGACTCCAAATCAAAACTACACATGATGTAGCAAGTGTTGACCAATGAGACATTGACCAAGCAGTGACCAATTGGCATTGTTTCTAACAATCCCCCCTGCAATGTCATATTGGTACAAACTGAACTGGATCTGCAAACTGCATAAGCTGCAAACTATTACAAGCTTCTAATAGCCTGTCACAAGCTTCAAGCTTGTACTCCCAAATTGACCTTCAAACCTTTTCTTCAAAAGTCTTCTTCAAAACTGAATTTGACTTTCCTTCAAGAAAAAACCTAAACTTGCTGAATATGAACCATGATACTTGAGAAAATATGCAAACTAGATATCCAATAGTGTTCCTATCAAGCAATCACTGCTTGACAATAAATATAGCATGAACTATCTCTGAACCTGCTATCTCTTGTTTTCAAAAAACTGAAAACATACACTAGGATCCATATATTTGCTATCCAATAGTGTTCCTATCAAGCAATCACTGCTTGACAATAAATATAGCATGAACTATCTCTGAACCTGCTATCTCCTGTTTTCAAAAAACTGAAAACATACACTAGGATCCAAAAAGATTTCTCAACATACTTCTACTGTGTTATGTAAATACACTAAAGAAAATCAAGAACTAAATCTTGGAACCTGTGACTGAAAACTCACAACTTAGTGTATTATGAACACTGCTGGTTCATCTCTGACTGTACTTCAAGTCAAGTCAAGTCAACTCAATTGAAATCAACTGAAATATGAGTCTTATAAAAAATTCTATGATGTCATCATGTCTTCATCCTTGTTCTATTTGTAAGTCTTTCATACCTCTTTCCTTCAGAACCTGGTATAAACAAAAATGTGCACACTTCTAAAACATACCTCTCTGAAATATCAAGCTTCTCTTCAATAGAATTTTGGAACCTTCTCCTAAACAAGAACATCCCAACAGGAACTTTCTCCAAACATTCTTCTTCTTCCTTCTTCTTTCAAAGCTCGAACATAAAGAGAACCTGACAAAGGAAATATAGGAATACCTGAAATAGGAATACCTGTAGGTATGATTCTGCATTCTTTCACATATGGCTGAAAATAAGTCTTCATGTTTCATCACCCCCCTGGATGACTTAACACTAGTATCCAGTATTCTTCAAATTATATCAAACTTTCTGAAATCTGGAACGTCTTCCTTCATAATTCTGATCTTCAGTGATCAATACGTGTATCTGAAACAAAATCTTTGGACCCTTTTTATTAGCATTGTGCACATGCCAATAGCTTTCCATCTCATTCCTCAGCTTTCCAAATTGTGGAATAAGGTTAGCTGAACATAACAAAACAAAACCTTGCTGAAAGCTTTTTAGGATTCATAACCTTCTATAACATAACAAGTATCTTCTTCTATCTTTGTGCAACACAAATTTGATAGAACCTGAATCTTTGACTTACTTCTTCCAATGTTAAGAATCTTCACAAACAAAAGGATAGACAACTGAATCATAAATACTCAAGATCATACAAGATCTATCCAAGATCAATGATCTCTTATGTGTAGAATCTGCTCTCATCAAACCTTCATGTCTGAATGTTTGATTTGCTACCTGAATGTCTCCAAGTGTCCATGCTTCACATAAAGTTGTAAAACTTTTCTTCAAACAAATCCCTCCCAAGAATATAACTCCTACTTGATATATAAGTGGACAAACCTCACCTTGAGAACTCCAAAAGCTGCAAATTGATACTTCATAACTTTTCAGATTCTACCCGTGTGAAATGTGATAGTACCTACTTGACTTTCTTTTGGCTAACTCCACTTCTCAATCAAGTGATAGGATCTAATGGAACACCTTTTTGAATACAAGCATGTATCCAAAAATCAAGACAATCACTGAAAGTAGATTCTTCATTGACTTGTACATCAACAATCTGAATTTTCTAAAGTTTTCTGAAAATACTGAATATGAGGTAACCTTTCCAAAAATAAAACCTCAACCCAAGTCTTCAACATTTGCTACAAAAAACTCTTTTACCTCAAGAGTTAGATAAAGAAGAAATATACTTCTCTGCAACTTGTCATATTCCAAGTAGCTTTGTATTGACACTCCAAGAATTCTTTGAGGGAACATATAAGCTGCCTGCTCAAAAGCTTCAACTAAAACATAACTCATACACATATGAGTCAAAACATATATCTGCTGCTTTTTCTCTCAATGCAATTCTTTGTCAAAACCTACTAAAACATGATCAAGTGTAATGCAAAACAAGAAACTGCTTCTTCTTTAGACTATCTTCACACAAGATGTTCTCGTAGACTTGTCTTTGGGTGTAGAGGATAAAATAGGAAAGTTATATGGAAAATATATGAGAAAAGGAATCCCTACTTTTCTTTTGGAAATGATGGACTTTCTTTTTCTGCATCTTTCTTCCACCTTATGATGATAACATCTTCAAACTTCTCTACCATACCTTTTGTTTTCTTCATCTTGAAGTAGCAAGCACTCTTAACTTCTTCAAATGAACTTTTCTCTTCCTCTAGTGCTAAGAGTAAGAGACCAAGCAAACATGGTATACAAGGGAAGTGAATATAGAATCATGTTTTATCATCTCCTCATATCTCTGAATCAAAATTCTGCTTCAAATGTTTGAAACAACTAAATTCACCAATCTTTTGTCTGAATGATGAATTACCTTTCTAGAGTTAGCGTCTCTAGATCACATTTGTACCTTGATATCCAACCAACTTACAACAAAAAATTGGCTGAAAACAAAAAACTCATTCCATCTCCTAATTTGTCTTCTTAGATAAGCTTTCTTGCCATGAAAGAGATCTCTCAAAATTCTCTAGAAAAACCATACCTGTTTTGATGTAGCTAATGCTTTAACTTTCAAAAGACTGAAAGTGTATAAAAGCATTCCTTGAATCCTTCAAATCTCTTAACTGCTCTTCTAAGATATGACCTACAAATGATAATCTGATAGTAGAAACTGATACATGTGATTTGATGTTGATCTGATTCCTTCATCTTCTCTAAACCATTGTTCTTCCTTGAATTTGAAGTAGCCTTCTCTTCATCAAGTCTTGGTTTTCAAACAATACTTTTGTAAAGTATTTGCATACTCTTCCAAAAATATTCAGCTGCTAACAGATCATCAACTTCATACTCCACACTGATGAATACACATGTGACTGAATTGTATAATTCTCAAATCTCTACTCATCTAGATTAAGTGTGTATGTCAAATGTCAAAGTTAGAATATGCCCTTAAATCATATGTTGGAAACCTGGAATTTTGGAAACCTGAGAATATGAATGAGCCTGAATGCATTGATGCCAAAGACCTAAAGTTCTGAAACCAAAACCTTAGTGCTCTGATACCAAATGTTGGAAATGAGGTAGGCCCTTAGCTCATGTCACGGGTCCATGGTTCCATAGGTCCGGCATATACAACACATAATCTAGAAATCTTCAATATTGACAAAACATGAACATACCACATTTAATCATACAAATGATGAGACAAAGATAGAGAAAGAATAGATAACATGTTTAAGGTGTTACGTGAGCCACCGCTTACTCATAGTATCATATATACCAATGTTCAATGTACAATATGGGAGCAAAACTCTCAACCACTCTATGTGATGAGAAATAGATGGAAGAGTGAATGTACAAATGTAACAAACATATTCAGATGTATGGGCAGAAATCTGAATATACAGATGTGTGACCTAATAGGTTATAGAAGAGTGAATATTAGTGACCAAAAGAGGAAGGATCAGTGTGAAATTGATAATCAACAAACCCTCATCTAACCTTAGGCTATGGAAGACCCTAAGTCAGATACGTGTGTGAAAAGATCACATACTTAAAAAGTAGCAAAGAATGCTAACAAGTTTGCTGCCGGAAATCCTCAAACTCATGTGAACACACCTTCTCAAACATCTCATCCAAATATGCATAAAGCATATACGTACTGATTCTCTTGTACCTATGCCGAATAGGAATCCTCCTGATATGGATGCTACTGTCTCCATAAACTTCAAGTAGTACCTGTGTGCATAAAGAGAATATGTACCTGAATACTTAACATAAGATGTAAATCTTATGTTAAAGACCATCCAATGTCTTTGAAGTAGCCCGAAATCTTCATGTAGAAGACAATCTTAAAATACACCATGTATATGGCCGATCCTCACCATTAAGCTGCTAATGACCAAGTCTTCTTCCCATGAACAAGAGATAACCTCCTCTCCATGAGCTAGAGTGTGAGCACACCCTTCATCTTCTCCAAGAAGAATCTCCAAGAAGAACTCCATAGCTGCTCCTCAACATGCTTCAATGTAGCACCATGGCTGCCCCATGTGCTAGAAGAAACACCACCTCTATTGAGGTCCAAACTCAAGGCTTGTGTTGAAAGTTAGGTGAAGAATGAATAGAAGTGACCCCAAGCACTTCTTATATAGTCTTTGTGTTCCTTGAAAAGCACTGCTCCAAAAGCACATAAAACAGGATTGCTATGAATAAAGCACTCTCAGAAAAAATATACGAAAACGTTATTTGCGCTTTTTCCGTTTGATGTCCGTTTATGCTATTGTTTGAAAAGCATAGTAAAAGAAACTCTCTCATGCTGTCGCCATGAGGATCGAACCAGCGCCATTTTGATGAGAGGCAAGTGACATAGCCAACGCGCCCACACGTCGTTTGTTGTAGGGGACTAGACAGAACAGCTATACATGATGTGCGCGCCCGTCTGCTTGTAGAACGACTCCAAGTCAAAACTACACATGTTGTAGCAAGTGTTGACCGATGAGACATTGACAAAGTAGTGACCGATTGGCATTGTTTCCAGCACTTGAACCCTGAACTATCATAACTTTTTCATATGAAATCGGTTTTTTGAGCTCTAGAGCTTGTTGGAAGGTCTGTGGGGTAGGTATACTAAGGGAGGTCTAGAGAAAATTTTTTGGCAATACAAAAGGGGGAAAAAGGGTCTTTAAAAGTATCTATATCAAACTGTTTGTCAATTAAAGGTAAAAACTTGAGCTAAACTTGGAATTTTTACAGGATCATAGAGAACTTTTGGAGAAATCAAAGCAAGTGCCATTGTGTGCAGGCTTGGGAACGTGCTTCCTAGGCAGACAAGTGTAGCAAGGAGAAATGACTTGAGGTTGGAACATCTCGCAACCCCCTCGGTCCATTCTTAGCATAGGCTAAGTGCGAGTAGTTGTCTTGATTGACTAGGGGTACGATAGGAATACTCAAGTTCTAAGAGCCTCTAATTTCTCAAGTCTAGGAATAGGTTAACTTGCAGTCAAGGGAAAACTTAAGGGAAAAGAACTTAAACTAAGTGGATGAAGAACATCAAGTACGACACACTTAAATGCTTCTGACGATGCTTAACTAAAGAGAAGAAAACTAGTACTGGGAAGTTACAAAGAAGAAGCGATTGGTATCAAAGAATCAGCAACGTGGTTGTACAAGGATCATTGGGTTAATTGGAAGGGCATATGAACCTTAGATCGGGAAGACATCTAGGGAGAGACCGTCAAAGTATTAGATCATCCGAGGCTAGTGTCAACCATACATTTAGATCTTGGGCCCAACAGTTGAGTGATTACCCCTACGCTTTAGACTCAGAAGCTAGTGACTCTGAGATGTCTTATAACTTGGAGAGACATGTAGGTAGTTCATAAGTGGCATACTTAGAAAAACCAGAAGGTCCCTACAAGACTCAATTGGAATATATAAAGACCAACTGCTTAGGTGCACGCATCTATGAGGATGGTCTCAGAAGATTTGTTGTCCAAATTAAAAACCCGGATCAGCCCTTTGGACTAGAACACCCTGTAGTCAAGTTCGAAAATGGTTCCTACATAGATAAAGAAGGAACAATGTATGTGGTCACCAACCAACCTAAAAGGATAGATGAATTTGGCAACATAATCTCTGAACCTGAAATAGGTGACATAGAGCAATGGAACTTAGGAAAAGAGCCAAAAATCCCTAGAGGCAAGTCGGTTTTGACTAGAATAATCACTCCAGAGTGGATTCCCCAAGACAATAGGAGCATAGATTTGCTCGTGAATCGAGAGACAGATGAGGCTTTTTGGAGGTATAAGCCTGAGCAGCCTAACAAAGTAGGAGCTTTTACCATATATGAATTCAAAATCCTTATAGCCCAAGCAAAGTGACCTACCTAGATGATGCTTTTGAGAGGATCTTTGTGGTCTCAAAGCATTGAAGACAAGTATACACTTGGAAGGGTGAATTTGTTTTTCCCCAACCTTGATCCATTATGCCTTATGGTCACCAAGGAGTTGGAACATCTCAGGCTCATGGAACTCAAAGAGAGAGGAGTAGAGATAGACCCGGGGTGAGCTTTGGTAACCCACTGGGAAGAGAAAGAACGACGACAGAGATGGATAGGATGGACAGGGAGAGACATAGGGACCCAAGGAACCCAAGAAATGCAGATGAATTCCCTCTGCCAAGTCTAGAGAACACACTAGAACATTAAGGTCTACACAATTAGTTAAATCCATGAAGAATTGCTTCGATGGGACAGGAGACCCATATGACCATGTAGCAGAGTTTAGGCAAGTTTTAAGAGCTGAGCAAGTTGAAGACTTGTTCACTCAATACAATGCTCTTGGCCTAACTCTCAAGAACACCGCATTGACTTGGTTTCAACCGCTTCACCAAGGCCAGTTCAAAAATATAGATCAACTTCTTGAAGCATTCATCACTGAGTTTTCCAAGAGTGGTATTAGGCATAACACATCCTCCCTGATATACAGCTTCAAGCAAACACCTCAAGAGACAGTGAGGCTCGCAGGAAGAAGGTTTAGTCAATACCTAGAAAGATGCCCTGTTCTAGAGCTACCCACTCCAGCCAAACAAGTGGCCCTATTTGTAGATGGATTGTTAAGTACCAAATTGAGATCATATGTGTACTTAAAGGATCCTAGATCCATAAAAGAGTGCGTACGCATGTGCATAGACATTGAGGATAACCTAGGGGAGGAATTAGAGCTCTCAAAGATATATAAAGATTCATCTAGTTCTACTAGCCTTGCTTCCTCACACTCCACATCAATTGAGGATCTAGCAGAAAAGGTAGCTCAGAAATTAGGCGTCTGTAGCTCAGTGATGAGTAGCACCTCCTTTAATGTCAATCCGGGAAGACTTGAGGATGGTATGAAGACCTCGAGCAAGTGGTGGCACAAGTGCGTGAGTGAGAAGCACACTAGCATGCACACACATACACACACACGCGCACACACGGCAAGACAAAGAGTGAGAATCAATGGAGTTCTTAGATTACTTTCAAGAAGCTCTTACAAGTTTGTTTCAATTACAATCTAACCTCAAAAATGAGCTCTCTAGCTCCTTTTATAGTTTTTGACTAGCTTTGGCCCTGTTCAGACCTAGTGTCCGGCCTAGTTAAAAATTAGGTTCCAGGGCTTATTTGAGGGCTCAAACGAGATCTAAAAATTACGAAAATTGGCAGGTGGATACTTCTAAAGCTCCTCAAGCTCAAGGACTCCTTGGCTTGCACAAAATGGAGCTACAAAAATATGAAATGGTATTTACAATGGTGTTTAGTGATGAGAATCACTTTGAATTGGTGTAAGGGTTTTTGAAAAGTTAAAGGGTTGCCTAAGTGCTAGATTTGCGTGAATGCTCATACTTGCTTCTTCATGAGGAAAATTATTGGCCTATTTGCCCGATCTTCTTTGACTGCCATGTCTGCTTGTGCTGTCCCTTCGCTCTGACTCTCTTCGTCTTGTGGCTCCTTCGGTTCCCTGACTGCTGCCAACACCCCCCCCCACTCTCGCGTCTGTCGTCCCTGACAGACCCTTGTTGTGTGGGTTTTTGGATGTAGTACTCAACGACATCCTGCGCTAAGTGATGTTCGGCAATTCTCAATCCTTTGGCTAAATCTGTGAGTAGAGCATCCCAATCTACCGGCCCGGGAACCTCTGGATGTGGTATACGTAGCTTTTCGGAATGGAGAGCTTGTTCCACTGCAAACAACTACAAGAGATGGGATGGTCTGGGAATGAATATCTCGGAGTGATATTCCCAGAATCCCGTGACAAACATCTCTTCAAACGTTTGTTTGAAGCAGGCCGGTAGATATTTGATGCGAGCGTGCCATGCATACACAACATTAATCGATGGGGTTGTGCTCATGTCGTATACGAGGTCCTGATTACCTTCATTAAATCCTAGTGCTGAGAGATGTGGTTCCTTGACATTTTTGAAGGTCCTGAAGGTGACCAACATAAGTTTGAAAATCTTCAGGCACATCTGAGTCATGACATCAGGTACATTCTTGAACCAGACCCCCCAATGTCGAATCGTCGAAATCATATATCCAATAGTAGGTGGGCCCTTAGGGGGTGCGAAGTACACATAATTGAGCCACTTCTCACAGCCTTTAATCGTCAGCACCGTTTGTGTGTACTCCGGCCATGATCTCCTTCGAAATACAGGGCAATAACATGGGTTATATTTGATGTACAATGGCATGTTGTTCCATGTTCTTACCATTTTCGGGTAGGTTTCAAGCAGCCGAATTCTCCAAGTCGGTTGGCAAATATGTCCCTGCTTGGCACTCTCTGGGATGTCGTCAGGTGCAAACTGTGTGGTAGAGGTTGGTTCCCTTGAGGTGTGGTGCTTGATTTCCACATTATAATCCGACATTAGAACGCAAAAAGGAACATACAGGTCGTCCGATGGGCCGATCCACCTATGGTGTGAGAGATTCTTAATATAATCGGATTTTATTACAACCTCCTCCAATTGTGACATCAATGCGATTTGGACTGCCACCCTGTCATCATGTGTCGTGGCTACTTTCTCTAACTTTTGCATCCATTCAGGTGCCTCAATTTCAATTGTGTCCATGCCCTGTTCTGTTCGCTTACCCCCGGGTGTTGGCATCGAGACATAGGGATCCTCGAATGTTTCTTCTACTTCAATTGGCACAAGATCGTCAGGCTCGGGCTCTACCAGAGGGGAGGGCTGACGCTCGTATTGCATGACCTTGCTACGTAATTCCTCAAGTTCTGCCCGGAGTTTAGTGACCTCTTCAGATGTATCTTCTGCGGTTGTGATCTTGCTGGGTGATGTCTGTCGGGTGGCCAACTGCCTTAGCAAATCATCTCTCTCTTTTTCTAAGGCGGCATGGGCCTCCATTAGATCTGCATGAGTTTCTAACACCACTTTCATATTCTCAGAGGGAATTGCCTTGAATCGCTCTGGGTCAATCTCCTGTGGGGAACCCTCCATGGCCGCCTCCAGATTTTCTTCGTTCTGTTTCTATAATCTCCAAATAATCCTGAAAGGTGGTGATTAAGGCGAGATTCAGCATTTTTGAACCACGATATATTTGGTTTCCACTTGGGTTGTAGGAGACATATGCTTGCGTAGGAGGCCCAAGTTCCATCGAAGCTTCAGGTTTTCCGTGATCTGAGAATGTAGCAGCTCGTCCATGTGTCATCGTTCTTCATCATCTGCTTGGGGTGGGTTGGCTACTAATTGTGCATATTGTTCCTGTAATGTCACGTGCTGCTGTTGTAGTAGCTCCTTCTGCTCTTCAAGATCCATACATCGTGCTTGGAGATCTGCGTGGCTTCGGAAGAGCCTTGTATGTTGGTTGTCAACATGTTGGTAGTGTTGCTGAAGTTGGGACATGCATTGATACATATTATTAAATACATTATTAAGAGGAATGGTGGGAGAAATGGTGTTGAATGCAGAGGGGAAGGGAAAGGGAAAGGGAATTGTGGATGCAGTACTGGAGAAGGGAGGGGGAGGTGGGGGAATGGGAGATTGTGGGTAAATGGGGGGTGGGAGAGGTGCAGAGGTGGGTGACACCTCCATGGATTCAAAAGTGGAGGCCGTGGTGGGAGTGACTGTGAACATGGGGATTGTGGTTGCGGTGAGAGTTGTGAACGTGTATAGAGGTGTGTGTAATTGTGAACTCCCAGGAAGTGTGATCGGAGTAGTGGGGTTTACCGTGGCTGTGGTTAGACTTATGTTTGCAGTGGAAATAGAGTATGTGGGTTGATTGATGGTTTGTGCGTCGGTGTGTGTAGTGGGTTCGGAGGTGGTGACAGTAGAGGTTACGGTGGTAGAGGGAGGTGAATGGGGCGGATGTGGGGGAGAAGGTGGCAAGGGAGGTGATGGAGGTGCACTCGATGTGTGGGCTTCCTCGGTGTCGTGAACAGTGTGTGCTGTGCCAGTGGTTGTGGGGGTGCCTTGTGGTCCTGATCCTAATACATTCATTCGTTTTCCCGTTCGTGGGGGGCGTCTGCCATATCTTTTCTCTGTCCTTCGTGATTGCACTAGTGCAGTATGCACCGTTTCGGGTACTCCCAAAGCGTCCGATATCATTTCCAAGGTGGCACGGTATTGCTCGTCCACACCTTCCTCCTCCAGAATCTGGTTCATGAGGGCTTTACCTGCAGCCAATGATAGTCTGTGTTGCTCTTGAACTCGGTTCATCGTATCGTAGAGCTTCTTTAATGCGTTAGTATAGGCTGGGGCACCTTCCAGTACTTGTAGGGCTTCCTGATCATACTCTTGTTCTTCTGCTTCTCATTGTCCACCCTGTGCCTCCTCATGTGCTTCTTCTTCATCGTCCACATTGACTACGTCCGGTTGGCTGGGCTGGGCTTGGTCTGGGGCAGTTTGCTGTCCACCAGCTTGCTCTGCTTCAACTTCCGCATTTACAGCTTCGATGATTCTGGCAACTTCTTCATCCGTTAGATCCTCCAAAGTGAATCCATGCGGAAATTCCAGATCAGTAGGTACTGGTGGAAACACAAGGTTAGGGCCATCTGTGCTGTGCCTGGGTAACCTGATAGTAAATGGTTGTACTCGTCGGGGAAGTCTTGGGGTTGTTTCAGGCGTTAGGGTTGCACCGCGAGCTTGTGCACAAGGCAGCTGGACAGCGCCTCTCATCTTCTTTGAGGGAGGCCCTACAGCTGACAATCTGCGTTGAAACTCCTGTGCTCTGGTCCAAATGAGAGCCCTCTGCACCGGTACATCATATGCGAGACATCTATACACAATTCTTGTAAGCGCACAGCAACCATACAGTACAGACTTTTGCTTCTTATACCATCTTTGATGAGCCATATGAATTTGGTCGATAATCCAGTGGGGCATATTGATTGTCAAATCAAAAGCATCCGCTAAGTAGAGGCTAAACCAGATCTTTTTGGGAGGCATTGTGAACCTTTCCTGCGCGGGGAATGCAAAATGTTGCATGACCATGCGTAAGTGAATGGCGATCGTAGGTGTCATCGCAACCATGTCCTTCAACTTTGTCAGATTCCTGTTCTTCATATTGTCTGGAACCATAGTCTCTTTCTTTGTTGGAATGTGCATACCTTTCATGTCGAGAGCTTCTCTTACCAAGTTGATAGTCAAGCGGAAACGCTTCAGCTCGTTGCCCCTTGTGAGTGATGGAAGCACAAAGGAGCTATATCCTTTCTTGTCTTTGCTTGGAGTGAGGGTGCTAATTAAGTATGAGCACCTTAGAAAATCTGGCTTTGGTAGTTGGAACTTGAAATAATCATAGAGCCCAGCCTTCTTCCATATCGACTTCAGTCCTTCATTATTCTGTAGCTTTTCAAACTCCCTGGTAAAGAAATGGTATCTGCCCCAACGTCCATTGAATTCTACCTCGGACTCCCACATGTATGTGCCTTCACCCAGAGGTCCAGCAACGTCACTGAACCAGTGTGAGGTTTTACCCACCGGCATTGTGTGCCCCTGTGGAGGATTCTGAATCGGTATGGCATGTAATGCACGTAATGCCGCTGGTCTTTCCTTTAATTCCTCCTCAACCGGAAGGCTTTCGATGTCCACCACTTGGGGGCTGGTGCCTGCCTGGGAGCTAGTTCCTACTGTATCTGCCATGTTACTTCTTGCTGCTTGTCTCTGTGAGAATATACAAACATGTGTTAACATTGTACAGGATAAGGGAGCACCGTTGTTGTTCCCATTACAATATTAACATGAGGGTCGGGAGCGAATAATGGGTTAGTAAGTGCTCGGTGCGAGTGTGTGTGCGGTTAGCCGTTCGGTAGACCTAAGAGTTAAGTGGAATGATGTAGTGTGATAGTGATGTGGTTAGTAAGTTATCATGGATTTATAAATGGGGTCTGGGGTTTGTTACAAGTCTGAGGCTGCTAAATGCAGTGGATGGGTTTTGCTCTTGGTTTCGTAGAGACTCTAGAGAGCTTTATCGGTGTCTCGGTTTGAAAATGAGGCCTTTTAGGGACCCATTTACAAGTGATTATGTGCGTGCTCATGGGCCTTGGTGTGTTCCTGAGTGTTGAAAACGAGTGAATACTGGCTGTGCGAGTGGATGGGTTATGCTGTATAGGTTGTGGCCTCGGTGTAGCTACTTGCACCCGCAAACAAGCCTTAGGCACCCAAATTTGTCTTGATTGTGGGCTAGCCTTTATTGACTTCTTGGGCACCCAAATAGATGTCACGTTAGCAGAAGAATTTCTGAAAGACTTCTTATTAGTATCGTGTTGTTGGTGACTAATAAGAGGCTTCGCCTGTGTGGTGGGCTTGAGTGCAACCGGGTGTTCGCCTTTCCGTACCCACACTTGTTTCACTTGCTGGGACATTTTGCTGCGCAGGTACTTTTGATCTCGGACATAGGAAGTGCTCTACTTCTTCTGCCTTTGATCCATCTTTGGTTGATGCCTCCTTCTGGCCTTTGGAAAAGAAGGGAGTTCCGTTGCATCCCTGACTCCTTTTTTGCGAATATCATTCCTCTGCAACACATAGTTTTGGACAAGAACAACATGGTCATCTTCATGTGTACTCCTGGAAGGACCAGGAGTCTGTGCCTTTCCTAGTTCCTTGAGTGCTCCATTATCTAACTCTACTGAAATTCGACTATGATTGACCCAAACCTGAAGAAGTCCACTTCTTAGGTTTAAGTTGACTGCTTGGTCATAAATCCAGTCTTGACCCAAGACAAGAGGTTCAGTGAGGTCCTCATCTTGACATACTAGCACTTTAACTGTCATTGCCTCATCATGAATATAGAGGGGAAGTTCCGCCTCGCCCATGCAAGGGGTTTCCACGCCTCCCAATCCTATGAGATATGCTTCCACAGGATTGACAGTTAACTGCAACTCTTGACAGTAAGACACTCTAACAGCACTAGTGGCTGCACCTGAGTCAATCAAGGCTCTTACGGTCCTTGCACTCTTTCCTTGTCCTATATCTAGGGTTATGAAAGGACGTCGATCAATTATCCTATGCGAGCTTGTTCCTGCGACTTCACACATTGCCATATGATATCCTTGATCTGCATAGTCATTTGTTCTAGGCTGATCTCTACCTTGCCTTCGTAACCTCATCCTTCTGATGCGTTCTAAAGCTTCTGCTTGAGCTTCTTCTCGAATTTGCTTTTCTTCCTCTTTGCGTTTCTTAGCAGTGTTGAGTCGGCTGAGCATTTCCTCCGTGAGGGGTTCCTAATACAACTTGACTCTGCATCCGCTAATATAGTTTGGGAGAACATCACCTTCTAATGTGGCTAATTGCACAGCTCCACTTGTGGAGATCCTATTGATGATCATAGGTCCGTAGCCTCTCTTTTCTAGCTTCCTTGCGTGTTGTTTCAGTGTGTAGACTAAAACTAAATCTCCTGCTTTCAAACCCTTATCCTTCACATGGGCATCAAAATATGCCTTCTGTCTCTTCTTAGCTGCGTATATCCCTGCCGCTGCTCTCAGTCTTGTTTCTCCTAACCGTTCAAGGTCAAAAAGTCTGGAGGAGAGTTCATGACCCGTCCATTCATGCTCTTGTGCCACTTTCAATGTAGGTATCAAAAAGTCTAAAGGTAGCACAACATTTTGACCAAACACCATTTGAAAGGGAGTGGCTTGGAGTACCGTTTTGTAGGCAACTCGGTATGCCCAAACAGCATGGTGTAGCTGTTTGTCCCAATCAGAGCGTTTAGTGTTCACTAATTTCGTCAATACATTGCATAAGATCTTATTAGTGCTCTCAGCTTGTCCATTAGCTTGAGGGTGATAGGGGGCAGACTTCTTATGTATTAGCAAGAATTCTTGGAGTAGATTTTCAATCACTTCGTTCAAGAAGTGTGTGCCTCTATCACTTACAAGTTCGATAGGTAGCCCATATCTTGTGAATACATTCTCAAACAAGAATTTAGCAGTTGTCTGAGCGTCATTCTTTGTCGTAGCTTTTACCTCCACCCACTTGGTGAGATAATCTATTGCAACAATGATGTATTCAGCATGGGAACCCTTAGCTGGGGGATTAATAGAACCTACGAAGTCTATTCCCCACTTAGAGAACGCACGTCCACCCATCATAGGTTTCAGTGGCATCTCATCTTTGCGTATAGGATACTGAGTTCGCTGATAGACATCACACCGTTTCACATAGGTATGTGCATCCATGTGAAGGGTAGGCCACCAGAAGCCCGCAAATAGTATCGCCTTGATCAGCCGATCCGGTCCAAAGTGTCCTCCTGCTACACCTTGGTGAGCAGTTTCCAAGATCTTAAGATATTCACTCTCATGGACACACAGTCTCAGGTAACCATCTTTACCACGCTTGTATAGATTATCACCAATGAGTGAGTAATCCTGGGCTTCTTGTTCTAAACTTCTTTTCCTAGCCAAAGTCATGTCTGGAGGGAATGTGTTTGTCCTCAAGAATGATATTAGAGGTTCACTCCAATCTGGCACAATGGATACTTGATAAAGAGTGGCGTGTTCCACTGGTGGTTTAATGCAACAGATTGGGCATTCCTTGCACAACTTTTGGACATCCGCTTCCATAGTCGGCCAATGCACTCCGAGTCTCCTTAGTGTCTGTAAAGTTCGTTGCTTTGAGTAGTGTTGCTCCAACGCACCTACATGTGCTAATTGCAACCATTTAGCGTACTCGTCCTCTTCCACACAACAAGCTAAGATTCCTTGATATGTGTGCTTGTACATGCTTCCTGCCATGATGTGGTACTTTTGGGCTTTAACAATCTCTCTATTCTGTGTGTTTACCACTGGATGATTAGGCCCGTATGTCAATACTGGTACCAATGGCTTAGCCCACTGCGGTACAACTTCCAAATTAAACAAGTAAGCATCAGGAAGGTCATCCGACACTCCTTGTGGGGCTTCTCAAGATGTGAGCCTAGAGAGATGATCTGCTCTTAAATGAGTCCTCCCTTTTCTCACCACTACCTCAAAGTCAGATTCCATGAGCAAGAGAAACCATCTCACTAATCTTCCTATATTGCATGGCTTATTTACGAGGTATAGCAATGCCTGATGGTCAGTAAAAAATTTAAACTTGTTTGCAAGCAAATAGTGTCTAAATTTCTTAACTGCATATACCATGCCTAATCCTTCTCGCTCTGTAGTGGTGTAGTTCCGTTCAGCCGCATTCAATTGTCTACTGGCATAGGCAATTGGAAGATCCATATTACCTTCACCAGTGGGTTGTGCAAGCACACATCCAATAGCATAATTGGATGCATCCACATGAACATGGAATGACTTATTCCAATCTGGTGTGGTCAAGATTGGTGCTGAACACAATCTTCGTTTAAGCTCCTAGAAGGAATTCTCACATTCATCCGTCCACTCAAAGTTTGTCAGAAGTCAGTACATGGGCTATGCAATGACAGCATACATGTGTATAAATCGTCGGTAATAACCACAATGCCCCATGAAAGCTTGTACTTCCTTGACATTCTTTGGCCTAGGTAGCTCTGCTATGGCCCTCACTTTCTCTTCGTCGGTAGATATGCCATTCTTTGACACTATGTGTCCTAGAATCTTGCCTTGCCTTACCATAAAAACGCACTTTTCTGGGTTCAGGCAGACTTGATATTCTCTACATTTGTCAAAGATTTGTCTGAGTTCAGGGATATGGGTTTGTCTAATGTTGGAATGGGCACAAAGATCATCAACATAGACTTCTAAGTTCTTCCTCAGGAACTCTTTAAATACATGGCACATCAGCCTCTAGAAGGTAGCTGGTGCGTTGGTAAGCCCAAATGGCATTACTCTAAAAGCAAAAATGCCCCATTCTGTGGCAAAGGCTGTCTTATGCTGATCTTCTGGCGCTATGGCTACTTGATTGTAGCCCGAAAATCCATCAAGAAAGCTGTACACTTCCTTGCCTGCCACTCTTTCTAAGAGATGTTCTGTGATGGGAAGTGGATAGTTATCTCGAATAGTGGCGGCATTAACCTTTTTTAGGTTAATGCATACGCGCAGCTTTCCATTTTTCTTGGGCACCACTACGATGGGGGATACCCATTCAGTGTGCTCAATTTCATAGATAAATCCAGCTTCAACCATTCTATCTATCTCTTCTTTGATCTTAGCAGCATAATTATCGTTATATGTATAAGGCTTTTGCTTAGAGGGTTTGGCATTTGAGGTCATGGGGATGGTGTGTGAGCATATGTCTGGGTCAACACCCTTCAAATCCTTGTAACTCCAAGCGAATACATCTCTGTATTCTCTTAGCAAGGCAATCAATTCGTGCTCTTCTTCTTCTGTCAGGTCATGGCCTATGTACGTGCATCTCTCCTCTCCTTCTTCTAGGGCCACTACTATTTTCTTGGTGGTTTCTTTGTTATCATAGGCCTCTCCTGATTGTGCCTCTCGTTTAGGCATTCTTATCATGACTCTCCTGTCGTCTATCTCATACTTCTTAAAATTTTCTGGGATCTCAAACAAAGACTCTTCCTCTTCTGGTGAGGCTTCTCTCTTCTTCCGTTTCTTTCCTTCTTCCTTCGGGGTCACATGTGTTGCTAATCTTACATCGTTTGTAAGCTCTCCATGCCTCTGGGGTTGAAATTCTATTTCATGGAAGTATTCTTCATCTGATGCAAAAGGTGGGTCCATAATGATTGACTCTAGATCGGAGTCACTTGCATCCTCAAATGCATCAGGGCTAGGTTCGCATTCTTCTAGAACTGCCTCTCCCATGATTGGCTCTATGGAGAAGACTGAAATGTCATAGCCATCCTCGTCACAATGAGGTGTCCATTGTTCCTCATTGATGGCTACATCCATTATTGCTAAAATTTCTGCCCAACCATGGGGTTCAAATTCCTCATCTGGGAAAACTACAGGTGCATAAGCTGGGTTTTGGATTGATCTATGGGTTTCTTTCG
The DNA here is from genome assembly GCA_020310875.1 of Ceratopteris richardii. NCBI lineage: Eukaryota > Viridiplantae > Streptophyta > Polypodiopsida > Polypodiales > Pteridaceae > Ceratopteris > Ceratopteris richardii. The sequence goes on from CM035435.1 coordinate 155,198,986, forward strand.
CACCTACCTCTCTGGCTTTCTCTCTCTTCTCTTCTTCTACTGCTACCTTGCACATCCATAAGTGAGTGTCTTCATGCATCCATGAGGATCCAGACCCTATGGAATGCACCGATTCTGTATCATCTTTGGTTCTATGGATTGGATTCCATTGGATAGGAGGGACATCTCTATGAGAGTAATCCTTGAGATTGACTTTGGTCGTAACACCTAAGTGTTGCAGGTACAAGGAATTAGTTCCCCAATCCTATACCACTTGCAACTGTCGCATAAAGGGTCTTCCCAAAATCATCTCATAGGCATGATTCTTGCTAAAATCACATATAGCAAAGCTATGCTCAAACTCAACACCGCATGTGGTGAGAGTTATGCCTTCTAGCAATCCCAAGGGCCTCTCTATATGACCATCGGCCATTTGCAATTTCATCCTCGTGGGTCTGAGTGCTGGTTTGCCCCAACGCTTCCATAGGGAGGTGGTAGCGATAGCAACTCCTGCACCTGAGTCTAAAATGGCCTTGGTGGTATGTCCTTGATAGGTGATGGGCAGGTAGGTGTTTCCTTCTTCCCCTTCACACATCTCTCCTATCTTGTCCAATGGTATTTCTGGCACTGTCCTCTGGGATCCTACCCGGGAACGTGGTTTTGCAACTTCAGTTACTTGACTGGCTACATATTTCCGCGCTTCTGGTCTATCCTTAGGCAGTTCTTCCAAAGTGAGATCGCGCTGCACCTTGGTGTTCTTTACTACCTCCGTGTTCCTAGGTAGGACTGAGTCGTCGTTCCTTACCATGACTGTGGGTGCTCTCATACACGTGGACTTTGCTTCCCATGGGCCTGTGAAGTGGGGTAGCTCCTGTATGGAATTAGACTCAAAGTCCAATCTCTCGTGAGACTGAGTACTCTCATGTTCCCCGTAAATAGATGGGATGTCTTGTGGGAATTGGTCGTGTGCATCATCCACAAGTTCAAAGGGAGGGGCGACTTCACTTTCGTTATCCCATTTGTCTTCTTGAATCTCTCGTAGGAAGTCTGGTGCAAACCGATTCATAGAAGAAGAAGTGTCTGGCTCCGTAGAATTAGGCACATAAGCCACCTGGGAAGGAGGGCTTATTCTATCGTTGGCTCTCTCCTCGTTCTCATAGATGGCTGGAGCACAAGCTTCCTGGGGAGGATTACTTATTCTATTACTTTTCCGAACAGGCTCATACGCTCCCTGAGAAGGAATGTAGGCAACCTGTGGAGGTACGTAAGCTTTCGAGGGAGGCTCATCTGCCTTTTGGGGGGAAGGATAAGCTTCTTGAGGAGGCACATGGGCTTCCTGAAGAGGCTGGCTTATCCGTTCTCTTGCCCTTTCCTTTCTTTGAGGGGCAGGTTCCTTTTCTGATTGTGCAATTAGCCTCTCTATTCTTTCTAGCAGTCCATCAAAGTGTAACTGCGTCTTAGCTGAGCTAGAGATGTTAAAGAGGCGGCTAGCTTCGAACATGGCTTGAGCCAATTCCACAATCTTAGCACAAATTTTAGTTCGTTCAAGCTCTAGCTCGGCTCTAGGGTAGCATTTTTCATGATCGGTTATGGTTGGCCCTTCTTGGATTCTGGCCTGATATGCTTTAAGCATCATGTTTAGGTCCTCGGGAGTGGGATCTGCTAGGACTGATCCTACTTTGGGGGGTGGTGGAGTCGTATGAGGCGGGTTGGAAGGTGGTGGGTCGGATGGAGATGGGAATGGTGGTGGTGGAGTAGTGTGAGAGGGAGTTTGAGTAGTGAGTTCGGTTATTCTGGCTCTTGTTTCTCTTACGCTTTCCTCGAGTTCACTCATCTTCTTTGCCCATTGCCTTTTCATTCTTTCCCGACTATCTTTCCAAGCTCTAGTCCTTTTCTTGGTTATGCTCTCAGTTTCACTAGCCTCTGGGCCCTTTTCCTGGCTTGCCCCTTGGTTTTGCTGCAATGCCTGAGCTCTAGTGACTACCTGTACTGGTGCAGTGGAAGTGACACTTCCTGAGGAATCTACAACCAACCCAATCACATTAATGGGAGTGATTTTTGGCATATTATTAGGATTCTTAGGGCAATCTCGTAAGAGATGCTCCTTTCCACACTCTTGGCAATAGCCCTGGATTGTCACTGATTGGGGTTGTGTAGGTGCAGGCATGAGGCAATCACGAATGAAGTGATCTCCCTGACATCTGTAGCATGGTCCTCTAAGAATTGGTGGTCGTACCTGCCTAGGTTGGGGTCTAGGGTTGGGGTTTGTATACATGACATTCGTGTAATCTGACTCCCAACTTAGTTCATTTGGCTCTTCACTATAGTAGGGCTCACCATGTTCAGGAGACTGCATGTAGTAGGCCTGGGGACTATCAACATGTGTAGAATCAAAGCTATGGTCACTGGGATCACTTTCTGAGATCAATGGGGTTACTGGTACTATGGCCCTATTCAGGTTTTCTTCTACAGCTGTATACTTTACAGGGATTACATTAGCGGGGTTTGGAGGCTGTTGAGCTAGCACCAGTTGGGGTCTCTGTTGGGCCTGATATTGTGGTTGGTAGGTTTGTTGGGGTCTAGCATATTGTTGTGGTGGATTTTGGTTATGGTATCTGCCTTGTTGGTAGGGATGAGGGTAGGTTTGTCTGACCGCTTGCTTGTTGTAAGGACAGTCTTGTGCTGTGTGATTTGTGTATCTTCGTTCTATGGTGCAATATTGGCTATTTGGATTGATCTGGGGTTGAGCCATAATGGGACACACGTTTGCCATATGGTCACCACCACAAGTATAGCACCTTTTCACAGGAGCAAACCTTGGGATTTGTTTGCTAGTTACACCTAATTTCTGAGCGACTTTCTCTGCAAGTTCCTCGATTGACGTGGATTGCGTGGAAGAGAGGCTAGAGGCACTATCCGAATCTTTGTATATCTTAGCAAGCTCTAACTCCTCCCCTAGGTTATCCTCAATGTCAATGCACATGCGTACACACTCTTCTATAGTCCTAGGGTCCTTCAGATACACATAGGATCTCAATTTCGTACTCAGCAATCCATCAAGGAATAAGGCTACTTTTTTGGCAGGTGTGGGTAGCTCCGAAACAGGGCATCTTTCAAGATATTGTCTAAATCTTCTTCCTGCCAATCTTACAGTCTCTTGGGGAGTCTGTTTGAAGCTGTGAATCAATGATGAGGTATTGTGTCTTATGCCACTCTTTGAGAACTCTACAATGAAAGCTTCTAGGAGTTGGTCTATACACCTGAATTGTCGCTCATCCAATGGCTGAAACCATGTAAGTGCTGTGTTCCTAAGGGTTAGACCGAAGGCATTGTACTGCGTGAATAGATCCTCCACTTGTTCAGCTCTCAAGACTTGCTTGAACTCCGCCACATGATCATAGGGATCTCCTGTGCCATCGAAGTAATTCTTCATGGACTTAACTAGCTGGGTCGGTCTCAAAGTTCTTGTGTGCTCTCTAGGTCTCGGCAGAGGGAACTCATCTGCATTTCTTTGATTCCTGTGAGCTCTAAGCATCTCAGGTTCTACTCTATTCGTCTCCGTCCTCGTTCTTTCTCTGCCCACTGGGTTGGCAAAGCTTACTTCTGGTCTATCTCTACTTCTGTCTCTTTGAGTTCCATGAGCTTGGGATGTTCCAGCTCCAGGGTGACCATAGGATACGTTTGATCTTGGTTGGGGAAAAACAAATTCGCCCTTCCAAGTGTAGGCATGCCTATCATTTTCTGTCACCACAAAGATCCTTTCCGAAGCGTGAACTAAGTAAGTCACTCTGCCTGGGCTATCAGGATCCTTAAACTCATAGATCATGATTGTTCCTATATCAGTTGGCTGATCAGATTTATACCTCCAAAAGGCTTCGTCAGTTTCTCGATTGAGGAGCAAATCTATGCTCTTATTATCCTGGGGAATCCACTCAGGTGTGATAATCCTAGTGAGAACAGATTTGCCTCGGGGGGTTCTAGGTTCTACACCCATGTTTCCTTGTTCCAAGTCACCTAAGTCCGCTTCTGAGATTACATTCCCAAATTCATCTGTCCTATCTGGGTGACTGGTGACTACGTATATGGTTCCTTCTTTGTCCAGGTATGCACCGTTTTCAAACTTGACAGCTGGGTGCTCTAGTCCTATGGATTGGTTAGGGTTTTTAATCTAGACCACGGATCTTCCTAGGCCGTCCTCATAGATGCTAGCACCTAATCGGTTGGTCCTAAGGTATTCCAACTGCGTTTTGTAAGGGCCTTCTACCCTGTACAAGTAAGGCACTCCTGAACTTCCCGTAGGTCTATCCATGCCTTGAGACATCTCTGACTCACTGGTCTCAGAGCTAGGGTAGTACGAGTGGTGGCTCAACTGTTGGGCCCAAGACCTAGCAGTGTGGTTAACACTAGCCTCTGAAGACCTAAGGCTTTGTCTCTCCCTTACTAGATGTCGTCCTGATCTAAGGTTCATATGCCTATCTAAGTAGCCCAATTCTTTGCCCAGAGTACAACCTCGTTGCTGGTTACTTTATATTAGTCGCTTGGTTCTTTTTAGTTATTCCTCGTGTTTAAGGTCTTGTCTGATATTACGTCGTCAGGAATACTTGAATGTTCTTCGTGCTTTCAGGTTGATCGTTCCACGTTAGGTTCTTTTCCTTTATGTTATCGACAGTACAGAGATTAGGTTTTTAGCTTGAACTTGAGTTTTTAGGTAGTCTTCAACTTGATACCTGCCTATCGTCGCCCTGACTTACTCCTACCTCTCGTCGTTCTTAGCCTAAACTATGAATTGACAGAGGGGGTTAAAAGTTTCCAACCTTTTGTTTCCTGCTTGGTTGCCCTTGAGTGCCTAGGAAGTGTGTTCCCAAGCTTGCACTTACACTTGCTTAGAACACCTTTCGAAGCTCTCAATAGATCTGTAAGAGTTCCAAAGTTAGCCTTAAGATTTAAATTCCAAAGACAGAACCGATGATTTTCAGTCCTGAAGCACAAACACTAACTTGCATAGTGATTTTTAAGAAAACAATTCTAAAGACCCCTGACTTTGATCCCCCTGGGTATGGTCAACTTCAAAATACCCTATCTAAAAATCAACGCATTATCTTTATAAAAAACAGTCGAGGGCGTGTAGTATATGCCACGAGCTTTCCAACAAGCCCTAGAGCTCAAAAAATTGATTTTGTATGAAGAAGTTATGACTGTTCAGGGTTTCGGGGGTTAAGACAGGATTCAATCTAGCTGACAGATCCTAGGATTTTCTCCCAAAACACAAGTGTAGGAACCTCCAATAATGCTAATGGCTTGACTATTTTGCCCCAAAATTATCCCAAAGTTTGAACAAAAGTAAACCCTAATTTTTGGCCGAAAAGCCTGTCAATCGCGATCGACAGGTCTGTCAATCGCGATTGACAGAGGTGTCCGTCGGGGCTGTCAGTCGCGATCGACAGTGTCAATCGCGATCAACAGTGTCGATCGTGGCTGTCAATCGCGATCGACGGTATCAATCGCGATCGACACGTTTTCCGGATTTTTCGCCAAAATTTCAATCAATCGGGGGCCTATCAGTCGCGATGGACACGTGGCTACGCGTAAAAGTCAATCAGTCGTTGAATTTCAGTCGGTCGCGATCGACGGTGTCAATCGCGACTGACAGAGGTATCGGTCGTGGCTGTCGATCGCGATCGACGGTATCAATCGCGATTGACAGGGTCCTACGTGGCAGTCTTTCGGTCGTGAGGTCTGTCGGTTGCGATTGACAGGGTCTGTCGGTCGCGATTGAAAGAGGCTGTCGGTCGCGATTGACAGAAAAACACGGAATTTTTCTACTGTTTTAGGTGATTTGGGATGTGCTCATCATGCTTGTGCTAGTGGTGAACTTTGTTTTACCAAATGATCGAATTTTCTGTCGATCGTGATCGACAGAGGCTGGCGACTGCGAGACAGATTCGACGAGTTTCGTACCTGCGCAGGGAGCTAGGGATGGTGATTCAGCAAGGTCCTGCAAAAAGCTCAAGAAACATGCAAGAAAACACACACGCAATATCGCTCTCTCGCTCTCTCTCACAAGTGCAATGAGGGAAATGAGGTGGGAAAGGTGATATGATCAAAAAACAGAAATTTTCGCGACGATGGAGATGGAGGTGGGAGATGGAGGTGGGAGATGGTGATGATGATGATGGAGATGAAGATGGTGAAGGAAAGACAAGAAAATAGGTGAAAGTGAAGAAAATACCTACGACTCCAACGCGTCAACTCTACGTCTTACCATCACACGCTCGTCCTCAAAATTCGATCCCCGGCAACGGCGCCAAAATTTGGTGTAGCTCAGTGATGAGTAGCACCTCCTTTAATGTCAATCCGGGAAGACTTGAGGATGGTATGAAGACCTTGAGCAAGTGGTGGCACAAGTGCGTGAGTGAGAAGCACACTAGCATGCACACACATACACACACACGCGCAGACACGGCAAGACAAAGAGTGAGAATCAATGGAGTTCTTAGATTACTTTCAAGAAGCTCTTACAAGTTTGTTTCAATTACAATCTAACCTCAAAAATGAGCTCTCTAGCTCCTTTTATAGTTTTTGACTAGCTTTGGCCCTGTTCAGACCTAGTGTCCGGCCTAGTTAAAAATTAGGTTCCAGGGCTTATTTGAGGGCTCAAACGAGATCTAAAAATTACGAAAATTGGCAGGTGGATACTTCTAAAGCTCCTCAAGCTCAAGGACTCCTTGGCTTGCACAAAATGGAGCTACAAAAATATGAAAGGGTATTTACAATGGTGTTTAGTGATGAGAATCACTTTGAATTGGTGTAAGGGTTTTTGAAAAGTTAAAGGGTTGCCTAAGTGCTAGATTTGCGTGAATGCTCATACTTGCTTCTTCATGAGGAAAATTATTGGCCTATTTGCCCGATCTTCTTTGACTGCCATGTCTGCTTGTGCTGTCCCTTCGCTCTGACTCTCTTCGTCTTGTGGCTCCTTCGGTTCCCTGACTGCTGCCAACAGCGTCTCTAGCAAGCAGATTCCTAGATTTGCCCCAGGAAAACGATGCTACACCTATGGAGGAGACCATATGGCTAATGTGTGCCCTATCATGGCTCAACCCCAAGTGAACTCGAACAGCCAATACTGCACCATAGAAAGAAGATACACCAATCACACTGCACAAGACTACCTATATAAGAAAGAAGTTGTTAGACAAAATTATCTGCAGCCATATCCACAGCAAGGAAAATACCAGAATCAGTACCCACAACAGCAGTATGGTAGGCCCCAGCAAGCCTATCAACCACCCTATCAAGGGCAACAAAGACCTCAACCAGTCCTAGCGCATCAACCCCCTCCTCCAGCCAATGTGATCCTAGTGAAGTATGCAGCCACAGAAGAAAATCCAAATAGAGCTTTAGTGCCAGTGACACCATTGCTTTTAGAAAGTGACCCAAGTGATCATAGTTTTGACTCTACCCATATTGATAGCCCGCAGGCTTACTACATGTAGTCACCTGAGCATAATGAGTCATACTATTATGAATAACCGAGTGAACCTAGTTGGGAGCCAGAATATGCAAATGCCATGTAATCAAACCCTAACTCTAGACCTCAGCCTAGGCAGATAAGACCTCCATTTCCTAGAGGGCCATGCTACCGATGTCAGGGAGATCACCTCATTCGTGATTGCCCTCTACCAGCACCTACACAAACCCAATCTGTGACAATTCAAGGCTTTTGTCTCGATTTCTTGGAAAGAAAGTTGTGAACGTATGAAAAGGCAATGGGCAAAGAAGATGAGTGAAGTCGAGGAAAGTTTGAGAGAAACAAACGCCAAGATAATAGAAATCACATCTCAAACTCACTCTCACACATCACCTCCACTACCATCCCCATCACCTTCCATCCCCCAACCTTCTAATCCACCACATGTAACCCACCCACCACCCTGAGGAGGATCAATCTTTGTAGATCCCACTCCCGAGGACATAGATATGATGCTTAGAGCATATCAAGCCAAAATCCACAAAGGGGAAAATGTAACAGATCATGAAAAATGTTACCCTAGAGCAGACCTAGAGCTTGAACGAACAAAAATCTACGCCAAGATGGTGGAATTGGCTCAAGGCATGTTTAAGGCCAGTCACCTCTTCAATTGCTCTAGCTCCACTAGAACACCATTGCATTTTGATGGTCTATTAGATAGATTGGAGAGGTTAATTGCAAAGTCTGGAAAAGGAGTCACCTCCCAGTCTAAGGAGAGTGCAAGTGATAGAATAAGCATTCCTCCCTAGGAAGCTTATGTGCCTAACTCCACTGAACTAGACACCTCTTCTTCTATGAATCAGTGTTCACCATAATTCCTGCGAGAGATTCAAGAAGAGAAATGGGATAAAGAAAGTGAAGATCCTCCTCCAATTGAACTTGTGGATGACGCACACGATCAATTCCCACAAGACATTCCTTCAATTTATGGAGAGCAGGAGAGTGCCCAATCTCATGAGAGATTAGACTTCGAGTCTAAATTTCTTACAAGAACTACCCCAATTCATAGGCCCATGGGAAGCTAAGTCCACTTGTATGAATACTAAAGTGCAGTGAAACCTCACTTTAGAAGAGCTACTCAAGGTTAAGCCTGAATTGTGGAAACATGTGGCCAAACAAGTGCCAGAGGTAGCAAAACCTCGTTCCTAGGTAGGATCTCATAGAATAGTGCCGGAAATACCTTTGGGCAAGATAGGGGACATGAGCGAAGGAGAAGAAGGAAACGCCTATCTCCCTATCACTCATCAGGGTTACACAAACAAGGCAATTTTGGACTCAGGTGCAGGAGCTGCAATTGCTACCACTTCCCTATGGAAGCAATGGGGCAAGCCAACACTCAGGCCAACGAGAATGAAATTGCAAATGGCCGATGGTCACATTGAGAGACCTTTAGGACTACTAGAAGGGATAACTCTCACCACTTGTGGTGTAGAGTTTGAGCATACTTTTGCTATATGTGACTTTAGCAAAAGCCAGGCCTATGAGATGATTTTGGGAAGGCCATTTATGCGACAGTTACAAGTGGTACAAGATTGGGGAACCAATTCTTTGTACTTGCAACACTTAGGTGTTACAACCAAAGTCAATCTCAAGGATTACTCTCATCGAGATGTACCACCTATTCAATGGAATCCCATCCATAGAGCTAAAGATGATATTGTGTCAATGCATTCCATAGGATGAGGATCCTCATGGATGCATGAAGACACCCATTTATGGATGTGCAAAGTAGCAGAGGAAGAAGAGAAAAGAGAAAAAGCTAGAGAGGTAGGTGCGAAAGAAACCCATAGATCAGTTCAAGACCTAGCCTATGCACCTGTAGTATTTCCTGATGAAGAATTTGAGCCTCATGGTTGGGCGGAAATCTTAGCAACTATGGATGTATCCATCAATGAAGAACAATGCACACCCCACTGTAACGAGGATGGCTATGATATTTCAGTCTTCACAATAGAGCCAATCATGTGTGATCTGACTATTGACGAATGTGAACCTAGCACTGATGCATTTGACGATGCAAGTGACTCCAATCTAGAGTCAGTTATAATGGACCCTCCATTTGCATCAGATGAGGAATATTTCTATGAAGTAGAAGCTCACCCTCAGAGACACGAAGAAATTATGAATGAGGTGAGATTAACCACACAAGTGACCACTAAGAACGAAGGCAAGAAGAGGAAGAAGAGAGAAGTCACACCAGAGGAAGAAGAATCTTTGTTTGAGGTCCCTGAAAATTTCAAGAAATATGAAATAGAAGATAGGAGAGTCATGGTAAGAATGCCTAAACGCAAATCCATCATAGGAGAGGCCTATGATAACAAAGAAAATACAAAGAAAATCATAGTGACCATAGAGGAAGGTGAAGAGTGATGCACATACATAGGACACGACCTAAGTGAAGATGAGGAGCAGGAGTTGATAGCCTTACTACGAGAATATAGAGATGTGTTTGCATGGAGTTACAAGGACCTGAAAGGTGTAGACCCTGACATATGCTCACATACAATCCCCATGACCTCAGAGGCCAGACCCTCTAAACAAAAGCCATACACATATAATGGTAAGTATGCTGCCAAGATCAAAGAAGAGATATGCTCACACACGATTCCCATGACCTCAGATGCCAAACCTTCTAAACAGAAGCCATACACATACAATGATAACTATGCTGCCAAAATCAAGGAAGAGATAGATAGATTGGTTGAAGCTGGATTCATCTATGAAATTGAGCACACTAAATGGGTATCCCCCATTGTAGTGGTGCCCAAAAAGAATGGCAAATTACATGTATGCATTAACTTGAAGAAGGTAAACGCAGCCACTATCAGAGATAGTTATCTGCTTCCTATCACTAAGCATCTATTAGAAAGGGTAGCAGGCAAGGAAGTGTACAACTTCCTGGATGGGTTCTCTGGTTACAATCAAGTAGCCATTGCACCAGAAGATCAGCATAAGATGGCTTTTGCCACAGAGTGGGGCATATTTGCTTTTCGGGCAATGCCATTTGGGCTTACCAATGCTCTTGCTACCTTTCACACGCTGATGTGCCATGTATTTAAAGAATTCTTGAAGAAGAATTTGGAAGTCTATGTTGATGATCTATGAGCTCATTCCAACATTAGTTCCATGGTTAGGCAAGGCAAGATTCTAGGACACATAGTGTCAAATAATGACATATCCACTAACAAAGAGAAAGTGAGAGCTATCGCAAAACTACCTAGGCCAAAGAATGTCAAGGAAGTGCAAGCCTTCATGGGGCATTGTGGCTATTACCGACGTTTTATACACATGTATGCCATCATTGCAAAGCCTCTGTACGGACTTTTGACCAAATTTGAGTGGATTGATGAATGTGAGAAATCTTTCAATGAGCTTAAATAGCGATTGTGTTCAACACCAATCCTGACTACACCAGATTGGAACAAGCCATTCCATGTCCATGTGCATGCATCCAATTATGCTATTGGGTGTATACTTGCGCAACCAACTGGTGAAGGTAATATGGATCTTCCAATTGCCTATGCTAGTAGACAATTGAATGCAGCTGAACGAAACTATACCACCACCGAACGAGAAGGGTTAGGCATGGTGAAGCATTCATCACTGAGTTTTCTAAGAGTGGTATTAGGCATAACACCTCCTCCTTGATATACAGCTTCAAGAAAACACCTCAAGAGATAGTGAGGCTCGCAGGAAGAAGGTTTAGACAATACCTAGAGAGATGCCCTATTCCAGAGTTACCCATTCTAGCCAAACAAGTGGCCTTATTTCTAAATGGATTGTTAAGTACCAAACTGAGATCATATGTGTATTTAAAGGACCCTAGATCCATAGAAGAGTGTGTACGCATGTGCATAGGCATTGAGGATAATCTAGGGGAGGTTTTAGAGCTCTCAAAGATCTATAAAGATTCAGATAGTTCTACTAGCCTCAATTCCTCACAATCCACATCGATTGAGGATCTGGCAGAGAAGGTAGCTCAGAAGTTAGGAGTCTCTAGCAAGCAAATTCCTAGATTTTCCCCAAGATAATGATGCTACACCTATGGAGGAGACCATATGGCTAATGTGTGCCCTATCATGTCTCAACCCCAAGTGAACCCTAACAACCAATTCTGCACCATAGAAAGGAGATACACCAACCACACTGCACAAGACTGCCCATATAACAAACAAGCTGCTAGACAAAATTATCCTCAGACTTACCCACCGCAAGGAAAATACCAGAATCAGTACCCACAACAATAGTATGGTAGGCCCCAACAATATTATCAACCACCCTATCAAGGGCAGCAAAGACCTCAACCAGTTCTAGTGCAGCAACCCCCTCCTACAGCCAATGTGATTCTAGTCAAGTATGCAGCAGCGGAAGAAAATATGAATAGAGCCTTAGTGCCAATAACTTCATCACTTTCAAAAAGTGACCCAAGTGATCATAGTTTTGACTCTACTCATATTGATAGCCCACATGCTTACTGCATGCAGTCACTTGAGCATAATGAGTCATGCTATTATGAAGAACCAAGTGAACCTAGTTGGGAGCCAGAGTATGCGAATGTCATGTATGCAAACCCCAACTCTCGACCTCAACCTAGGCAGATGAGACCCCCATTTCCTAGAGGACCATGCTATCGATGTCATGGGGATCACCTCATCCGTGATTTCCCTATGCCTGCACCCACACAACCCCAATCGGTGACAATTCAAAGCTTTTGTCCAGATTGTGGGAAGGAGCACTTGTTATGAGAGTGTCCCAAGAACCCCACCAATATGCCAAAAATTGCTCCTATCAATGTTATTGGGTTAGTGGGTAGACTCAACGGGAAGTGTGACTTCCACAGCCCCAGTGCAAGTCATTACGAGAGCTCATGCACTTAAGCAAAACCAAGACTTAGGCCAGGAACGGAACTCTGAGGTTAGCGAGACCGAGAGCCAGAATAAGAAGAGGACAAGAGCTTGGAGAGAAAGTCGTGAACGTATGAAAAGGCAATGGGCAAAGAAGATGAGCGAACTCAAGGAAAGTTTGAGAGAGAAAAAAGCCAAAATAATAGAAATCACATCTCAAACGCACTCTCACACATCACCTCCACCACCATCCCCATCACCTCCCATCCCACAACATTCTAATCCACCACACATAACCCACCCACCACCCCAAGCAGGAACAGTCTTAGCAGATCCCACTCCCGAGGATATATACATGATGCTTAGGGCATATCAAGCCAAAATCCAAGAAGGGCCCAATGTAACAAATCATGAAAAGTGTTACCTTAGAGCGGACCTAGAGCTCAAACGAACAAAAATTTGTGCCAAGATGGTGGAATTGGCTCAAGCCATGTTTGAAGCTAGTCGTCTCTTCAATTTCTCTAGCTCCACTAGAACACCATTGCATTTTGATGGTCTATTAGATAGATTGGAGAGGTTAATTGCAAAGTCAAAAAAAGGAGTCGCTTCATAGGCTAAGGAGAGGGCAAGTGATAGAATAAGCATTCCCCCCAAGAAGCTTATGTGCCTAACTCCACTAAACTAGACATCTGTTCTTCTATGAATCGGTATTCACCACAATTCCTGCGAGAGATCCAAGAAGAGAAATGGGAAAAAGAAAGTGAGAATCCTCCACCCATTGAACTTGTGGATGACCTACACAACTAGTTCCCACAAAACATTCCCTCCATTTATGGAGAACAGGAGGATGCCCCATCAAGTGAGCGGTTAGACTTCGAGTCTAATTCCTTGTAGGAATTGCCTCATTTCACCGGCCCATGGGAAACAAAATCTACTTGTATGAGAGCACCCACCGTCATGGTAAGAAACAAAGACTCCATCATACCTAGGAATACGGAGGTAGTGTAGAATACTAAAGTGCAGTGCAATCTCACTTTAGAAGAGCTACTCAAAGTTAAGCCTGAATTATGGAAACATGTAGCCAAACAAGTGCCAGACATAGCAAAACCTCGTTCCTAGGTAGGATCTCATAGAACAGTGCCGGAAATACCTTTGGAAAAGATAGGGGACATGAGCAAAGGAGAATAAGAAAACAATTATCTTCCCATTACTCATCAAGGTTACACAACCAAGGCAATTTCGGACTCTGGTGCAGGAGTAGCAATTGCTACCACTTCCCTATGGAAGCGATGGGGCAAGCCAGCACTCAGGCCCACGAGAATGAAGTTACAAATGGCTAATGGTCACATAGAAAGACCCTTGGGGCTACTAGAAGGGATAACTCTCACTACTTGTGGTGTAGAGTTTGAGCATATTTTTGCTATCTATGACTTTAGCAAAAATCGAGCCTATGAGATGATTCTGGGAAGACCTTTCTTGAGGCAGATGCAAGTGGTACAAGATTGGGGACTAGACAAAGGAGCTTAGAACAAGAGGCATTAGACTACTCCTTCATTGGAGATAATTTATAGAAGTGTGGTAAAGATGGTTACCTAAGACTGTGTGTCCATGAGAGTGAATATCTTAAGATCTTGGAAACTGCTCACCAAGGTATAGCAGGAGGACATTTTGGACCAGATCGGGTGATCAAGGCAATACTTCACATGGATGCACATACCTACGTGAAGAGGTGTGATGTTTGTCACCGAACTCAGTATCCTATAAACAAAGATGAGATGCCATTGAAACCTATGATGGGAGGACGTGCATTCTCTAAGTGGGGAATAGATTTTCTTGGTCCTATTAGTCCTCCAACTAAGGGTTCCCATGCTAATACATTATTGTGGCCACGGACTATCTAACCAAATGGGTAGAAGTAAAAGCTACAACGAAGAATGACACCCAGACGATAGCTAAGTTCTTATTCGAGAATGTGTTCACCATATATGGATTGCCAATAGAGTTAGTAAGTGATAGAGGCACGCACTTCTTGAATGAAGTCATTGAAAACCTTCTTCAAGAATTCTTGGTGATACATAAGAAGTCTGCCCCCTATCATCCACAAGCTAACGGACATGCTAAGAGCACAAATAAGATTCTATGCAATGTGTTGATGAAGTTGGTGAATAATAAACGCTCTGATTGGGACAAACAACTACACCATGTGTTTTTTGGGCATACAGAGTTGCCTATAAAATGGTACTCCAAGCCACACCCTTTCAGATGGTGTTTGGCCAAAATGTAGTGCTAGCATTGGACTTCTTGATACCTACATTGAAAGTAGCACAAGAGTATGATTGGACAGGCCATGAGCTCTCCTCTAGAATCTTTGATCTTGAATGATTAGGTGAAACGAGATTGAGAGCAATAGCAGGAATTTATGCAGCCAAGAAAAGACAAAAGGCATATTTTGATGCACATGTGAAGGATAAGGGCTTGAAAACAGGAGACCTAGTCCTAGTCTACACTTTGAAGCAACATGCTCAGAAATTAAAGAAGAGAGGCTATGGACCAATGATTATCAATAGGATCTCCACAAGTGGAGCAGTTCAACTAGCCACTCTAGAAGGTGATGTCCTACCAAGTTACATCAGTGGATGCAGAGTCAAGTTATATCAAGAACCCCTCATGGAGGAGATGCTAAATTGACTCAATACTACAAAGAAACGTAAAGAAGAGGAAAAGCAAATTTGAGAAGAAGCACAGGCAGAAGCTTTAGAACGCATCCGACGAATGAAATTGTGAAGAGAAGGTAGAGATCAACCTATGTCTAACACTCAAGAATCTCTAAGTTATCACATGGACATGTGTGAAGCATGAGGTGAACATTCCCATAGGATAGTGGATCGACGACCCTTTGTGATCCTAGAGGTAGGACAAGGAGATACTGCAAGGATCGTAAGGGCTTTGATTGATTCAGGAGCAGCCACAAGTGCAGTCTGACTTTCTTATTGCCAAGAACTGCAATGAAAGATCAATCCTATCGAGGCATATCTCATAGGATTGGGAGGTGTGGGAACCCCTTGCATGGGTGAGGTGGAACTTCCCCTCTACATGCAAGAGGTTCTTATGGAAGTCAAAGTGCTAGTGTGTGAAGATGAGGATCTTACCGAACCTCTTTTCTTGTGCCAAGACTAGATCTATGATCATGCACTCAGCCTCAACCTAAGAAGTGGACTTCTTCAGGCTTGGGTGGGCCAAACTCGCATCACAATTGAATTAGAGAATCAAGCACTCGAGCCACTAGGAAAGGCACCAAATCTTGGTCGCTCGAGGAACCCACATGAAGATAATGATGCTATTCTTGTCCAAAGTTCTATGGTGCAGATGTTTGTCACTCTTGAAGAAAATGCAGAAGTGAATGAGGAGTTCCCTTTTTTTCCAAAGAGGATTCCAGGAAAGCAGGCAGGACAACACACGACACCGAGGAAGCCGATGATCAAGAAGCATGAGCAATGACCAGTGCAATATAATGTACCTCTTGGCATGAAGCAGATCTGGATACGTAAGGGTGAAAAACTCTAGGCTCTAGAGATAGGGTCCCAAAGATGCACCAAATGATCTACACAGCTGAGTATTACAAAGAAGGAGTCTCCTAGGCATCAATATAGACAAACCATTTCTATTTGGGTCCCGACGCGATCGTGAATGAAGGCTATCCCAAATGCTAAAAAAATATGGGTGCCCAAGATCTGCTTACAAGCCCAAATAGCTTCATCTCCACTCACAAGATTGAATCAACACTCACAGGCACTCTTGGCACAAACCCCAGGGCAAACATCTACACCCCACATCATTACATTTACGGTCACACCTAGGAATGTGGGGAAATGGGTACCCAAAAAGTCCCAAATCCAACACAATCTAGTCCACAGATCTTTACGTGTCATCACCACTAAAAGCTACAATTCCACGATCAAAGTTTCGAGACTTAAACCTCGTATCGAACCCCTTGACCCAATTTTGTAAATCAGTCCACTCTGATGTAGGTGCATTCTGAGTACATTGCACATCCAAAAGTATGCATCTAGGGTGAACACTAACCTGCTAACCAACATTCACACACATCACGAACACTTCACCCGCTAACCCCTAACCACTTTGGATGTCATGTTAGTATTGTGGAGGGAACACCATAGCATCATGTTTCCTATGAAATGCTAATATGCATCTCTTCTTCTAGTAGATAAGCATCAACAGCTACAAGCAGTCTCATGGCAGAAGCAGCAAGCTCGAGCTCACAGGCAGGAGTAAGTACTATGGATATTAATGTGGAGAGTCTACCTATTGATGCGCCACCAACTGGACAACTCGTAGAGTTGTAACATTTCAGCAAATACTCATACCGGACCCTCCCACAGGAATAACCGAGAGAATCCATGCAAACTCTCACTGGTTCAATGGCATGCCAGGGCCCCTGGGAGAGGCTAAGTATATATGGGAGTCCAAGTGTGAGTATGACAAGTCATGGGTGCAATTCCAATTCTTTTCCAAAGAGTTTGAGACGCTATCTAGCAAGCAGATTCCTAGATTTTCCCCAAGAAAACGATGCTATACCCTATCATGGCTTAACCCCAAGTGAACCCTAACAGCCAAAATTGCATGATAAAAAGGAGGTATACCAACCACATTGCGCAAGATTGCCCATATAATAAACAAGCTGTGAGACAAAATTATCCTCAGTCATATCCATAGCAAGGAAAATACCAGAATCAATACCCACAACAATAGTATGGTAGGCCCTAGCAACCCTATCAACCACCCTATCAAGGGAAGCAAAGACCTCAACCAATTCTAGCATCGCAACCCCCTCCTCTAGCCAATGTGATTCCAGTGAAGTATGCAGTAGCGGAAGAAAATTTTAATAGAGCCTTAGTGCTAGTAACACCATTGCTTTTAGAAAGTGACCTAAGTGATCATAGTTTTGACTTTACTCATATTGATAGCCCACAGGCTTACTACATGGAGTCACCTGAGCATAATGAGTCATATTATTATGAAGAGCCGAGTGAACCTAGTTGGGAGCTAGAGTATGTGAATGACATGTATGCAAACCCCAACTCTAGACCTCAACTTAGGCAGATAAGACCCCCATTTCCTAGAGGACCATGCTACCGATGTGAGGGAGATCACCTCATTCGTGATTGCCCTATGCCTGCACCCACACAACCCCAATTTGTGACAATTCAAGGCTTTTGTCTAGATTGTGGGAAGGAGCACTTGCTACGAGAGTGTCCCAAGAGCCTCGCCAATATGCCCCCTATCATCCACAAGCTAACGGGCAAGCTGAGAGCACAAACAAGATACTATGCAATGTATTGACAAAATTGGTTAATAATAAATGCTCTGACTGGGACAAACAACTACACCACAATGTTTGGGCATACAGAGTTGCCTATAAAACAGTACTCCAAGCCACACCCTTTCAGATGGTCTTTGGCCACAATGCATTGCTACCCTTAGACTTCTTGGTACCTACATTGAAAGTGGCACAAGAGTATGATTGGATAGGACATGAGCTCTCCTCTAGAATATTTGATCTTGAACGACTAGGTGAAACAAGATTGAGAGCAACAGCAGGAATTTATGTAGCCAAGAAAAGACAAAAGGCATATTTTGACGCACATGTAAAGGATAAGGGCTTGAAAGTAGGAGACCTAGTTTTAGTCTACACTTTGAAGCAACACGCACAAAAATTGGAGAAGAGGGGCTATGGCCCAATGATTATCAATAGGATCTCAAAAAGTGGAGCAGTCCAACTAGCCACCCTAGAAGGCGACATCCTACCTAGTTACATAAGTGGATGCAGAGTCAAGTTATATCAAGAACCCCTCACAGAAGGAGTGTTAAACAGACTCAATATTGCAAAAAAACGAAAAGGAAGAAGAAAAGCGAATCTGAGAAGAGGTACAGGAAGAAGCCCTAGAATGCATCCAATGCATGAAACTGAGGAGACAAGGTAGAGAGCACCCACAACCTAATAGGCATGATGCTTCTAATCATCACATGGCCATGTGCCAAGTCTCAGGTGTATGTTCCCATAGGATAGTTGATAGAGGACCCTTTGTGACCCTAGAGGTAGCACAAGGAGAGAGTGTAAGGACCATAAGAGCTTTGATTGATTCAGGGGCAGCCATTACTGCAGTCTGACTTTCTTACAGCCAAGATTTGCAATTGAAGGTCGATCCTATAGAGACATATCTCATAAGATTGGGAGGTGTGGAAATTCCTTGCATGGGTGAGGTGGAACTTCACCTCTACATTCAAGAGGTTCTAATGGAAGTCAAAGTGCTAGTGTGTGAAGACGAGGATCTTACCGAACCTCTTGTCTTGGGCCAAGACGAGATCTATGATCATGTAGTCAACCTCAACCTAAGAAGTGCACTTCTTCAGGCTTGGGTGGGCCAAAATCGCATCACAATTGAATTAGAGAACCAAGCACTCCAACCACATGAAGATAACGATTCTATTCTTGTCCAAAGTTCTATGGTGCAGAAGATTCTCACTCATGAAGAAGGTGCAGAAGTCAATGAGGAGTTCCCTTCTCTTCCAAAGAGGATTCCAGGGAAGCAAGCAGGACAACACCCGACACAGAGGAGGCCGATGCTCAAGAAGCATGAGCAACAACCAGTGCAATACAAAGTACCACTTGGCATGAAGCAGATCTAGATACGCAAGGGTGAAAAATCCTCGATTCTAGAGACAGTATCCCAAAGATGCACTAAACATGCGACACAGACAAGGGTTGCGACAAAGGATTATCCTAGGCATCATTCTAGACAGACCATTTCTATTTGGGTCCGGAAGCGATCAATGAAGGCTATCCCAAATGCTAAACAAATATGGGTGCCCAAGACCTACTTACAAGCTCAAACAGCTTCACTTGCACTCACAAGATCGAATCAATACTAACAGGCACTCTTGGCACAAATCCCAGGGTAGACATCTACACTCCACACCATTACATCTATAGGAACACCTAGGAATGTTGGGAAATGGGTACCTAAGAAGTCTCAAATCCAAGACAATCTAGTCCAAAAGCCATTATATGTCATCTCTCCCAAAAGCTATAATTCCACAATAAGAGTTTGGAGAATTAAATCATGTCTCAAACCCTCTTACCCATTTGCATCACGATAGATACATGTGGAGTATAGTGCACATCCCAAGTATGCATTTAGGGGAATCACTAACCCACTAACCAACATTCACACACATCATGAACACTCCAACCACTAACCCCTAACCACCTTGGATCATAACATCAGGTTTCCTATGCACTGCTAATATGCTTCTCTTCTTCCAGCAGATAAGCATCAGGAGCTACGAGTAGTATCATGGCAAAAACAATAGGCCCAAGCTCATAGGCAGGAGTAACTACTGTGGGTATTGATGCAGAGACTCTACCAACTGAAGTACCACCAATTGAATGATGCGTAGAGCTATGCCACCTCCAACAAATACCCATATCAGACCCTCCCACAGGAATCATGGAGAGAGTTCATCTGAACTCTCACTGGTTCAATGGCATGCTAGGGCCCTTAGGAGAGGCTAAGTATATCTAGGAGTCCAAGTGTGAGTATGACAAGTCATGGGTTCGATTCCAATTCTTTTCCAAAGAACTTGAGACTCTCCAGAACACACCAGAACTTCAAAACATATGGCGACGCGCAGGGCTGGCCAAGTACTTTGAGGCACCCCTACCAAAACCAAATTTTCTATGGTGCTACTATTTGGTATCAAGATTATAGGCGAATGAGGAAAAGGACTGACCAGGAACTTTTGTCCTTCCTTCCCTATTGGACAACAATGAGTTCAAGAAGTTTGAACTTACCTTGGAATTGGTGAGCTCGACTTTGAACATGCATGGCACGCATGTGCCCTCCAAGAAGGATGCATTGATACCCAGTAACATGAAGAATCGCAAATTGCAAAAGTTAAAAGATATGGTGGCACTCAAACCAAATGTATCCATCCCTCTTTGCATGTGTATGCAGCATTTTGCATTCCTGGCCAGACAGATTCACTCAACTCCACAAACGGATCTGGTTCAGCCTTTACTTGGCAAAGACGGGTGCATTAACTATTAAGCTCCCTATATGGATTATGGAGCAACTGTACAGAGCTAACAAGCGGTCATCCAGGAAGCTAGTGGTGAATGGATGTTGTGCAATAACACGTATTGTCTAAAAATGCTTATCATATGGCATACCCATCAAATGTGTGTTGACTTGGTCACAACTACAGATCTTTAAAAGACACAAAACTGCCTCACATCAATCCAAGCGCATGAGAGGCTCAATTCCTTGCATCCAGACACATGAAGTTCTTATGACTCCTTAAGTCTCACCACGAGGGGATGCCACTGTGCCTCCCTTTACAATTAGAATACCCAGATCGGGATCTGAAGGCACATCACAAGCTGCCCCATCTGCTCCTCCCGCCCCAGTGGAATTAATTTGCTACCTCGGGAGACATTGAAGGGATGAGCACCTTTGACTTCGAATCATTCTTGCAGAATACACAACTCTCTGATGTAGAATTTGTTTCGGACACAGAAGAATAGGGCACCTCTTCCGAAATATAGAGGAAATCCATAGAAGGCCGCCATGTACATTGGGATGATACTCAACAGAGAACTTTATCTCAACAACTACAACACCTAGAGCATGAAGAAGAGGAAGACGAAGAAGCAAAAGAAGAAGAAACAACCGGTGCCCCAACATATACAACAGAACTCCGAAGGCTGTATCAAATCATGGAATGAGTGCGGGCACAACAATTGCTCACCAAAAAAAATAGTAGAATGCTCATGACTCAGCTCTTGGAAGAAGCTCGAGTTGACTTTGAATATAGCGAAGGTCTCCTATTGATGACAGAAACTTATGGTGTAGTGGAAGAAGTCCTATCAGTGATACAGAGGCCTCCTGTTCAATATGATCCGTGAAGATTCCAAACACGACCACAATCCGGTAAAAACATCCAGATTCCCATTACCACTATGGAAGAACCTATTATGACATCTAAACCAATCCAAATAACCTCCTAAGAAGCAAGAACTCCTGGCCAAGAACACATAGTCACCCATGAAGAGTCCACTGAGCCACTACCACCGACCCCCTCACCATCACCTCCTCAAACACAAGCTAAAGATATCACCATGACTACCCAACCCAGAGAGCAAACCTTCATCTTCCATAGTCCCACTTGTAGTTCAACTTTGTTCTCCTCCATTTGACAGCCCTGTATATCATGCCACCACCATCACAACTAAATCTCTCATGGAGACAGCCATAGGACAACCAACCTCCATGACCTCTGTCATCAGCCATCGAGACACTAGATCCACATTTCTCGAATTCCCTGTCACCAAGCCTCCATTCATGACCTTTCTGCCTCCAGGCTCACATTTCCCACCCCCATCCCACCTATCCTTCAACCTGTCCATGATTTCCTTTCTAGAATGTTTCAAACCACTGCTCAACCCTTCTCGTCGATCCCATTCCCAACATCCACACCACACCAATTCACCACGATCACACATGCACGACCTTCCATTCCGATATATATGGTAGACATCACTCTCACGTCCCCGATTGAGAGCATGGAAATTTCGCCACCAACGGCACCTCCTCCTCCCCCCACACTTCCACCTTCCCCCATCCCTCCTTCACCAATTTCATTGGCACACACATCTCCAGTAGACACAACATGACACCATGTTCGTGTGTATGTCGTAGTTAAGAACAGAATACAATCAACTACAAGAACATAACCAATAATTATAGGAGCATTCTGAAGCACTACAACATTGCCTCACTACACTGGAAGAGGATAACTCCAGTCTCCAAACACAATTTCAAACCTTACAGGAGGCTCATAGCATATTGGAAGCAAAGTTACAGCATGTAGACCAAGAAGCAATCCAAGTGGTGGAAGGCCATTTACACATACAGTTGGAACGCAACTCAAAATGCACTGCTCAAGCGACACCTTCCGACGGCTCACGAGGAAAATCGATGTCTACAACTACAAAACTAGGAAACCTTAGAGGCCACCATCAAAACCACACCCGGGACACCCATTAGTCTCTCAAACTTTCAAGCTATGACCCTTGCAAACATCAAAATCATTCTTGAAGACTATGCCACTTTACTCGAGGAATTGGATCAACTGAAACAACAACGATGGAAGGACATAACAACTGTGCCCCAAGCCACAGCCTCAACCTCGTCTCTTATCACTGACTCAAAAACCCTACAGGACCTACAAAAACAAGTCACACAATTGCAAGCGTGACTACTACAATACAAAAGGCCTCCATCCCCACCTGAGGCTCCCACAGATGAAGAAACAGTATCCATTCTTGTGGAACAAACATTCGAAGAAGACTATGAGCCACAACCCATTCCAGGTAGACAAAAAACAGTTGAAGGCCAGGACACATTTGAAGAGACACAACCCCCATGGTTAAAACAAGTGGAAGAAATTGTGCATCCTCATGAAGACCGCACTGTGGTGCAAAATCAAGCAATGTGCATCATCAAAGAAACAATATTACAATCCATTTATTTCAAGAACTTGGCACCCAGACATCTCATCATATCATCAAAACTCCAATACACGCCATACTATGTCATTCTGGCAAATTACAATGCAAAAATACAGAGAGTCACAGGGAAGATCCCCTCCTTCATCACCCAGTTTCAACTCGACGACCTCCCCCCAAATGCACAGAAAGGCAAGATCTATCAACCGACATGGCGGCAAAAGTTTTTAGAAACATACCGTGAAATGCTATGTACATGGAAAGACGCTCCTCTACATCTAATTTACAATCCATGCTAGGGTCCAGTTCCATGGTGTAGATCATGGAAAGCATTCAATATTAAAGTGCAGAACAACGCACAGTGCAAGGAATGGCTCAACTATTCGTACATAGCACCACCGCAAGGACCACCATCAATAGCTTACATGATAGCAACAAACTGAACTAGACGCCTCGGCTAAAACCCATGCCAGATGTTGCAACACAAATGATGTTGAAAATTCTAGATATGATGCAAGTTGTCCTCAAGACCTTTCGTAATACGCAAGCACCCCAAGTGGCTCTATCAGGCTTCATCAATGGAAACTACGATATAGTATATGACATGAGCACGACCCCAAGCATTCGAGTCGCCTATGCTTGGCATGCACAAATCAAGTACCTCCCCACATGTTATAAACAAACATTCAAAGACATGTTCAGAACAAGATTCTGGGAATATCACTCGGAGGTGTTCGCACCCAAGCCCACATACCTGATTCATCTATTTGCATGTGAACAAACTATGTACTCAAAATACTACACGACATCACAACGAGATATCCCAGGGGCCATCAATTGGGATGCATTGCAAGCTGATTTGGCACGAGGGTTATGGCTAGGTGAACACGAGCTAGCCACTAATGTCCTCTAGTACTACATCAACCACCCTACCAAATAGAGGTCTGTCAGGGGCGACAGATGCTAGAGGGGGGGGGGAGTGTTGGCATCCAAGCTATAAGAAGAGCGTACAGGCACCAAAGAGTAGTCAAGCACAATCTGGCAATGAGGCCTCATCATTTTTTTCTAAACCTACTTCCAACTAAGAGTGATTTTCATCACTACCCAAACATTGTAAATCCTGTTTTTGGTAGAATAGAATCCACTTTGTTCAAGCCGAGGAGTCCTCAAGCTTGAGGAGTGTTAGAATTAGTACATACCAAATTTCATAATTTTTAGATTCTGTTTGAGCCCTCAAATAAGCTCTAGAACCTAATTTTTAACTAGGTCGGACACTAGGCTTGGACAAGGCGAAACCTAGTCAAAAAACTATAAAGAGAGCTAGAGAGATCATTTTTGGGGTTAGATTGTTAGTGAATTGAGCTTGTGTAAGAGACTTTTTGACTAATGAAAAGAACTCCATTGTTCCTCTCTTTGTTCTTGCCTTGTGTGCACGTGTGTGTGTATGTGTGTGCATGTTTGTGTGCTTGTCACTCATGCACTTGTGTCATCACTTGCTCATAGTCTTCATACTAGTCCTCACATCTCCATGGATTGACAATTATGAGGTGGATCTCCTCACGTTGGTACTTGCCATTATGCTAGAGTGACACATGTATACATTCCTAATCCTTCTCGTTTGGTGGTAGTGTAATTACGTTCAGCTTGGTTGAGCTGCATGCTAGCGTAGGCTATAGGGTGATTGAGTCTCCCTTCATCTGCAGGTTGTGTTAAGATGCATCATATGGCAAATTTGGAAGCATCTACATGGATATGAAAAGGCTTATTCCAATTTGGTACTTTTAGAATGGGCATTGAACTTAGTTTGCTTTTCAGCTCATTGAGTGCTTTCTCACAATCTTCAGTCCAATTGAACTGAGTCACAAAGCCGTATACAGGTCGGGCAATTATGGCGTACATGTGGATAAATCTACGATAGTATCCACAATGTCCCATAAATGCTTGTACTTCTTTCGTAGTTTTTGGTCTGGGTAGTTCTAGAATGACTTTGATCTTCTCTTCATCTGTGGATATTTCGTTCTTAGATACTACATGCCCTAAGATTTTCCCTTGTCTCACCATGAAGACACATTTTTCTGGGTTTAGACAGACTCTGTATTGTCTACATTTTTCAAAAATTCTCCTCAACTCGAGTATGTGATCCACTCATTGTGAGGATTAAGTGCACAAATCATCCACGTACACTTCCACGCTCTTCCTAAGGAATTCCTTAAAGACATGACACATTAATCTTTGAAAGGTGGATGGTGCATTGGTTAGTACAAATGATATAACCCTAAAAGCATATACTCCCCATTCTGTGGCAAATGCGGTTTTGTTTTGATCTTCTAGAGCAATTGCAACTTGGTTGTAACAAGAGAATCCATCAAGGAAGCTATACACTTCCTTGCCTACCACTCTCTCCAAGAGGTGATATGTGATGGGTAACAGGTAACTATCTTGAATAGTGACTGCATTAACTTTCTTGAGGTTGATGCACACCCTAAGTTTGCCATTTTTCTTGAATACTACTACCAAGTGTGACACCCATTCTGTGTGTTCGATTTCATAATAATCTTGTTGCCAAAAATTTGTCTATTTCTTCCTTAATTTTGGCGGAGTATGCATCATTGTATGTGTATGGTCATTGTTTGGATGGTTTAGCATCAAGAGTCATGGGAATATGATGTGAAAAAATAGAGGGATCTACTCCTTTTAAATCCTTGTATGTCTAAGAAAATACATCCCTATAACTTCGAATCAATTCTATAAGTTCTCATTCTTTGCTTTCTGACACATCTTTCCCTATGTAGGTGCATCTTTCCTCTTCTACTTCTATAGTCACAGTGACTTTTTTAGTCTGTTCTTTATTATCATATGTTATTCCTTCTTGTGCCTATTGTTAAGGCATTTGGATGGCAATTTTCCTTTCCTCCACTTCATATTTTTTTAAATGTTCAAGGAATTCAAATTGTTCTTATGGTATATTCTTTTCCCTACTAGTCTCTTTTGAATTGATATTCTCTTGATTTCCCTTATGTTTTGGGGAGGACATGCTCCCAACATCAGTTTCTTTGTGTTCTACCTCTAACTGAAGTCCTTCTTCCTGAATCTCAAGTTCCATTTCTATACTCTCATAATCCTCTATCCACTCTTTCTCTATCCATTCTCCTTCCTCTGTCTCTTGTAGTACAACCATGTACAGAATTACATCGTATCCATCCTTGTCTATGCACTGATTTAGGGTCAGGACTTCTTCATTGACACACACATCTAATGTGGCCAATATCTCCATCCATCCGTGGGGTTTGAACTCTTCATCTGAAAACACTTGTGGCATATATGTTGGATCCTCTACTAGCCTAGAGATTCCAGAGCCTGGTTGCCATGTTAGTCTTCTTTCTTCTTCCCTCTTAGCTACCTTACAGATCCATAGTTGGGTGTCCTCACGCATCCAAGATTGGTCTTCAGATCCCACACTATGGACTGATAGGTCGTCCTCTTCTTTATGTATAGAGTTCCATTGTAGAGGTGGGACATCTCTAGCAACTCCAAGGGTTTTTTGGTGTGTCCATCAGATAGTTGTAATTCATTATTGTGGGTCGTAATGCTCATTTTCCCCACTTCTCCCATATTTCTTTTGTGGCTATTCCTACTTCGGCTCCTGTGTCTAGGATTGCCTTTGTGGTGTAACCTTCGAAAGTAATGGGTAGACATGTGTTACTTTCATCTCCTTCACTGAAGTCTCCCACTTTATCTACCGGGATTTGAATTGTATGTGCATCTTTGTTGGCCTCCTTATTGACTGCTTTTACCTCTTCTTGCCTGATTTGCTTGGCTAATCTAGTCCATATTTGTGGTTTGATATTCAGTAATTCTTCCAGAGTTATAGAGCATTACACTTTCGTCTCCTTTAGCTTCTGTGTTATGCTTGGCATGTTGCTAGAAATTCCTTTTCCTTTTGTTCTTATTGTTGGGGCATGATAAAGTTATGAATTTTGCTCATACTCTCCTATGTAGTTAGGTAGTGTGTTTATGCTTTCTAATTCCTCCTAACAATTCTTGTAATTTATTTTTTGATTCATAGTTCCTAGGCTCTCATTTGCATCCAATTCTTCAAAGGGTAGGTTAACACCTTCGGTTTTCCTCCATCTCTCCTCCTAGAATCTAGCCCATAGATCCTCAGGCCAATTAGCTTCTACTTCCGAGATCGTGGAAACTTTGTCATGTTTTTCTATGGCTAAACTTTTAGCTTTCCCTACGATCCTTCTGTCTTCTAGAGGGTCATGTGCCCCTAAACCTTCTTGAAATTCTCTATCAAGTAGTCTTGTTTCTGGAAGTTTTGTATAGGTTTCTCCAGTTGTTTTGAGCTAGTTCGATCAATTTTTTGCAGAGTTCTCCACATGGCTAGATCTTCGGGTATTGGATCACCTAAAATTGACCCAACTTGTTGTTTAGGTTGCTCTTTCTCAACTTTAATAGAATCCTTACTAGTCGTAGGATTCGCGCATTGATTTCACTCCTCTTTGCTCTTCTCTTCCTTCTTCTTTTGTGTCCACTTGTTTCTCAGCTTCTCTCGTCAAGCTTTCCACCTTTGAGTCCATTTTACCTTAGAATTTTCTTTCGATTCTTCCGAATCTGGCACTACTTGAGGCACTAGTATTTTCGGTTTGTTGGTTTCTTGCATAATTGAATCTGAACCTTCTGGACCTTCTTTAGATCTCCCTCTTGTAATTGCCTTCAATGGTACTATATATTCTTTGTCACTTCTAGAGGACTCTACCACTTCTACTACATTCACTTAAGTGGTATGGTTTGTCTTGTTAGGGTCTTTGGGACAATCCATAAAGAAATGCTCCTTTCCACAATCACTACAATATCCTTCCCGAACCTTATGTGGTGGTTGGTAAGGTAAGGTACATTCCCTAATGAAATGGTCTCCTCCACAACGATAACAAGGTCCTTAAGGGACTCGGGGCCTAATCACAGGTCTAGAAGGCGCTTGTGCTCTTGGGTTCGCATACATTAGTGTAGCATATTCAGCTCCATATCCGTATAATTGATCATAGAAGTCTTGTCCATATGGGTATCACTCGTAGGCCTGCTCGTAATTCATCGAGTTTGTTTCATATGTATAGTACTCTCCCTAGTGCTGATCATAGGGTTGATTATGGCTATTCACACCGGTTAATGAAGTAGTTGGTACTAGGGCCCTCTCTGTGTTTTCTTTGGCTTGGGAAAATTTCACTGGAACTACATTCTTTGGGTAAGGTGGTTATTGTCCCAACACTGGCTATGGTGGATTGTATCCTGGGTATTCGGAAGGACATTGATTTGGAGGTGGGTTCTAATACTGCGGATATCTAGGAAATTCCTTGCCTGGGTCTCTAGTTGGGTATCCATGTGGTCTGAATTGTGGTGGTTGGACTTGTCTAGGTTGTCTGTTGTAAGGACAACTTTTAGTATTGTGATTCATATATTTCTGTTCAATACTACAATACTGGGCTTGACTCTATGTTGGTGGATGGTTGTAAACATATAAGTTTGATGGGACAATTCCCCTATTGTAGACATGAGAAGGATGATCCCCTCCATAGTGTACACATCTCCTTAGCATGGGCATTCGTAATGGGGGGTTGGGGTAATTCTTCTGTCCCTGCATGCCTAATTTCTTGGCCACTAAGTCTACAATTTCTTCTACATTGTTGCTTGTGCTAGAGATGCTGCTAGAACTATCTTCGCTCTTACTCTTAGTTTGGGGAATCTTCAAGTCTTCTGATAAGTTATCTTCCAAATCTATTCATTCCTTCAAGCATTCACTCAATGTTTGGAATCTCTTTACATAGACTAGTGCTCTTAGAGATCCATTGACTAGTCCTTCTAAGAATAATGAGATCATTTTCTATTGAGTAGGTCGTTCTTCTGTGGGTCATCTATCCACATATTTCTTAAATCTCTGAGCTGCCAGTCGTACTGACTCCGTAGGGGACTGTTCAAAACTGTGAATCAAAGATGAAGAGTTTAACTCATATTGAATCATGAAATCTTCCACTTGTCTAGCATGAATCACTTGCTTGAATTCGGCTATATTATTATAAGGTTCGCCACATCCATCATAGTGACTCCTCATGCATTTGGTCACTTGAATTGGTCACAACCTTCTACCAGGTTCTGGTGGTCTGGGCATAACTGGAATGGTTGGCTGTCTTACTTGAACTCTGATTCCTCTACCTAACAGTGGTCTCTCAGGTATAGGTTTCTATTTCTTGGTTCTCCACTGGTCATGGGTTGGCAGTTAGGATTGACTCCCGGTGTGGAAAACTAAACATTAGTCTCCCAGGAAGGTTTTGTTGTTGGGCAAGTCCATAGCTTTGATAGGCATAGCTTTTTTGTGTTCCTTGAGGGTTCTAGGAAGTAGTTCCTGGTTCTCTAGCTGGAAACACTGGAATGCCTTGATATCTTAATTGGGATCTAGCTAGATCTGATATGGGCCAATATTTTCTCATATTCATATCAAGATAGGTGATTCTAGAGAGATCCTCCGGATCTTGTAGCTCATAAATGGTGACAGGGTTGCTACTTTCTCCCCCCAAAGATGAAGGTGCTTGTAGTAGTTTCTCCATCCCAACTACCATATACACATCAGTAAACGTGTCATCCTAAGGGATTTTGTCACCTCTCCAAACTCTAGTTACTTTAGACTTACCTGGGGGTGTAGAAACCATATCTTCATTATTTTCCCCATTAAGGTGATCCACATTCCCATTTTCCCATTGTTTGCTTATGGTTTCCAGACAGTCAGTCACTATGTAAATTATTCCTCTTTTGTCCATATAGAACCCTCCTTCATATTTTATGGTGGGTCGATGAACTATCTCATATTCACTCACTTTCTTCATTTGTGCCACTGTTCTATTTAGTCCATCTATGTAAATTGGTAGTTCATGTTGATTAGTGTTCACATACTCCAGGGAGGTCATATATTCTCCTTCAATGACGGACATAAATCCTGCCAAAGGCATTGAACTATGCATATCCTCTGAGGCCATTCTAGCTTCATCGTCTGATTCACTAGAGGTGTCAGAATACTGGGAATCGGCACTCCTAGCTTCTTGGCAACATGCTCAGGTAGCTCATCTATTGCAGTGGAGGTTCTGGAAGTATGACTAGTAGAACTGTCATAATCCTTATAGAGTTTGGACAATTCGAACTCCTCATCTAAGTTGTCTTCTATGTCAATCCACATTCTCAAGAATTGATCTAGTCTGATTGGCTCCTTGAGATATAAATAAGATCTAAGTTTTCAGCTTAGAAGCTAATCTAAAAACAAGGAAACTTGTTTCACTTGTGTAGGTAATTCAAGTGTGGGACATCTTTCCACGTATTGTTCAAATCTACATCCAGCTAGCCGAACTATTTCTTAGGGTGTTTGCTTGAAGCTACAGATCAAAGATGATGTGTTATGCTTGATGCCTCTCCTGGAAAATTCTACGATGAATGCTTCTAGAATTTGACTTATATTTTGGTAATTTTGATTGTTTAGGGGCTTAAACCAAGCTAAGGCAGTACCCTTGAGAGTCAAAACAAATGCCTCAAATTGGGTGAACAAGTCCTCAACTTGTTCAACTCTTAACACTTGTTTGAACTCGAACACATGATCATAAGGATCTCCTAACCCATCAAACTAGTTTTTCATTGTCTTGACCACTTGAGAGGGTCTAAGGGTTCTTGGGTACTCCCAAGGCAATGGAAAATCATGTTACTCTCTTTGATGCCTATATGCTCTATGTCTCTCTCTTTCATGTCTTTCACTTTCAAGTCCTGATCTATCTTTGCCCACAGTGTGTGCAAAGCTTACCTCAGGTCTCTCTCTATCTTTGTCCCTCTAGTTTTCATAAGCCTGGGATGATCCTGCTCCTTGAAGGCCATGGGAAACATTAGATCATGGTGGAGGAAAAATCAATTCACATTTCCAAGTGTATGCATGCCTACCATGCTCTGTTACTAAGAACATTCTCTCCAACATATTATCTAGATAGGCAACTTTGCTTGGTATCTCAGGATCTTTGAACTCGTAGATGGTGACTTCGCCTATTTTGCTAAAATGACCTAGCTTGAATCTCCAAAAAGCTTCCTCTGTTTCTCTATTCAAGAATAGTTCTATGCTTTTGTTGTCTTGGCAAATCCACTCTAGAGTAATCACTCTAGTCAAGATGGATTTTCCTAGAGGAGTCTTGGGTTCTCGTCCTAGGTCTCCTTGCTCTAGGTCTTCTATCTCATTCTCAGGAATGAAATTTCCATACTCATTTGTCCTATCCATTAAGTTTGTAACCACATCCATGGTTTCTTGCTTATCAATATATGAACCCTCTTCAAATTTAACCTCTAGGTGTTCACATCCGAAGGGTTGATCGAGATTTTTGAGTTGGACAACCAATCACCTCAGACCATCCTCATAGATGGATGCACCTAATCGGTTGGTCCTAATATATTCCAATTGTGTTTTATAGGGACCTTCTAGTGTCTGTAAATAGGCAGTGCTTGAGCTACCTGCGGTAGACATTTCTGAGCCACTTGTTTCCAAACTTAGCACATAAGGATAATCACTTAGTTGTTGTGCCCACAACCTAGCTATCTGATTGACTGCTTTGGACCTTATATTGTTATAAAAGTACATGAAAATGGGACATATGATCTATGATAATTAGATGGAACTCCACTAAGATCTTTAGTTGTAGAAAAAAGAGTAAAAATGTTCAAGAAAAGGGATGAAGATGATTAGAAAATTGACAAAGACATGATTGAAGATGAACCAAAATAATTAGGTGATATCTATTCTTTTTTGGTTTTACATATTTCGTTTTTATTGCATTGCATATTTTACATTCATATTTCATATTTTGAAAAATTCAAAAACTGATTAATGATGATCTCAAATTGACAAGTGAAAGCTATTTGTCTTGAGTGGGAATACAGTTTCTTCAAATTATATTTGAAATCATTATGAATGAAGTCAGTGAAGGATGGGGCAATTTGAATTTGAAACTCAATAAAAAAAATTGATTTGTTTTGTATAATTAGGAATATTTTTGTGCATGATAAACATTTCTAATTGAAATCCTAGTTCCTACTTGCGCATTCCTCTAGATCGTCTATTTTGAATAGGGGTTAAGCCTTTCCTCTACAAACAATGAAATTGGGAATATTACTAAAAATTAACAAATAGAAGTTTATACTTTCTTCCATCCCAAAAAAGTAAGAGTTACCAAATTATGAGCCAGTACAATAATGGTTGTTGATAGAGTAAAGAAATATGAAGAAAAACCATGAAGATGATTGAAGAAAAGAAATGAAGAAAATGTTTGTGGTCTCCAAATCACTTCCAATTACATAATCACATCATGCAAAATGAGGTGGATTTATGCATGAGTGGAGTTAGTTGTATTTATTCGATTTTGTGTAAGTGCATTGCATGCGAATATTTATATGAGAATGATGACTGACTTTGAAAGAGTACATAAGGATGATTGTACTTGAAAAACTAGCCAAGTTTATAATTGCATTTTGAACTAAAGTAATTGTTGCAAAAAAAGGTTAATGGCTTTAAATTGATTTAAATTATCATATTCCATGCAAAAAAAAAAAAAAACCATTTCATTCATTGAGCACAAATTGACAAAAGTTTTGAATTTACATTTTGATCGCAAAGAAGTGTTGATGATGCTTTTATTTCTTATTTTAGGATTGGCCCATCGAGGATGATGTGCAAGTTTAGTGGGACCAATGTCAGAGAGATTTCATCTCTTCACTCTAATGAAAGAAGAAGAAACTTTCAATGCCAAAGAACTTCCAACTCTAGCATTCACATAAAGATCAAACATCCATTCGTTGTTTCTATCCTTCCAAATATACTTGAAGGAGAAGAATAAGGAGAAGAATTCAAACTATGAGAATGATTTGATTGCCATGGGTATTACAACTTCTTTGTTATAACCATTTGATATGAAAATCATACATTAATAGAAAAGAACATTTGTCATTAATGAATGATGAGCTCATAGTTTAGAGCAATAAATTGATTATTAATAGGTCGTCGCTCGCGGACTCAATCTTTGCCATGTATTGAAGTTACCAAATTTAATTCGAATGTGAAAGGTGTTTTAAGCCAACAATGTACTATATGGATTATATGGAGGTCCAAGGTTCAATCCCCATAGACATAAATTTGCAATAGTTTTTACTCTATTCTAAAATCCCATAAAAAAACAATGGACAGAACTCTAGATTTACAAAAGGCTCGCAGAAGCGTTTTCCCCGATTAATCTAGCGATCAAGATTTTTTTGGGGGCCTTTCTTTTGAAGACCAATATCTAATGGCTTATGAGAGCTATAAAAGAGGAAGTGTTTTTTCCTATTATCCCTCGAATTCTCGAATGAAGTATGAAGTGGACACAACTCCTGGTGTGAAGTTTGTGGCAATCGATTGATCAATCTAAGCTTGTACAATACATATGATGATGATTTTGGTAAGTTTTTATACAATTTGATTTCTGTGGAACCATTGCAGAATAACTCCACTGCTTATCTCTGTTCTATTTCTCTCTCCGTTTGTTTTTGAATTTTCGTCGAACCGTCCTGGGTGTTAACGTATATTTTTATGTGCATGTGCATATGTAAAAATGTGGATGAGTATTTATGTGTGTGTAAGTATATTCTTTCGAGTGTACAAATGTTTGTATATAGCTATGAGAGTGTTTCTAAGTGCTAACAATGTGCATATACAAAAAGAAAGCAAAAAAATAAAGCATTTAGCAGCATGCGAATGTGAGCTAATGTGTATGTGCGATTATGTGAGCACATGTGAAAATAAATGTGTGAACATGAGTTTATGTGTGTGCAATGCATATGCTGCAAATTTGTAAGTATTCTTTCTTTGAGTTTCTTCTTCGTCGGAAGCAAAAGAGTTCCTCAACGTGTGATTGCATGGCGGTCACCTCTAGAGTCAGAACCAAAAAGAGTTCCATATAAAGCCTCTTCTTGAAGCTTTCATTTCGGATGATGAGATTCTTGAAGTTATTGATTCGTTTTCAAAAGGCAAATGTCTGGGGCTAGATGGCCTCACCAATGAGTTTTTCAAGACTTTCAAGCACATGGTGACTACTCCATTATGTCTAGTGTGGCAATAGGTCGTTTCTTTCGATGCGCTGCCCGAATGTCTCAATGAAGGAATTATCAAGCTTATTCACAAAAAAGGCAGCAAAAACATGATTGAAAATTGGCATCCAATTATGATGTTACAAACAGGTTACAAGATCCTTGCTAAAGTTATTGCTAATCGAATTGCTTGTCACTTACACAACTGGATTTGTGGGGATAAAAAAGGGTTCATCAAGGGGAGGTCCATCCTCAAGGCTATAATTGATGTTTGGGAAGGTTTGGCCTTTGCTGAAGAGTCCATCTGCTCAAGATATTCTCTTCTTTAAGATAAACTTCGATAAAGCTTATGATAGACTCAAATGGGACTTCATTCTCCAATCTCTGAAAGACCTAGGCTTCGTTTAGAGATTCATTAAGATGATATCAACATTGTTGGGAAGTGCACCAGTGCATATAAACATCAATGACCAACTTTCTCAAGCTATTCGATTAAAACATTCTATCAGGCAAGGATGCCCCTTGGCCCCTCTTCTCTTTATGATTGCTGTCGATGATCTCAACTTCCTAGCTAAACATCACACACGACTAGGTCTTATTCAAGGCCTCTTTATTGCACTCAATCAAGACCAAATGATCATGAGACTCTTTATCAATAATATGAATGCTTTTGTGCGTGATTATCCAGCCATCATTGATACCTTTTGGTGTTGCATAAATACATTTTGTGAGGAATCAAGCTCCAAAATAAACTGCTCTAAAACTGCTCTAAAACTGCTTTCAAGGCCATTCTTGGGCATCCACCTCAATTTTGGTTGACCATGGCTGTCAGTTGATCCCTAGTGGACAAATCTTCTGCATGTTAGGTATTCTGATGGGATTCGACGTTTCAATGAGACAATGATGGCACTAGGTTCTTTCTAAGATTGATAACAAGTTGACATACTGGAAAGGTATGCATATCAACTTGGCGAGGCGAGCTATGGTGGTTAACACGTTCCTTCTTTCTTTGATTATTTACTTTTTCTCTTGTTGGAGACAGAAGGATTAAGATATTGTAAAATTGGAAAGAATTTGCAAAAACTTCCTCTAGACGTGAGACCCTAACAGAAGGCATTCCCCCAAAATTAAATGGGCTATTTGCATAAGCTGAAAAGATCAAGGCAGTTTGGGGATTCTTGACATTGAAGGAATGGCCAATAAATTGGCGGCCAAATGGTTGATTAAAGCTTGGAGCAATGTGGATGCCTTGTGGGACAAATTGATTTTTAGAAATAAGAGCGCTCTTAGGCTTGTGGGCCTTCCAAGGTGGAAGGGTCTAGATCTTCTAATTGTTTTGTTCTCCCCCTATCAAGTGACTCCCAAAGGCTCGAGCTTAGTTTTCTCCCTTTGGAAGAGTTGGAACAAGGTGAAACAATTTGTAAAGCTCAAGGAAGATTGGAAACGGGAAGCTGGTAAAAGACAGAATGATTCCATCTAGTTCCCTATGAAGGGCATTAGAGGTATTGAGCCTTGGAACCTCCCCAAAACTAGGAAGCTTTGGAAGAAAGGTTTGGAACCTCCCCAAAACTAGGAAGCTTTGTGGAAACACGTATGGAATCAAGAAACATGCCAATGGACTAGATTTGAGAACATTGACACGGCTAGGAGAGTGGGCTATGAAGAATGGTGCCTGTTGTAGAGCATATTCAATACTTGGGAGGGTTCGATGACTCACCTCCTTATTGGGCATGACTCCCTCACCTTGAGGGTCTTAGATGGCACAATGGCAATAGTCTTGATAAAATACCGAGATTCAAGAAGAATGTGGACTTTCATTTCAAGCTTAATAGGAGATGGTGTCTAGACTTGTCGAGCTTTAGGTGGGATTTCAAGTTCCAATCCCTTTGGCATCCCCTCATCAAGGTTAAAAAATTGTTTCTTATGTGGCGAATCCTCCACAAGGGAATTTGTGTCAGGGGAGCACTAGATTGTGCTCTCTGACTACAATGGACAAGATTTCGAGAATAGACTTATGATTACAAGAACACCCACGTAGGGAAAAAAATACAAGAAGACATAGTTGATACAAGACATCCCACAACCCGGGACCAATAGGTATGGAAAACTGGACTAGAAACGATACAGGAGATCCCACAACCCGGGATCGTAAGTATGAGACAAGATGTCTAGATTACAAGAACTCCCTTCTCGGAGATGAACTGAATACAAGAAGAAACTTAACAAGATCTCGTACTACGAGATCACAAGAGGACAAGACAGGATGTCCAAGAACTACACTAGACAAGACTAGAACAAGAAACAAGACAAGAACTGGAACTGGAACTTGGAGAGTACTTACTTGGCGGTCACGACTCCTTGAGCTCCCAAGACTGGTATTGGAAAGACTGATAATGAATGTGGCCAACCCATCCTTATATAGGTTTCCAAGGGCGAGGCATGCTCACTTTCAGACTTTTCTTCATGTTAGTTGTCATGGGGGTACTTGAAGAAGATTGACTTACAATGATCTATAGCTCTTGAATTTACCTTCGAAGTTCTGTTATTACATCTTGAATACTCTGTTGTTGAATCCTTTGTTGGTTCTCTCGAATCTCTTGGCTTGTTGTTGAATTACTTTAAGTGCAGAAAAAAATTCTTCTCGAATAATCTCCATGGTTCTTGGTCTTGATGAAGGTAGTCTTGCCAAAATGTCAGGGGAGCACTAGATTGTGCTCTCTGACTACAATGGACAAGATTTCGGGAATAGACTTATGATTACAAGAACACCCACGTAGGGAAAATAATACAAGAAGACGTAGCTTATACAAGACGTCCCACAACTCGGGACCAATAGGTATGGAAAACTGGACTAGAAACGATACAGGAGATCCCACAACCCAGGATCGTAAGTATGAGACAAGATGTCTGGATTACAAGAACTCCCTTCTAGGAGATGAACTGAATACAAGAAGAAACTTGACAAGATCTCGTACTATGAGATTACAAGAGGATAAGACATGATGTCCAAGAACTAGACTAGACAAGACTAGAACAAGAAACAAGACAAGAACTAGAACTGGAACTTGGAGAGTACTTACTTGGCGGTCACAACTCCTTGAGCTCCCAAGACTGGTATTGGCAAGACTGATAATGAATGTGGCCAACCCATCCTTATATAGGTTTCCAAGGGCGATTGCGAGGTGATGATATCATCAATGATGTTAGTAGAATGATCAGGAGCTCAGAACGTCAGAATTTAGCAAATAAGCAATCGATCTTAGGGTTTTGGCATGTTCCGAACACAATGGAAGCATTGGTTTCTCCTAATTCTGAGTCAATCATGAGATATGTAAAGTAACATGAAATCTAAGTGTTTTAGATGGTTTCCTTTGTGTCCATGACAATTTGGACCAATGCAAAAGCTAACAAGCTTTCCGGAGCTTCTCCATGGTGTAAAT
This sequence comes from Ceratopteris richardii, assembly GCA_020310875.1. Classification (NCBI taxonomy): domain Eukaryota; kingdom Viridiplantae; phylum Streptophyta; class Polypodiopsida; order Polypodiales; family Pteridaceae; genus Ceratopteris; species Ceratopteris richardii. The sequence continues at coordinate 155,236,498 of CM035435.1, forward strand.
GATGCCTTTATGGCAATGAGATTTTGGGACACCTCTTTTTTTCATGCCCCAAGTCAATGTTTGTGGGTGGGCCCTTGGGAGAATTATGTGGCTACAAGGACAAATCAACTGGAAGCAAGCATTATTGGGCGAAGCGATCGGTTGTTCCTCATCATTGTGGAATTCTATAAGAGGTGAGACCCTTTAGAAGATCTGGAAAGAGAGGTGTGCTGCCAACCTTGGTAGCCCTCCGGAAGAATGATTGATAAAGAAATCTCTTTTCCTCTTAGACAAAACAATTTCCAATTGTAAAAAACCCCACCTTTTAGACATCATATAGTGTTTTTCCTTAAGAACAACAAGATTAAAATCAAGTGGGTCCCCCATGAAAGAGAAGAAAAGGTTATCAACCTTCTCTGTAATATCCTCTAGCAAGTTTTAAGCAACCCCTACTTTGTGAGATTGGAGGTGTCCCATGAGTGTTAAGCCTGTTCACTTGTAGAGTTATTATTTTTATCAATTAAAGTTTGCAAGAGTATGTTATTGCTGAAATTCTTTTTGAAAAAATTGTAAAGATATATGCAAAGCACAAGTGCATATAAATATATGTGTATGTCTCTACATGTGCGCATATGTAATTGTATGTATGCGCATAGTTATCTATGTATCTGTATGTAATTGTATGCATAGTTATCTATGTATTTGTGTAGACACCTATGTACATGTATGATGAGAATGTGTGTATGTGTGCATGATGATAAATGTATATGCATAAGGCCAGGTGTAGTGTTACGAGGGATTTATTTTCTCTTGGTTTTTTTTTGGGAGTATACAGGGATTTGAGGAGTTGACAACAGCTCAGGAATGACAGGAGGAATAGGCACGTGAAGAAGGGGAGGCAGCTTATGAAGAAGGGATATACATGTTTTCTTCGGGGAGATTTAGCAGGCAGAGAAAGGCAGGGAAAGAATCAGGGAGGCTCTCACTTGGTGACAGGTACAGATGAGCGCAATATCGTGAGGAGACCAAGGTATGCTGTGGAGAAAGGGCGAAAGGCACAACCGTGAGATGCGAGGGAAAGGAGATATAGGGTGTTGTAGGAATCGTTGAACAGAGGGAGATTGTATCACCCATGGAGGCAGCGACATGTTATCGAGGAAGAAACTCTTACGAATGAGAGCGCAATCTCTATCGAGGGGGGACAACTTGTCTCTTTAAATGAATAAGAAACATGAAGGAAAGGGAAACTTCTAAAGAAGGCTGGGGAGAAATAGAACAAAGAGGTGGACTTCGTCTTCAGGGTCAGCCATCAAAATTCTAGCTTTCATGACATAAGGCAAGGTGAGAAAAGCTGAAGGATCTTTGCTTGGTGTTCCTTATGCTACTGCAGAAAAGAAGAATTGTGGGTTGTCCTACGAATGATGGAGCGTATTGTTGAAGCTACTCATAGGAGGTGTGTGACCGTTTCTTTGAGGCGGCTGCAATTTCCTGCACAATTTCCTTTTCCCTTTTCCCGATTCTGCTATCTGGTTAGTGAGGGAGAAAAAAAGAATGGTCACGAAATTACATTGGGGAAATAAATATAAAAGGGAGCATCAGAAAGTTTTGAGGTATGTTTTCACAGAGTGGGAGAAGGAAGTTAGTATGAGAAGAGTTGGCTTGCAACAAAAAGAAGATAATGGAAAGTACATTCGCAAAAAGTCCTGAAGAATATATTCGTACAAGGAATGGAGAGCTCGTTCTTCCTCTGAAGGAAGAACTCAAGAAGGGTTTGCAGCTCAACTTGGGGCCAAGGAGACTATGTGTATGTAGATTAAATCATCTGAATGGAGACAATGTGTATGTAGCTTCAGAGATTCATTTGCGAAATTGCATCTATCATTGTCTTCAAGCTTATGTTCTCTATCGATTTTGTGATCCGCTCAGAACTAGATCATGATGCTATTTTTCTTCTTCAATTTAACGATGCAGAATCTTTGCCGCTTTCTTGAGTTGCATTTCATGCTTTATGCTGAAAGTTGTCATTGGATTTCCGTTCTCTGTTGATTTTCAAGCATGAGCACGTTTCCTTGATAGTGTTGCTTCCTTAAAACGACAAGGATTGATGCGAGCGAAACCATTTGTTAGAAAGAGATATTAATGTTAGAAAATATTTCTTGTCAAACAAACACAATCTACGGCACATCCATAGATGAATATCTCATAGTTGACTGAACTTCCGAGCTTGTAGCTTCTGAACCTCAGTTTTCAGATTCTTCATATATTCAAATGTCTGATCAAGGATAAATGTAGAGCCATGCTGCTACAGATAGTTTTTCAAGAATTCTGCTTCATCTCCTTCCGAAAGGCATACCCCGCTGAAGTATGAGTGTTATTGTCTTTGCTTGAGTGAGTGGTGGCTGGTAATGAACTGCTTATAGCTCCATCTCTGCCAAAGGATGTCAAAGTTGGATTCTTTGTTTTTTTTTTTGGTTTTTGTTTTGTTGTTGTTGTTGTGTGCGTGTGTGTGTGTGTTTTTTTTTTTCTTTGCGCGTGGATCAACTTCAACTTAATCTCCATATCACCTCTTTGAATGAGCAAGGTATCCTCAACTCGTGCATCTTCATCTCTGTCAAGTTCTTCGGAGACTCCTATCACAATAACTTGTATTATGTCCAAATCAAAGGAATAACTATACAAGAGATGAATGATCTGGAGAGTGTCTTCTTCTTACTAGGATTCCGTCTGAGATGAGAGTCAGCTAATCTTATTCAAAATGAAGAATTTGCATTTACTACTGTTGACAGCTATGATCCATCTTTGCATGAGCAATGTATGTCTATAGTAAACTCAGATGTTTGGTACTTTGATAGTGGGGAAACCAAACATATTACCTTGTAGATGAGTTTCTTCAAGTCACTTTAGCCTTTCCCTACAGGGAATATTGTCACATGTGCTCACAAAGCCTGTTATCCTATAATGGGAGTTTGTAAGATCATTGTGACGATTGCTGATGGAAGTTCTTTCGCATTGTCATATGCTTTATATGTGCAAGGGATCAAGAAAAATGTGTTTTCAGTTTGAGCATTAGCCAAGATTGGCTTCGTTGTCAAATTTCTTAATGATAGATGTACAATTCATGATCTCTCCAATGGTGATGTTATTATTGCTTATGGCACTTTATGTCATGGGTTGTATAAGCTCATAGACTTATGCAAAGTCTGTGAATGATTCAGCACGTGCGGTTCAAGATTCTTAAGCTATCTCTGATGCAAAGCTTTGGCATGCACACTTTGCTCATCTGAATTTTGTTAGTTTGCTTCATCTTCAAAAAACTGAATTGGGGTCCTCTTTGCCCAAACTTTAAGCACATCTTAAACATGTCTCTTAAGGCTGTATTTTGGGCAAAGTGCGACATTCCTCCTTCCCAATAGATGGTTCAGTTCAAGCTGCTCATAAATTGAAGATTGTTCATAGTTATGTATGTAGTCCTATGTAGACACCTTCATTTGGGAACTACGTGTACTTCGAGACTTTTATTGATGAATTCTTTGTGAAGAGTGAATCCAAATGCATAGAGATGAGAGGGTCTTAGTAAAAACTTGCGCAAGTTCAGCCTAAGTAACTCTAGAGACCTTTAGTAGACTCCCTGAGCTTCCAATATATGCATTTATATTGCTATGGTACTATGAACCATGATTCTCAAAACTATGTCAAAATAGATAATTTCTGTACACTTTAACTTGGGAAAACCTTCTATTTATGGAAAAAAGCACTCGGATTTTTACTAAGTGCTCATAACTTGGTTGGAATGACTCGAGACCTTCATGCTCTAATCAATAGATCACACAATAAGACCATATACGTAGTGCAATGCCTTAGACAATATAGAAGACTTCAAGATATAGCAGTACAGAGAGATCAATGTAGCTATAAAAATGTGTTGGAACTATATTGCTAATAAAAATATGATATAGTGAGAGGTTGGAGAACTCCACGAGCTGAATCACTCAAATGAGTGTGATGATCAACTCTCATACACGAGACTAAAAGACTAGTATATAAATACACCTAATGTCATGGACAAAGGAAACCATCCTGAACCTTAGATTCCATGTGAACCTTGTATCTCATGATTGGTTCAGAATTAGGAGAAACTAATGCTTCCATTGCATCCAGAACGTGCCAAAACCCTAAGATCGATTGTCTACTTGCCTGATTCGGATATCTAGAGCTCATGTTTCGAATTGATGACATCATCGATGACATCATCAATTCGTAACCGCCTTTCATGAACCGCCCTTGAGAACCTATATAAGGAGGGGTTGGCCACATTCATAATCAGTCTTGCCAATACCAGTCTTGGGAGCTCAAGGAGTCGTGACCTCCAAGTAAGTACTCTTCAAGTTCCAGTTCTAGTTCTTGTCTTGTTCCTTGTTCTAGTCTAGTTCTTGGACATCCTATCTTGTCCCCTTGTAATCTCGTAGTACGAGATCTTTTTTAGTTATTTCTTGTATCCAGTTCATCTCCCATAAGGGAGTTCTTGTATTCCAGATATCTTGTCTCATACTTACGATCCCGGGTTGTGGGATCTTCAGTATCATCTCTAGTCCAGTTTTCCATACCTATTGGTCCTAGGTTGTGGGACGTCTTGTATCAGCAACGTATTCTTGTATTATTTCCCCTACGTGGGTGTTCTCGTACTGAGAAGTGTATTTCCGAAATCTTGTCTACTGTAGTCAGAGAGCACAATCTAGTGCTCCCTTGACATTTTGGCAAGACTCTGGAAACCATACCACTAAGAGTACATCTTGGTGACCATGATTCACACATGTTTCAATGTAATATCGAGTCCAGTAAATATGGTTATCATCGGAATGCCGTGGTTAAAGAAACATAATCCAGAAATTAATTGGGAGAATAATAAAATTACCCCTCGAGATATCCAGAAGAACCCAACATATGTCGGAGCCAAAGCCTTCATACATGCACTAAGGAAGGAACCGACATATATGATCTATGCCATGCCAGCTCAAGAATCTAAGAAAGATGATCCAATGCAGCTACCCAATCAGTACAAAGGCTTTGAAGATGTTTTTGAAAAGAAGAATGCAGACATCCTTCTAGAGCATAGACCCTATGATTGTGCCATAGAACTTCAAGAGGGAGCACAACCGCCCTTTGTACCAATCTACAGACTATCCTCGGAGGAACTTACAGAACTACGCAAGAACATTGATGAGAATCTAGCAAAGGGGTTTATCAAACACTCAAAGTCTCCAACAGGAGCTCCTATCTTATTTGTAAAGAAGAAGGATGGGACTCTCCGGATGTGTGTAGACTATCGTGGATTGAATAAAGTCACTATAAAGAACAGATACCCTCTACCACTCATATCCGAGCTCTTGGAACGCCTTGGAAAAGCAAAATTCTTCATGAAGATTGACCTTCGAGGAGCTTACAACCTTGTCAGGATCAGAGAAGGAGACGAATGGAAGACAGCATTTCGGACAAGGTATGGCCATTTTGAATATGTAGTTATGCCATTCGGTCTCACAAATGCTCCAGTTGTCTTCCAACATATGATGAATGATATCTTCCAAGAATATTTAGATGATTTTGTTGTAATATACCTTGACGATATCTTGATATTTTCCAAAAATCTAGAAGATCATGAATGCCATGTAAAGATAGTCTTAGAGAAACTGAGAGAAAAAGGATTATATGCGAAATTGGAGAAGTGCTCTTTCCATAAGACAGAAGTGGAATTTTTAGGGTACATTGTATCATATAAAGGAATTTTTATGGACCCTAAGAAGATTGAGACAATCCTTGATTGGCAATCACCTTCATGTGTTCGAGATGTACAATGTTTTTTGGGGTTTGCCAATTTCTAGAGGATATTCATCAGAGATTACTCCAAGATAGTAACACCTCTTACCAAGCTTACCGGGAACTCCAAATTCTCATGGACCGAAGAAGCAGAAAAGGCCTTTCAGACCTTGAAATCAGCATTCACTACTGCCCCAATTCTAGTTCATCTTGATTCTAGTAAGCCCTTCTTCCTTGAGACAGATGCATCAGACTTTGCTCTAGGGGCCATTCTTTCCCAATATGGAGATGATGGACACCTACATCCCGTTGCATATCATTCAAGGAAGTTTTCCCCTCCAGAAATTAATTATGAAATTCATGATAAAGAACTTCTTGCCATAGTAGACGCGTTTGATACTTGGCGTCATCATCTAGAAGGAGCAGCTCATAAAGTCATTGTGTATTCAGATCACAAGAACCTAGAATATTTTATGACCACCCGGATTCTCAATAGAAGGCAATCTCGATGGAGTAACTTTTTATCCAGATTCGACTTTGTCATCACATACCGTCCATGATGTCATCAATGTCAGTCAGATGCCCTGTCCAGAAGATCTTACCTTGCACCAAAGAAGGGTGAAGAGGCCTTTGATCAACAAGAGAATGTATTACTCAAGCCTGAGCATCTCCAGTTAGCAGCTATCTCTTCAAGCCATCATGAAGATTCAGCCTTGAATTAGTTGATCCGTGAGAATCTACTACAGGATGAATTGTTTTGTAACGTTAAGCAGAAAGCTCAAGAAGGGAAATTCCAAGAAGTAAACGAATTTCAGGAAAAAGATGGGTTACTGCTCTATAAGAACTTATTGTATGTCCCTCTAGGAAAACCCAGGATCCAAGTACTTCAACAACGCCATGACAACCTTGCAGCAGGACATTTTGGAGTGAATAAAACAATAGAACTCATATCAAGGGACTTTTGGTGGCCTCAGATGTGGAAGGAAGTAAAAGAATACATTGGAACCTGTGATACTTGCAATAGATCTAAGATACCCCGACATAAATCTCATGGCCTCTTGCAACCTCTACCTATTCCAGAAAGGCCATGGGCATCATTGTCTATGGATTTCATCACAGATCTACCAAAGTCAGATAAGTATGATGCCATTCTTGTTATTGTGGATAGATTTACAAAGATGACACACTTCATTCCAACTACCAAGGCAATGACAGGCGCAACCACTGCTCGACTTTTTCTTAGGTATATATTTAGGCTTCATGGATTGCCTGATGACATTGTCAGTGATCGAGGTCCACAGTTCATATCCAGCTTTTGGAACAGTCTTTGCAAGCTCCTTGGTGTTCAAGTTAAACTATCCACAACAAATCATCCACAGACTGCTGGACAAACAGAACGGGTGAATCAAGTCTTGGAGCAATATCTCCGTTGCACTAGCAACTATCATCAAAATGATTGGTTTGAGCTTTTACCCTTTGCAGAGTTTGCTTATAACAATAGTGTTCATGCATCTACCAAGCAGACTCCCTTCTTTGCAAATTATGGACAACATCCAAGAATGGATATACAACTCTCAAATCATGTCAAGAACCCAGCTGCTAGAGACAAGGCCCAGTACCTGATGGACATTCACAAAGAACTCAAGGAAGAGATCCATAAAGCTCAAGAACAATATAAGTATGGTTACTCAGAAACAATTTGCAAACCTCAAGACCTTGTGCAAAGTTAGATCATCAAAGATTTGGTCCATTTACCATCTTGGCCAAGATTAATCCAGTCACCTTCAAGCTCCAACTACCAAGTACTATGAGAATACATCCTGTTTTCCATGTATCCATGTTGGAACCATATCAGATTTCACCCTTGAGGGGGGAGAGACCTAGTCCTTCTCCACCTATCGAGATTGATGATTATGAAGAATTTGAAGTCGAGCATGTCCTAGATTCCAGAATATCCCGAGGAAGATTGGAATACCTTATTCATTGGAAAGGGTATGACATTAGTGATCGTACTTGGGAACCTGCAAAAAACCTTCAGAGAGCACCAATCAAAGTTCGAGAATTCCACAAGAGAAATCCAACGAAGCCAAGACAAGATAACATAACCGCTCCTCGTGGAACTCGTCGCTTGAGGGGGAGGTAATGTCATGGACAAAGGAAACCATCCTGAACCTTAGATTCCATGTGAACCTTGTATCTCATGATTGGTTCAGAATTAGGAGAAACTAATGCTTCCATTGCGTCCAGAACGTGCCAAAACCCTAAGATCGACTGTCGACTTGCCTGATTCGGATATCCAGAGCTCATGTTTCGAATTGATGACATCATCGATGACATCATCAATTCGTAACCGCCTTTCATGAACCGCCCTTGAAAACCTATATAAGGAGGGGTTGGCCACATTCATAATCAGTCTTGCCAATACCAGTCTTGGGAGCTCAAGGAGTCGTGACCTCCAAGTAAGTACTTTCAAGTTCCAGTTCAAGTTCTAGTCTTGTTTCTTACTCTACTCTTGTCTAGTCTTGTATTGTGGACATCCTTTCTTGTCCTATTGTAATCTCGTAGTACGAGATCCTTTCTAGTTATTTCTTGTATCCAGTTCATATCCCTGAAGAGAATTCTTGTAATCCAGACATCTTGTTCCATACCTACGATCCCGGGTTGTGGGATCTCCTGTATCATCTCTAGTCGAGTTTTCCATACCTATTGGTCCCGGGTTGTGGGATGGCTTGTATCAGCAACATATTCTTGTATTATTTCCCCTACGTGGGTGTTCTCGTAATCAGAAGTGTATTTCCGAAATCTTGTCTACTGTAGTCAAAGAGCACAATCTAGTGCTCCCCGGACACCTAACATGACTGTTGGTTGGATCTACCTAAAAGTGATCCATACTTTTAGGAGTTATTTTTCATTTGAATTCAAATATGGTTATGGCATTTGGTTCCCAATATGTCCACAAAATTCTCTCCAAATCTCTTCCTTACGTTTGGCCAAGGTAACATCAGCTATTGACCTTAGAACTTAATCAATCAATACAAGTATATGCATAAGGTTTTAGCTCAAAATACTTGTGAAGTCCGAATGTAGAAGGACAAGCACTTAGGCTTGCTCCATTCACCAAGAGTTCCCCCTCAAGCCTAAAATGTTTGAGTCGTCAATTTATTGAGATTTCCTGAAGCTATCATATCCTTGAATAATTTTAGCTTTATTCCATCCAATGCTTGAGTCATCATATGTGGAGATTGTTGTTGGAACATAATGATAATGGACCTCAATATGTTTGTTCCTAGCATGATAAATGGGATTAGTTGTAAGATGTAAAGAGCTTATGTTGTCCTCAAGAGTCAAAAATATGAGGGATTGATGACTTCACACTCAAATCTGAGTATAATTTCTTGGTCCACATGGCTTCTTGAGTTGCATTTGCCAAACCTCTATATTCAGCTTCAATAGATGAAAATTGCAAGTGCCTCTTGGGTGACCATGATATGAGCTTTGTATCTACAAGTCTAAGATAGCTTGAAGTACTCCTATTATCTTTTGATCCTACCCAATTGCATCAGAGAATAGCTTTATATCTACATCAGATGTATATGGATAGAATAAACCTTCATTTATGGTTCTCTTTAGATATTTGAGAATCCTTTTAGTTGCTTCCATGTATAGCTTACTTGAAGTATTCATGAATTCGCTCAAAACACTTACAATATAGCATATGTCTACTCTAGTAAGTGTGGCATAGTTCAAACTACCCACCAAGCTTTGATAGCTTGTTACATCTTCAATTGGATCACCTTCATGGGCACTTAGCTTTGAATTGATCTCCATGGATGTACCTACAACCTTAAAATTGTTCATTTTTAACTTGGCTAGCATGTCTTTAATGTATTTCTTTTGAGTGAGATATACATACCCTTCTCTATGTATACCACTTCCAAGTTCCAGCCAAAGAAGTAAGTGAGCTGCCCTAAGTCACTGATCTTGAATTCATCCGTCATGAGTAGCTTAATCCTCTTGATACCTTCAGCATCATTACCTTCAAGTATGATGTCATCTACATGTACACAGAGTTATATGTACACAGTCATATGACTTCTCCATGTGTCCTCTTGATAAAGAGTGGAGGATCTTTTTTATTTACTAAAAATCTTTTATCTTTCAAATAGATCACAAGCCTATGATTCCAAGCTCTTGGAGCTTACTTTAGCCCATACAAGGCCTTCCTTAACCTACATACCTGCTCAGGGAAATGTAAGGCTTCAAACCTAGGGGGCTGAGCCATATATACCTCTTCATATATCCAAGTAAAGTCTTTGATTGCTTCAAAAGATATCTAGCATATATGGAGAATCCATTGGCAAGTCACTAAAGAAGCTTAGATCTGATGGAGGGGGAGAATACTTCTCCAAGGAATTTGATGAATACTTGCGAAATAAAGGCATCAAAAGAGAAGTCACCACTAGGTACTCTCCTCAACAAAATGGTGTTGCTGAAAGGAGAAACAAAACCCTAATTTGGACAACAAGGACTATGCTTGAAGAAAAGAAGTTGCCACACTACTTGTGGGCAGAAGCAATGTCTATTACAATATATTTTGTCAGTAGACTTCCATCACAATGTCTTCAAGGTATGACTCCCTATGAAGCTTGGAATGGTAGAAAGCCGAGCTTAGTTCATTGCAAGGTCATTGGTTGTTTAGCATATGTGCATATTCCTTCACAAATTAGAGGGAAGTTGGATGAAAGAGAAACTAAGGCAGTGTTTATTGGCTATGACTCAACTCAAATGGGATACATGTTTTACAATCTAGCGACAAAGCTATTCACAACAAGCAAGGAGGTTGTCTCTGAGGAACATAGATCATGGTATAAAGAAGATAAGCAAAAGGTAAAGTTACCTTATGACATTGATACAAATTTTCTTTCGTTAGATAGTAAGCATGATGCACAAGTGTTGGACTCTAGAAGTGATTCAAAAGAAGAACAAGAGGAAAAAGAAAAGATATTACAAACCGTCGAAATCAAGAGGGAAGGCTAAGATGCAGGATTGTTGAGAATGTTCCAAACATACTCCTAGAAGGTCAACAAGGGATAGAAGGAGACTTGAAAGGTATGGCTATGATACATCATGTGACTAAAGATATTATTTATTTGGCCAAAGTTTCAATGCAAAAGAACCATCTACTTATGAAGAAGCCAAAGATAACCCTAATTGAGAAAAAGCCATGAAAGAGGAAATAGAAGCTCTAAAGGAGATGGATACATGGGAGTTGGTTCCTATGCAGACCAACGAGAAGGTAATAGGTTGTAGATGGGTGTACAAGTTGAAACGAAATTTAGATGGCTCTATTTGCAGGTTTGAAGCCAGGTTGGTTGCGAAAGGATGTGCTCAAACACAGGGCATAGATTATGAAGAAACCTTCTCACATGTGGCCAAGATGACCACTATTATAATCTTGCGAAGTATTGGAGCTCCAAAGAATTGGAAGATACTTCCTCTTGATGTGAAAAATGCTTTCCTCAATGGATGGATCAGTGAGGAAGTACATATGTCACAACTTTTGTGTATGAAAACCCTAACCATCCTAATTATTTTTGCTAAGCCCTATATGGTATGAAACAAGCTCCTTGAGCTTGGAACTACAAGTTGGTAACATATTTGCAAGATCGAGGGTTCAAATATAGTAATGAAGATCCATAATTATTCATCAAGAAGGACCATGATGAAGTTATCTTCTTATGTGTATATGTAGATGACATAATTGTGACAGGTGATGGTGTGATTGGGATAGAATGAATTAAAAAGCACATTCAAGTGGAATTCAAGATCAGTGATCTTGGAGAACTTACATTCTTCTTAGGCATGTAGGTTGTCTATACATATCAAGGGATATATTTGACTCAAAAGAGGTATACTTAGGATCAACTCTTAAAGTTTAAGATGTAAGATGGAATCTGGATAATGCCAAACCTGCAGGTACACCTATGGAGATGAACCACAAACTTTGTGCACATGAAGGGGAACACATAGAAGATGTGAAAGAACATCAAATTCTTGTGGGTAGTCTGATGTATGCTACAAACACAGGGGAAGACATTTTCTATAGTGTAGCAATACTCAGTCAGTTTATGCACTCTCCTATAAAACCACACATGCATGCAGCCAAAAGAGTGCTCAAGTATCTCAAAGGAACTATCAAAGAAGGTACATTCTACTCTTATACATCTGATTTGGATCTCAAGCTATATATAGATGCAGATTGGGCAAGATCCAAGGATGATAGGAGAAGTACATAAGAATTTCTATCATTTGTAGGTTCAAAACTTGTTTTTTTGAGTTCTAAGAAACAAAACCTACAGTGGAGCTCTCCTCAATTGAAGCTGAGTACAGAGGCTTGACAATAGCCACACAAGAAGCTATATGATTAAGAGAGTTGTATGCAAATTTAGGGCTTGTGAGCTCCAAATCTTCATATATTTGGAGATAATTTGAGCTCAATGCATCTTGAAGCTAACCCACTATATCATGCAAGAACCAAACATATAGAGGTTCATTACCACTTCATGAGAGAGAAACTTTAATCATAAGAGATTGATGTGTCGTTTGTTCCTATAGGTAAACAAACAAGTAGCAAATATGATGTAAAAGGCTCTAGATGGAGTAAAGCTTTGCAGATTCAAAGCTATTGCAGATTCAAAGCTATTGAAGGCATACAAAACATTGCAAATTGAAGACTCAAACATGTTTAGCTTGAGGGGGATCAATTAGAAAAAGCAAGCCTTCAACATTCTTGGAATTAAAGCTCTCATTAAGGACAATCAATTTTTTATTCTCGGAAACAAACTTTACTCATGTGGTAAAATTACATGGTTTCATATACTCCTTTGTATACTCATAGATCTAAACATTCTCTTATGTACCATAGCATTAGTTCTTTATTTAAGGTTGTAATTGAAGCCTTAGGCCATGAGTCAAAGTGGTCGGAGTCTCCCATCAACATGCAAATCAACTATGAATTAGATGTGATCTCTAACTTCATTTCCTAAATTGTAGGAAAAGAGAATATGACTCACCAACTCACTCCCGCAAGGTTGTGAGATAAAATTGGTTGTAGGGATTCCTGGAACACCACAAGGAGACTTTTATGAGTGTATATAATTACTCTACACACTTCTATTATGATTGATGAGTGAATACAATCAAGTTCGAATCATCTTCTTGCTCACTTCTCCTTCTCTTCATCTTTGTCATCAAAGTTTGCTTACTTGTAGAGCTTGGTTCTCTGTACTCAGAAGGTCAATGCTCAAAGTTAAGGATTCATTTTAAAGGTATAAGTGTCTACTTTTTTGTATTCTTCCTCCTCTTGGGGTTGGTTAGTATCTCCTTTCGAAAAAGTTGAGGTGACCACCTTAGAGTGTTAAGCTCAAAATTGGAACATGTCTTGTCAATTATAAGTACTCTGATACATAATAGCTACTTGACCCTATAAGACATATTCATTTAAAAGAGATTTGATCAATTGTAAACAGGATGTGCATACTAAGTATTTTTAGTAGCTGCTTCCATTCATAAATAGAAACTTCTCATGAGTTTGCTTCATGTGCAAGTAGTCTGTTTTGCACTATATTGTTCATGGTGATGATACAAAGTACTCGAGGTATTTTGTTGCACTAAATTGAAGTTCTAAAGGGCATCCAAAGCTTCCAAGTTCCAAAGGGAAGGTTCTATGTTGGTAAGTTGAACCAAAGTTCATTACTTAGAGAAAAAGATTTATGCTTTATTCTTCCTTTCAAGCGCTTTCACTTGTGCATCTCTACCATCCCAACGAAGTTGCTCTATAGTAGGTGCAACAAGAACCATAGCGGCACCAAGAAATTGAAGATCATCATCCTCAAGACCACTTGCATCACGTGCAAGCACTATATTTGAAGAGAAATACCTGATCGAGCTTCGCTAGACCTATAGTGCACTTTCAGGCACTTGTACTGGCAAACCAAAAATCATATATATCTTTGGCACAAAAGTAAAAAATTGCCTACATAGTTGTTGTGATATTACTTTGGAGGCCAAAATGAGCTCAAATCAAAATTCCAATGCCACACAACTAAGTTATTCTGAACTTCTAATCACCCCAATTATGCTCACTAATTTTCATGTGATTTTGAGACTATGACCAGAAGAGTTTCTTACGACACCCTAGAGAAAGTGGCAGCCTACTCTGATACCAATTGTTGGAGTTTGAGGATCACAGAAGCACAATATCAACACAAGGAAGAAGAAGTATACAAGTTAGGGGGAAAAACCTCCTAAAGAGGGAAAGAAGTGCTCCGGTGGTTCTAAGCATGTTCAAACACCATGGTTTTTTTTCATTAGTATATTCATTTGAGGATTTATATTATATACTTGGATGAAGTGATCTTGATTCTAGTTCATTCACCTCTTGAATGAATTATCTAGGCCTTCTTGCAAGCTTACTTTTCTAGCAATTGGCTCAACAATCCCATCAATGAATGAATGGTTGAAAACATTGCAGGCAAAATAATTAACTTTTTTAGTTGGCCATGACCAATTTCAAATATATTCTTCAAGGTTCTCTAGCCTCCTAATGTATACTAATTATCTTAGGTTTCAACTTGTCAAGACATATGAAAACAAAGATATCAATTTTTTTCTTTGAAGGTCCCTCTCAAATATGGCATCCATCCATACATTGTTTAAACTTCTAGGTCACTATCTGTAGTGATTCATGGGGGGGTTGATCAAAATTATAGGTCCATGAGGAAAATTTATGTTCGACTTCTCTTTTTGAGAATTCTAAAATGGATTCATCAAGCAATGTTTCTAGTCTTTCACAATAGGTAATGATCAAAGATTAAAAATTAGTTAAGGTGATTCCCACCAAGGTAGGATCAACATGTTGATATATTTAGGTAGTGATGTGTGTGAACACTCTACGGCCGCTGGGGCACTTTTTTCCCCTCTTTAGGAGGTTTTTTTCCCCAGCTTGTATATAGTCTAACTCCAACACAACATTTGTATATTTTTTTCACGAATTCAACGATCCCTTTGGCTCTTAGAAGTTGTCTTAACTTAGTGATGTGATTACAATGATCATCACGATCATAATATTGATTTTTCATGCACTTTTAGCTGATGATGCTCAAAGATCTACCTATTGCTTGTTTTCTTTGAATGGAGACAAATAGTTTATCTAAACCTTCTGCAACCAAACCTACCTTCCATGGTTGCTCTCTCTTCTCTCACTTATCACTGATCATGATCAAATATCTACCCAGTTCTTTTTTTCCTTGAATGGAGATAAAGACTTTATCTAAACCTTCCTCAACCAAACCTATCTTCCATGGTTGCTCTCTCTTCTCTTACATGCATGCACATCTCTCATTTGGTCCTATGGATTCAAACCTATCTTGTGTGATTCCATGATCATGTCTCTCTAGAACCAACAATAGCACACTACATTTGGTGGGCTTGTTATCCTTGTCTTCCATCATCTTTTTTGACCATCTATAGTTCCTTGTGTTATTCATGGTCAATACTTGATTGTCATGAGAGCATAGTAATGCTCCATTGTGCTCCAAGTTGTAAGGTCTTCATTGCAAGGAGAACTCGTGGTGTGAGCACCATACATTAAGTATATGAAGTTGTACGTGCCCAAGAAGGTAATAAAGGTGACGATATGTGGGTCTTATCTTTGTTTACATACAACATGTGTTATAACCTCCATGATCCTCCCTGCTGGACAAGACAAGACACAAGCCATATTCACAAACAATAGAAGGGCGGACATCAGACTCACCTCCCAGCCGTAGAGCCAATACGGGCTCACCCCCGAGCCTGGGAGCCTACAGCCAAGCGGGCAGCCACCTCCATGGGACTTGGGTCCCATACCACGAGCCCCCCCACCAGTACGGGTGACGAGGCTCTGCCAAAGGGCCAAGAGTCCAAGTGCCTCACGCGAGAGATCCCTCACAAATGAGCCCATGGGTCCTATTTATAGGCTCAAATGAGGAGGTGGCGGCTGGACACTTTTAACTACAGGCGCCCATTGAGATGTCCTTTAATTTTGGGGATGTAACACTTTTCATATTCGGTCGGACACTTTTAACTACATGCGCCCATTGAGATGTCCTTTAATTTTGGGGATGTAACACTTTCCCCCTTATTTCTAATTGCTGTCCTCGGCAATTTCTTAGCTAAAACCAAGAGTCCAATCCATCTACAACCTAACTGACTCCCAAGTCAAAACAGACTCAAGTCGGTGCCTCCACTAATCAGATACTCAAGATAAGAAGTCTTCGGGACTTCCTCTCCCTTTGGTCCGAAACAAAGTTGGATCCTAGTGGAACATGTCTAACAATATCTTCCAAGCTTAGATCTCCTCTAGGAATATCACATAAAATCATCCTGTCCGAGTTGAGAGGCAAGCCAACTGTCATGGAACCAAGATACCTACCCAAGTTGCCAAACAGGTAACTCCGTGGGACCAAGATACTTGTCCAAGTCACCAACCTATCAACTATCACGGAACAAGGATGTCAGTGATTCCTCAAGATACACCAACGATCAACGATCAATTATGGATCACCATCGAGAAGATAACATCATGCATGTGTCAGTTTGACTTGTCTCAGGATCTAGGGTTACCCAAAGGTACAACCTCCTACCCCACCAAGATAATGAGGTGCTCATCATATATTGTGTGAATAGTATGGAGAACAATGAAGTGCAAGGAAGACAACACAATGCAAGGCTGTCTTCGTCGTGTTCTCCTCCTCCCTCTATAACAATTCCTTCCTCCGAGAAGGAGTCTCTGCTAAAGTCCAAGGATCCATGCCTCTAGGTCTCATAGTTGAGAAAGAGATTAGCTCATGATTAAATATGAACATCAATGAGCTATACATCAGCCGATATTGAATACTATCATGAGCATACAACAAGCGAGGGAAATCACTCACCCAATCGGACCACAAATGAGAGGTATATGCTGGGTGAAACCATACCATCTGTAGACATAACAATGGGGCATACATTTTGTGGGCAACGGCTCTTGGGTAAAAAAACCCAAGGGGCTACCATCACAACTGAGGGGCTAGGAGGGCTGCCGTTGAGGGCAACATCCTCTCTAATATATCCGGCTCCATAACATACGCATCTACATAGGTATCCTTGATGGCTATACCATCTATGATCAAGCGACATCATCTGACGCATGATCATCACACCACCAACATATTCTCCACAGTCCATGGTCAATCCTTCGATCTAAATGATCTCTGGATCAGTATAAACGGTACTTCCGAAGGAAACTAGATGCCAGGAGTCACTGAAATACTAGAATCTCCCTTTCGGGAAGGCAACACAACTCCCTTTCGGGAAGACAACACAACTCCCTTCGGGCATAACTAAGGTGTCCCAATGGGAACCGAGTGCCAGGAGTTGTCAGGTCACTAACAACTCCTTTCGGGCACGTCATGTAATGGACATAATAATTCCACAAGAAGGTGAGCAAAGCCCACTCCAAACGGTGGAACTATGACTAGGACCCTAATCTGATGCAAAGGAAACACTATGAGAGCCTAAACGAGTACGATCTGACAATGGTGCATTTAATTTGCTTTCTCTCAAAGTTTGCAACAACCATTTTGGCATAGTTTTTGCCCCCTGTATATCAGCCCTCTCATTAACAAGTGAATCATGTAAATCTGCATCAGAAATGGAATGATATGCATCATCATGTGAAGCCTATAAAGGCTTAGAATTTATTGCCTCATTTGGACCAGCATTTGATTGTCCACCTTTGATTGTGCACCTGTAAAAAGAGGCAGCAAAGTGTCATTCACATCTTTAGAGCTACTTGATGTCTCCTTAGTACATGAAAGTAATGGTTGAATTGCATCTTCCACAAAAAGAAACATCACGGCTAACCAAAGTGGGCATAATTTGAGGATGATGCAGATGATATCCTTTGCTTTCGTAACTGTAGCCAACAAAAATACATTTTACTGCTGTATCATCCAATTTTCTGCGTTGTTGTTCAGCCACTAATGCATATGCAAAACAACCAAAGACACGCAGATGAGAAACAGATGGCTTGCAACCATGCCAAGCCTCATATGGAGTGATAGATTGAAGTGCTTTGGTGGGACACCTGTTAAGTACATATGCTACACATATAACAGCCTCAAGCCAGAAACTATGTGGTAAAGCCTGGCTTTTGACCATACAGCTCACCTTTCTCCATGAGAGACATGTTCTTTCTTTCAACAACTCCATAATGTTGAGGTGTATACGGCATTGTACATTGATGTTTTATCCCATGTTCAGCCAAAAATGCATTAAAATCAGAAGACATATATTCCTCCCCTCGATCAGAACAGAGGGTGCCCAATTTACATGCTGACAGAATTTCAGCCAAAAACAGAAACTGTTTAAAGCACATAAACACTTTATTGTCTTAAAAAAAAAAGCTGCAGAACTCTTTGAATATGATAAGGGCAACAGATGAACAAGAATGCAAAAAGCTTCTTGTTTGAAACTTGATCTCTTCCCACCCGCAAGCACAAAAAGCCTCCGTCATATGTTGCTGCTAGTCCAGCAGAATCATGGTTGCATCAGCTCATCTATCTGTAGACATAAATGCACCTTAGAGCTAACATTTTCAGCACAAGTATCAACACACATATTTGCCATTGAGACATACATGGAAGCTTCACTTTGATTCAAGCAAAGGGAGGAGTTGAAAGCCCAGATACCAAAGTAAATACTACCATTTTTTTTCCTGGAAGAGCTTAATACACTACTCCACGTCACAAGGTTGGGATGGAATGGCATCTGTTCTGACACCATATGCACTTGTTCAAGCTGGCCAGCACGTCCAAGCAGATCAATTATAATGATCAATTGTAAGACAATGTGCAAGCCTCCTGTTGAGCCCTTTCAAGTATTGTACACATTCTTCTGTAAGGCCAGAATGGTTAGAGACTCTACGGATACTGACAATGGTAGTTCCATTCGGTGTCATGCCAGCTTGTCCCATCCTTTCAAGCAAGATGGAAACATAGCAGCTCTCTCCCTGGCTGGCATACCGTGCAACGAGTACGTTCCAGGATACGACATCTCTGTCTGGCAGATCATCAAAGAGCCCCTTTGCTTCAGCAAGCAAGCCACACTTTGCATACATATCAACTAGAGTGTTGGAAATGAAAAGATCTGCCTCTCGTTTCTATTCAATGATGTATGCATGTAGTCTTCTGCCCTTGCATAAACTTCCTATGTTGCCACAGGCTTTCAAACACATTACACAAGTTATTTTATCAGGATGTATTCCCTCTTCTCCCATCTGTACCAGACATTTGAGGGCCTCCTCACCATCCCCATGTTCAACATAACCAGATATTAGGATGTTCCATGGAATCACATCTTGAAAGGAAAACCCTTTACACAGGCTGCGTGCTTCTGCATGCAGGTCACACTTAGCAGACGAGTCAACCAGTAGATCAGCAATGAGGGCATCCCTTTCAAAACCCCTTTGAATGATTTCAGTATGCATATCTTGGCCATAACAGAAGTTCCCAGAGCTTCCACAAGCCTTCAAAATTGATCCATATGTTATAGCATCAGGTATTATACCCTCAAGAGTCATCCACTCTAATGCCTCCACTTTATAGCCATGTTCTGCATAGCCCCAAAGGAGTGCATTATAAGAAAGATCATCTTTGGTAGAAAGACCCTCAAATATAGCCTGGGCATCCAAAAGGATGCCACATTTGGCATACATGTCCACAATACTGTTCCCAAGATGAGGAAATGTACCAAGGCCTTCCGTGGTTATCCTGATAATAACACTTGACCAATTTCAGTAGTTTTTATGCTGGCACAGGCTTTTAGGCAGCAAATATATGTGGCTACATTTGGCATTACGCCCTCTTTTTGCATGTCCTTAAAAGCATCTAAGGCTTTAACACCGAACCCATGATCACAAAGTCCAGATATTCGAGCAGTCCATGAGGCCACATCACACATAGGCAATCCATCAAATGAATGGCATGCATCTATCAGCATCCACACTTGGCATGCATATCTATTAGACTGTTTCCTACATATGAATCACTATTATATCCTTGTTTGGCAATGCATGCATGCAATTGCTGCCCACTAACTGAGTCACCTAGTTAAGAACATGCTCTCAAGTCACACATCAATGGGATCGCATCTGGAAACAAGATGATCCTTTTGCATGCGCTCGAGACACATAAGAGCCTCCTCTGCAGCCTCATTTTCGAGAAGCCCAGCAATCAAAGAATTCCAAGGGATTACATCTTGTGAAGGCATCTCTTGTAAGATATCCAATGCTTCAAGGAGCAAACCAGATCGTGAATAAAAATCTATCAGAAAATTACCAATGAAAAGGTCTGCTTCAAACCCTTCTTTGATGATCAGTAGATGCACATCTTGACCTCTCATTCGGTCCTTTTGTCATAACAGCCTTCAAGTTTCCAATAAATGTCATAGCATCCAAGCACAATCCTCTTGATTGCATCTGATCAAAGCACATAATTGCTTCATCATCAATGCCATGTTCTGCATACCCCACAAGAAGAGCAGTCCACGAAATTATGTTCTGCTGTGGTAGCCTATCAAATGCATTTTCAGCTTCTGCCAGAGAGCCATATTTGGCATACATGCAGACCAAGTTGTTACTTACAGAAACTGCCATGTTATATACCAATTAATGCATTGCCAACAAGGGGTTCTCCCTGTAAGCCCCCCTTGATCACTAACACATGCACTTGCTGGGTTTCAATTGCACTATTAGCTTTTGTACAAGACTTCACAAGCTCCTGGAATGTGTGCACATTGAGAGATGTACTGTGTCTTTGCATGGAATATGGCTACACGAGAACACATGAGGGTCACAAATGAGGACTATCTGCATCCGATCAGTGAGCCACAAGTCTACATCCAATTAATGAACCACAAGAACTAGTCAGTCAAAAATGAAAGCATGGAATTAGTGTACCAGAAGTAATGAAAAAAAAATCAAAACAACATATTAGAAAAGCTAGAGCATGACTACCGGTCCCTTACTGCCTTATTTTGTACAAGATCATTCAATGCAATTTAAAGATAAATTGACCTGTCCTTCTGCCCCCTTCTGTCTCCCATCCCCGTTCCAACTCCTTTCCTTCCACCTCACCATTTTCCCTTAGAGGTTCGCTCCCTGCCCCCCCATCTCATTCATTCGTTTATTTATTGATAGATAAATGATAGATAGATAGATAGATAGATGTTGTGCGAGGTCGTTTTCATGGCAACTTGTTACCACTAGGACATACTAGCTTTGTGTTTTGCTTAGAATGAGGTGGTATCTCTGTATGTGAGGGAGATCTGTTTGAGGATGCTGAAGCATTCCAAGAATCAAAGCGTCAATTGTCGAAAGCATTAACACCTAACCTTGTGCCATTATCAGACATGCAACTCCTGTTGAGCACCATAGACTCTTTCCAAAGCTGATATGAATGTTTTATGTTTCTTATACAATCATTCATCTGTTTCATGACACAACTGATTTGCAACTCACCATCCAAAAGCATTAGTTCAACTACCTCTCATCCCATTCGGAAGATTACTTCAAACTCTAGAAATAGGTCTTCTAAAGCACAGCAATATAATTCTGGATCCATGAAGAGATGAGATAAAAAATAAGAAGCTGTAAGGCTCCTAACTTCTTTTATCAACTTACGAAATTTCTCGCTATTCACCTTTGTGTGGCTTAGTCATAGCTAGAGCACATGATGTGGGAAGCTTTGTCATCCTAGCAGAGAACAAGTCCTCTTTTGAAGGAAGGTAAATGTAAGGGACATCTGCTTCTTCACAAAGAATTGAAACATGTGTGATGCCATCAATGGAAGAAATATCAACAACGACACAAAGCCCTTTTTGCCCCGTCGGACAAACTTTAGAACTTCCTTTATGTCCATCTTCGACTGCTAAATCTTTGAGGCTAGCCTGATTATTTTAATTATTTTAAGTGTAGGCTTGCAACTTTCTCTGCCAGCTAGCAGCTTTGTGATGGGCGAAAGTGCAATGACTTCGCGCTTCTCCATCTTGCCTTCAGTCTCGCCATTACTCATCATTCTAGCTTGTCGATTGCACTTACAAGTCGGCTAGGTATGTGGGTATGATTCTCAAGCTATTGCAATCAGAGAGGGAGGCATGAAACGCTTGTAATCCATATAGTCAGGTAGATCATCTAAAATAACCTCTATATACATAGATACATACGTATATCCATTTTTTGGAACCATGTTCTTTGTTATTAAGAATATCAATTGCATGCATATTCCTTGAGTCCCCGAATTTCAAAGAGAAGGACAGTAGTCGAAAGAATGGTATGGATAATGAGGTGCACAGCTAAAGGGTAGTTTGACAACAAGATAGATGCGGCTACAAGGAGGATACTCTTTCAAAAACAAAGCAGAAACGACATAAGAGAGCATACGCCTCTCCTCGAAATATTATTGGATGGCCATATAAACTAGAGAGTAGAAATTCAAGATGAGAAATAATCCACATAACTAGGAGTTTGCAATACTATACAAGTCACAAGTCAATATAATTAGATAAAGGCAGCACATGCGCTTTTCTTTAGCCTCTTCCAAGCACCGTTTCACCTGGAAGAGGAATGCAATTGAGAAGAGTGGAATAGGGGATGCAAGAAGGCAAACATCTATCTACTTCTCTCTCCCATAATAGAGAAATTATCCTTAAACAGGATTGAATGACTTTGAGGCAATGAGAGGATTTGTGAGAGGTTTAGATAAATCAATAAATATAAAGGTCAAAAGAAACACTCTTAATACATTAGAAGAGACCATGAAATATGTACAAATTTATGAAAACACATCCCACATTTCTTCAGTTTTCTTGAAGCTTTCTCTAAAGTCTTCAACTCATAGATTTAAATGAAAGTATGTGATAGGAAGGGGAAAAGTAATAGGAAAAAGACTTTAAATATGTAGGAATTGTCCACTTTTTAAGTGGGAGGAATAGAAGCATTCAAATTACTAATGCGATACAAAAAGGTAAACGGAGTATTCATTTGATTCAAACTTTACCCATACATGGAAACACATATTGCAAATCAATAGAGTTTTTGCATTAAGATACCTCACATTCATGCAATCTCAATTCAATGTGGTCACAATCTTTTGGACCACATGATTTGGTGAAATTACATGAATCTATTCATGCAACACCCATTAAAGTCATGATTAATAAGTTAACTACCCATAATTTTAATTATGCATTAGCTAAATGGCTCAAACTTCCCTAAAGTCTGGGTGTTCATTGCTATATAGTCTCCATGATGTTTTGAGAAGCCAAACATTTATGGAATACTATGGTATCCAGTCTTCAACTTGTCCTTAGGCATGATAATCATCAAGTTACAATAAAAATGGAAGATATCTCTAAAACTACTTTTCAAACAAGGTGTGCATACTAAGAATTGTGATAATTCCCTTTGATTCACCACTTTACCAACAACTTTTATGAAGATCATGAAAAAAGTTCTTGTTGGAGTTTGAAGCACACGAATAGCACAAGGAAGAAGAAGAAGTTTGAGAAGAACACACAATGCTAAATGTATTAGCAAGTGAATGTACAAAGATAAGTAACCCATTAGGGTTATAGGTGTATATACAAGGCGAGGGGGGGGAGGGGGGGGACATCCTAACGAGGGAAAAAAGTGCCCCGGTGGTCCTAAGTGTGTTCACATATATCACTACTGAAATATATCAACAAATCCCCCTTGGGAGTGATGCAGTGAACAAGGAACTTGCACTCATGTATAAGGAAGTGCAAAGCTATGTGAAAAGAGATCAATCCACAAAAGGAAGTAAGCCCAAAGCTTTGCAGAAAGCTTCAAACTTCTCCTGAGGGAGAGCCTTTGTGAAAAAAACTAAAATGTTATCTTTTGTGGGCACATATGTCAAACAGATCTCTCGGTAGAGAATCAATGTGCTTTGTGTGAGCATGGAACACAGGGTTCCTTGCAATTGCCAATACGCTCTGACCATCAGTGAAGATGGGAGTGGTAGAAGACTTACCAACACCCAAATCAGCCAAAGGGTGTTTGAGCCATAGAGAGTCAACAATCGCTATGAAAGCTTTCCTATACTCAGCCTTAAAACTAGAAATGGCCACAGTAGGCTGCAACGTGCTCAACCAAATATTCATGAGTTACCAAGCATGAAGCAAAAACCACTAGTGGACACACGAGTATCATAACAACCAGGCGAGTCAAAGTCAGAAAAAGCATGAACATATGGCGGTAGTGATCCCCCTTCGTTTGACACAAAGCTAATCCCCCATGAACGTGCATAAACTGAATACCCAAATAATGATGCAAATGCCCCAAATCTGACATCTCAAAAGAGGCATGCAAAACAGCCTTAAATTCAATAGTATGCTTCTCATTAGGACCAGTGACTAGCATGTCATCAACATACACAACAATGATGAAAAGTACATCATTTGCACTCTTAACATATAAGGTGCTCTTAGTTGGATTGTTCTCAAAACCATGTGCAATAAGGTAGGCATCTATCTTTTCATACGAAGCACGTGGTGCTTGCTTCAAACCATAGAATGCCTTTTTCAACCTGCACACTTTGTTTTCATGTTTTTTTTGCACAAAACCATGGGGCTGAAATACATACACTTCTTCATGTAAGTCACCATTCAGAAATCTAGTTTTAATATCGAACCGATGTACATTCCATCCATAATGAGCTGCAAGTGCACAAACGTTACGAACGGTGGTCATTCCGCATATGGGTGCAAACGTCTCATCAAAATCAATGCCTCTTTCTTGAGCATAACCTTTTGCAACAAGCCTAGCATTATACTTGTCAATTGTTCCATCGGGTTTATGTTTCAGCTTGTATAACCATTTAGTGCCATCGGTCTTTTAGTATGTGGATGATATAGTCGATAGCCTTTCCTTCAGAACTATACCCAACAAAAATACATTTCACGTCTTTATCATCCATTTTATTGTGTTTTGTTCAAGCACTAATGCATATGCAAGACAACCAAAGACACAAAAATGAGCAACAGATGGCTTGCGACCATGCAAAGCCTCATATGGAGTGATATATTGCAGTGCTTTGGTGGGATGCCTGTTAAGTACATATGCTCCACACATGACACTTTGGTGGGATGCCTGTTAAGTACATATGCTCCACACATGACAGCCTCAAGCCAGAAGCTATGTGGTAAAGCTTTACTTTTAAGTTTTACCATACACCTCGTCATTTCTATGAGAGACCTATTCTTGCTTTTAGCAAATCCATTTTGTTGAGGTGTATATGCATAGTTTTACAAAACGCCCGTTTCGAGCTACCTAAAACGGCGTTGTGTTTCTGACTTTTTCTGAAACGTAGAAACGCGTTTCTTGATATATCTTTTTTTTTTGGTTTTTCATTTAGTGGAAGTTTACATAGATGAGGGTTGAAGTGATGTTTTTAGGCCTTTGAAAGTTAAATGGACCTTGTTTGGCAAAGGGGAAGCTTATGAATGAGTTCATTTTGGATTTTGGGTTCTAGGATGCCTCTTGTCCTCTATTTGAGTTGATTTAATCATAGTGTACATACTACTTGTAAGTCTTGTAACATATTACATGCATTGATGTCAAATGACTCTATATAGTGTAAATTATTTAGCTAATAGACATAGTACACTCATTGCTCACATGTGAGTCCTTAGGACAACATATCACATACATACATGTCATAGTACCCAGAAACGCCGTTTCTGGGCCCCCGAAACGGAACGGCCGTTTCTGGGAAACGGCCCAATTTTTCCAG
Source organism: Ceratopteris richardii (assembly GCA_020310875.1). Classification (NCBI taxonomy): domain Eukaryota; kingdom Viridiplantae; phylum Streptophyta; class Polypodiopsida; order Polypodiales; family Pteridaceae; genus Ceratopteris; species Ceratopteris richardii. The sequence continues at coordinate 155,262,180 of CM035435.1, forward strand.
TTTTTTTTTTTTTTCTTTTTTTTGAGAATGGCTCATTCAGAGCCTTATTCCAAGTGTTTTTGAAGGTTCCACACACACAGAGAGAGAGAGAGAGAGAGAGAGAGAGAGAGAGAGAGAGAGAGAGAGAGAGAGAGAGAGAGAGAGAGAGAGAGAGAGAGAGAGAGAGAGAGAGAGAGAGAGAGAGAGAGAGAGAGAGAGAGAGAGAGAGAGAGAGAGAGAGAGAGAATCCCACTATCTTCAAGCCCACTATGGTCTACCTTGAAGTTGGAACTTGGTATTAGGTAACTACTAACTTGGTTCCCATAGTATACATTATGTGTGCAATAAGCATCTAATATGTGTGTGTAATATGTATGCACATTATGTGTGTGTATGTAGTATATATGTATGGTGTGTGACATGTGCAGTATCACTATGTACTATGTATTTACATTATGTGTGTGCAATAGTGTATGTATGTATTGTGTGTAGTATGTATGTAATATGTGTGTGTACTATGTATGTACATTATGTGTGTGTATGTATGAAGTGTGTATGTATTGTGTCTATGTATGTATGTATGTATGTATGTATATGTGTGTATATATATATATATATATATATATATATATATATATATATATATATATATATATATATATATATATATATATATATATATATATATATATATATATATATATCTGTGTGTGTGTGTGTATGTGTGTGTGTGTGTGTGTGTGTGTGTGTGTGTGTGTTTATACGTTTTCCTTGTTTCCCGTTTCCTTCCGTTTCCAAATTTTTGGAAACTCCGAAACTCCGCTTTTGACCGGTCGGAACCGACCGTTTCCAACCATGCTCGGCACTATGATACATGTGTACATATATACATATACATATACATATACATATACATATACATATACATATACATATACATATACATATACATATACATATACATACACATACATAAAAAAACATACATACATACATACATGAAGTAAATGAAGTAAATGAAGTCATCAATAAAAGTCATGAAGTAAATGTAATTCCCAAATGAAGGTGTCTGCATACTATATAGGATCACATGTATCACTATGAACAAGCTTCAATTTATGAGCAACTCTAACTCAACCATTTTTCGAGAAGGAGGAATGCTATATTCTGTGCAAAATACAACCTTCACAAACATGTCTAGAAGGTCCTCAAGTTTGGGTAGAGAGGACACCATTTGAAATTTTTGGAGGCATAGCAAACTCGCAAAATTCATATGACAAAAGCATGCATGCCAAAGCTTTGCATTTAGAATAGCCTAAGAATCTTGAACTGCACATGCTAAATCATTCACATTTTTGACATAGTCTATGAGCTTATACAACCCACGAACTAAAATGCCAAAAGCAATAATACGTCATCATTTCAGAGATCACGAAGTGTACATTTGGCATCAATAAATTTGAGAATCAAGCCGATCTTGGCTAACATTGAAACTGACAACATATTATTCTCGATCTCTGACACATATAAAGCATCTGAAAATGTGAAAGAACTACCAACAAAAGAAGTTAGAATGATCTTTTCAATTTCCATTACATGATATAAGGAGTTGTCAACACATGTGATAGTATTCCTTATAGGGCCAGGCTCAAGTGAACTAAAGAAATTGCACTTTGAGGTAATACGTTTAGTTTCCCCACTATCAAAGTATCAAACATTTGAGTCCTTTGTAGACATTCATTGCTCATGAGAGGATGGTTCATAGCTCCAAACATTAGTAAATGCCCATTCTTCATTCTGAATAAGATTAACAAACTATGTTTTATGTGTAGCGGACTATGCAACAACCATTTTGATCTCTTTCTTCTTTGCCTCTTTTGCAACCAGTTTAGGATAACTCTTTATGACTTGATCATTTGCCTTAGAGTATTTGCAAAACTCTTTTTGTTTTTCTGTTTTCTTGTCATCTCTCTTCCTTCATGTGCAATGTCAACAAATTTTTGCTTACTAGTAGATGAGCTCCAATTACCTTTTCCCTTTTGAATAGCTAAGAAAGCTTGATGTGCAACATGCATAATTGATGTGTTCTCTGCAACAAAACAAAGACTTACTATTCAAAAGTTAAGGAAGTTGGATTGCCTTTCATCATCAATCGAAGAGTACAAGCAAAACTCTGATATGAAGCTTGAAGTTCGTTAAGAACAATTTGCATAAGTGAACCATTTGGCAAGATTCTTCAGCAAAAATTAACTACTCTTTCAAATCTTTGATCTTTGTCAAGAAATTGTCCATAGAATCTCCTTCATTCCTATGCTCACTCTCAAACTCTTTTCAATGGTAAGTGATAAGAGCCTCATTCTTGCTTGGTATTATGTTACAAGAGTATCCCAAGAATCTTTTGTTGTCGTGCAGGAGCTAATATGAGTCTTAATGCACGTTTGATAGACAAGGCTATCGATGCATATGCCTTACATCTTTGCCATCCCAACAAACTTACTCTATAATAAGTGCAATAGGAGCTCCAACACAACCAAGAAATTGAAGATCATCATCTTCAATTCCATCTGCATTACCCTCAATAATTGTATTTGCAAGTGTAGTAAGACGTTTTTTAGTATGTTGCATAATATTCCACAACCCTTTTTCTATAATACATGATGCATTATATATCCACAATGGGTAATTAGTACCATCCAACTTATCCTCAAGAGCCAGCATACGAAATACATCATTGCTTTCAACCATGAACAATGGCTAAATACCTTGATGCAAAAAATTGATTGTATCTCAAAAAGCTGAACAGAAATACCTTGTCGAGCTTTGCTACACATATACTGGACTTCAAGCTGCCTGTATTAGCGAACCGAAACTTGTATATATGTTTGTCAAAAGAGGGCGAAATTGCCTTCACAGTCATCGCAATAGTGTGAGGTCAAAACAAGCTTAAATCAAAATTTCGATGCCACAAAAAAAGAAGTTTTGAACTCCTAATTGCCTCGAGTATGCTCACCCATTTTCGTGCGATTCTGAGATTATGACCGGAGGGGTGTCAACGAAGCCCTAGATGAAGTGGCAACCTTCTATGATACCAATCCTTGGAGTTCGAGGTATGCGGAAGCACATGAACAACACAAGGAAGAAGAAGACGCTTGGAGAGCAACACAATACATAATGTAGTACCAAGTGAATGTACAAAGTTAAGTTATCCATTAGGGTTATAGGCGTACATACAAGTCGAGGGGAAAAAATTTTCTAAAGAGGGAAAAAGTACCTCTGTGGTCCTAAGTGTTTTCACATGCATCACTACCCAAAAATATATCAGCACTGTGTGATATAAGAGCTGTGGCTACCACTAATTTTAATTTTTGTTTACTTTCGCTTTATTCCTTCTCCCAATTAAAGGTCTCTCCTTTACTTTTGAGCTTTGTCATAGATACAACTATTTGAGCATAGTTTTTGATGAACCTATGATAGACTCTAGATAAACCTAGGAAGATCTTCAATTCTTCCAAGTTCCATGGATGTGGCCACTCAAGAATGACACACATATTTTTGGATCCATTCATGTGCCGTCCTTAGATATAATATATCCTAAATAAGAGAGCTCTGTCTTAATGAAATGATACTTGGACTCCTCTCCATAAAGTGAATTTTCTCTTAACACTTGAAATATTTTTCTTAAATGTTCTAAGTGTTCCTCCTAACTTGAGTCAAAGAACAATATATCATCAAGGAAATCAACCACAAAATGTCCAAGATAAGCCTTAGAACTTTGTTCATATATTTCGGTAGTGATGTATGTGAATACACTTAGGATTGTCGGGGCACTTTTTTTCTTCTTTAGGAGGTTTTTTTTCTCGGCTTGTATATACGCCCATAACCTAACGGGTTACTTATCTTTGTACATTCACTTGGTAATACATTCAACATTATGTGTTATGCTCCAAGCTTCTTCTTCTTCCTTTTGTTATTCGCATGCTTCAGCAGACTTCAAACTCCAACAATTGGCATCAGAGCATGTTGCCGCTTTATCTAGGGGTCATCGACACCCCTCCGGTCATAGTCTCCGAATCGCACGAAAATTGATACTCTCGGCGCTTAGCACTTCAAAACACCTTCGCTTTGTGGCATCCAAATTTTGATTTGAGCTCGTTTCGGCCTCCAAACGCACTATCGTAGCAGCTGTATAGGCAATGTCATCCTTTTATGCAAAACATATATATAGGTTTTGGTTCGCTAGTACAAGCCTCTCGAAGTTTGCTATAGATTTAGGAGAGCTCGTCAAGGTTGTTCTATTCAACTTTTCGAGGTATAGTCATTTTTTTGCATCAGGGTATTTTAGTTAGTGGCCATGGGAAAAAGCAATGATGTATTTCGTATGTTGACTATTGAGGACAAGTTGGATGGTACTAATTACCCATTGTGGGCATATATGATGCATCATGTATTGTCAGCAAAAGGGATTTGGAATATTGTGCAGGGTATTGAAAAACGCCCCGCTACACCTACGAATACAGATATTGAAGGTGATGTAGATGGCATTGAAGATGATGAACTTCAGATTTCTGTTCGTGCTATGGTTCTTGCTACACCTACTGTAGAGCAACTTTGATGGGATGGCAGATATGCTCAGACACATGCATTGATAGATTTGTCTGGAAAACGTGCCATTATCCCTCGCATTCACTCGTGAAAAACAACAAAGGATGCTTGAGATACACTTACCGCTTTATACCAGGCAAGGAATGAGGCTCGTGTTGTTTACCTTTGAAAAAAGTTGGAGAGTGAGCATATGAATGAAGGAGATTCCATGGAAACTTTTTTGATGAACATCAAAGATCTAAAAGAGAGGTTGATTTCTGTTGATGAAGTCTTACTAGGTAGTTCACTTGTGCAGATTGTTGATGAAAGGCAATCCAAGGCATTCTTCGTTGTTGCAGGAAGATCAGTCTAGCCAGAACATGTTCATTATGCGTGCTGCAGAACATGTCCATTATGCATGCTGCAGATCTAGCTATCTTAGCTAGTCAGAAGGGCAAAGGTAAATGGAGCTCATCTACTAGTAAGCAGAAATCTGCTAAAATGCTGCACGGTCGAAAAAGAAAGACAAAGATGAGAAGAAAACAAAAAAGCAGAAATGATTTTGCAAGTGCTGTAAAGAAAATGATCATGTCATAAAGAGCTATCCAAAACGAGCTGCAAAACAAGCAAAGAAGAATGAGGCTAGAATCGGTGTTGGAAAGGCCTCTACACCTAAAACAGAGTCTACTAACTTTGTGCAGAATGAGGAATGGGTATTTAATATTGTTTGCAACTATGACCCATCTTCTCATGAGCAATGTATGTGTGTACTAGACTCAGATGTTTGGTACTTTGATAGTGGGGCAACCAAACATATTACCTCGCAGTGCATTTTCTTCAGTTCACTTGAGCCTTCCCCTATAGGGAATACTCTCACATGCAAAAACAACTCCTCATATCCTGTAATGGGAGTTGTAAGATCTTTTTAACTAGTGCTTATTGTAGTTCTTTCACATTGTCAGATGCTTTGTATGTGTCAGGGATTAAGAAAAATCTGTTGTTTGCATTTTATGTCATGGGCTATATAAGCTCATAGACTGTGAAAAATTTGTCAATGATTAAGCATGTGCAATTCAAAATTCTCATGCTATCTTAGATGCAAAGCGTTGGCATGTACACTTTGGTCATCTGAATTTTTCTAGTTTGCTATGCATGCCGAAATCCGAAATGGTGTCCTCTCTGTCCAAACTTAAGGCACCTTGTAAACATGTGAAGCACCTTGTAAACATGTGAAGCACCTTGTAAACATGTGAAGGCTGTATCTTGTGAAAAATGCAATGTTCCTCCTTCCCAAAAGATGGTTCGATTCGTTCTACTCATAAGTTGCACCTATTCATAGTGATGACTGTGGTCCTTTTGGGAACTACCTTTACTCCATTGGGCACCCTCTGTTTTGATCGGTGGGAGGGGGGATATATGTCTTTCGATTGAAATTCATGACTGGCTAAACATGGGATAAAACACCAGTACACAGTGCCATATACACCTCAACAGAATGGAGTTGCTGAAAGAAAAAACAGGTCATTCATGGAGATGGCGAGGTGTATGGTCAAAAGTCAGGCTTTACCACATAGCTTCTAGCTTGAGCTTGTTATGTGTGAAGCATATGTACTTAGCAGGTGTCCCACCGCACTGCAATCTATCACTCCATATGAGGCTTGGCATGGTCGCAAACCATTTCTTGGTCACCTGTGTATCTTTAGTTTGTCTTGCATATGCACTAGTGCCCAAACAACAATACACAAAATTGGATGATAAAGCTATGAAAGATATTTTTGTTGCATATAGTTATGAAAGCAAAGGCTATCATCTATATCATCCAAAGACTAAACACATTCTAGTTAGCGGTGATATTATTGCAGCCATTACTTTCCAGTTAGCTCCAAAGATGTGTATGAGAATTCGCTTCCTCTTTTTATAGGTGGACAGTCAAGTGCTCTTTTTACAGGTGGACAGTCAAGTGCTCTTTTTACAGGTGGATAGTCAAGTGCTAGTCCAAATGAGGCAATTTTCCTTTTTACAGGTGGATAGTAAAGTCCAAATGAGGCAATTTCTCAGTCTTTATAGGTTTCATGATGATGCAGATCATTCCATTTCTGATGCAGATTTACATGATTCACTTGTTGATAAGAGGGTTGATATAGAGGAGGCAAAAAATATATCAAAATGGTTTGGTACAGACTTTGAGAGATAGCAAATTAGATGCACTACTATCATATCATACTCGTTCAGGTTCTCATCGTGTTCTTTTGCATCATATTGTTATGCAATGGCTTCCCTCCAGTCTTTTGATGAGAATGAGCCTGTTTCTTTTGATGAAGCACAAAATTTAGAAAATTGGATAGTTGCTATGCAATCAGAATATAATGCTATTATGAAGAATGGTACTTGGCCTTTATGTGATTTGCCTCTTGGCAAAAAGGCCATTGACACTAAATGGGTATACAAGCTGAAACGTAAACGTGGTGAAAATGTTGACACGTATAAGGATAGGCTTGTTGCAAAAGGTTATGCTTAAGAAAGAGGCATTGATTTTGATGAGATGTTTGCTGAAGTACCACCGTTCGTAGCATTTGTGCACTAGAAGCTCATTGTGGATGGAATGTATATCAGTTGGACATTAAAACTGCATGTGCAATTCAAAATTCTCATGCTATCTTCGATGCAAAGCTTTGGCATGTACACTTTGGTCATCTTAATTTTGCTAGTTTGTTATTCATGCAGAATTCTGAAATGGTGTCCTCTTTGCTCAAACTTAAGGCACCTTGTAAACATGTGAAGCACCTTGTAAACATGTGAAGGCTATATCTTGTGAAAAATGCAATGTTTCTCCTTCCCAAAAGATGGTTCGATTCGTTCTACTCATAAGTTTCACCTATTCATAGCAATGCCTGTTGTCCTTTTGGGAACTACCTTTACTCCGTTGGGCACCCTCTGTTTTGATCAGTGGGAGGGGGGATATATGTCTTCTGATTGAAATTCATTACTGGCTGAACATGGGATAAAAAATCAATACACAGTGCCGTATACAACAAAACGGAGTTGCTGAAAGAAAAAAGAGGTCATTCATGGAGATGGCGAGGTGTATGGTCAAAAGTCAGGCTTTACCACATAGCTTGTGTCTTGAGGTTGTTATGTGTGAAGCTTATGTACTTAGCAGGTGTCCCACCAAAGGACTGCAATCTATCACTCCATATGAGGCTTGGCATGGTCGCAAACCATCTCTTGGTCACCGGTATATCTTTGGTTTGTCTTGCATATGCACTAGTGCCCGAACAGCAAGCAGAAAATTGGATGATAAAGCTATGAAATATATTTTTGTTGGATATAGTTATGAAAGCGAAGGCTATCATCTATATCATCCAAAGACTAAACACATTCTAGTTAGCGGTGATATTATTGCAGCCATTACTTTCCAGTTACCTCCAAAGATGTGTATGAGAATTTGCTTCCTCTTTTTATAGGTGGACAGTCAAGTGCTCCTTTTACAGATGGACAGTCAAGTGCTCTTTTTACAGGTGGACAGTCAAGTGCTAGTCCAAATGAGGCAATTTCCCTTTTTACAGGTGGATAGTAAAGTCCAAATGAGGCAATTTCTCAGCCTTTATAGGTTTCATGATGATGTAGATCATTCCATTTCTGATGAAGATTTACATGATTCACTTGTTGATGGGAGCGTTGATATAGAGGAGGCAAAAAATATGTCAAAATGGTTTGGTACAGACTTTGAGCGATAGCAAATTAGATGCACTGCTATCATATCATACTCGTTTAGGCTCTCATTGTGTTTCTTTTGCATCATATTGTTATGCAATGGCTTCTCTCTAGTCTTTTGATGAGAATGAGCCTGTTTCTTTTGATGAAGCACAAAATTTAGAAAATTGGATAGTTGCTATGCAATCAGAATATGATGCTATTATGAAGAATGGTACTTGGCCTTTATGTGATTTGCCTCCTGGCAAAAAGGCCATTGACACTAAATGGGTATACAAGCTGAAACGTAAACGTGGTGAAAATGTTGACACGTATAAGGATAGGCTTGTTGCAAAAGGTTATGCTTAAGAAAGAGGCATTGATTTTGATGAGATGTTTGCTGAAGTACCACCGTTTGTAGCATTTGTGCACTTGAAGCTCATTGTGGATGGAATGTATATCAGTTGGACATTAAAACTGCATGTGCAATTCAAAATTCTCATGCTATCTTAGATGCAAAGCTTTGGCATGTACACTTTGGTCATCTGAATTTTTCTAGTTTGCTATGCATGCAGAAATTCGAAATGGTGTCCTCTCTGCCCAAACTTAAGGCACCTTGTAAACATGTGAAGCACCTTGTAAACATGTGAAGGCTATACCTTGTGAAAAATGCAATGTTCCTCCTTCCCAAAAGATGGTTCGATTCGTTCTACTCATAAGTTGCACCTATTCATGGTGATGCCTGTGGTCCTTTTGGGAACTACCTTTACTTCGTTGGGCACCCTCTGTTCTGATCGGTGGGTGGGGGGATATATGTCTTCTGATTGAAATTCATTACTGGCTGAACATGGGATAAAACATCAGTACACAGTGCCGTATACACCTCAACAGAATGGAGTTTCTGAAAGAAAAAACAGGTCATTCATGGAGATGGCGAGGTGTATGGTCAAAAGTCAGGCTTTACCACATAGCTTCTGGCTTGAGGTTGTTATGTGTGAAGCTTATGTACTTAGCAGGTGTCCACCAAAGCATTGCAATCTATCACTCCATATGAGGCTTGGCATGGTCGCAAACCATCTCTTGCTCACCTGTGTATCTTTGGTTTGTCTTGCATATGCACTAGTGCTCGAACAACAATACAAAAATTGGAGGATAAAGCTATGAAATATATTTTTGTTGGATATAGTTATGAAAGCAAAGGCTATCATCTATATCATCCAAAGACTAAACACATTCTAGTTAGCCGTGATATTATTGCAGCCATTACTTTCCGGTTAGCTCCAAAGATGTGTATGAGAATTTGCTTCCTCTTTTTATAGGTGGACAATCAAGTGCTCTTTTTACAGGTGGACAGTCAAGCACTAGTCCAAATGAGGCAATTTCCGTTTTTACAGGTGGATAGTAAAGTCCAAATGAGGCAATTTCTCAGCCTTTATAGGTTTCACATGATGATGCAGATCATTCCATTTCTGATTCAGATTTACATAATTCACTTGTTGATGAGAGGGTTGATATAGAGGAGTTAAAAAATATGTCAAAATGGTTTGGTATAGACTTTGAGAGATAGCAAATTAGATGCACTGCTATCATATCATACTCATTCAGGCTCTCATTGTGTTTCTTTTGCATCATATTGTTATGCAATGGCTTCCCTCTAGTCTTTTGATGAGAATGAGCTTGTTTCTTTTGATGAAGCACAAAATTTAGAAAATTGGATAGTGCTATGCAATCAGAATATAATGCTATTATGAAGAATGGTACTTGGCCTTTTTGTGATTCGCCTCCTGGCAAAAAGGCCATTGACACTAAATGGGTATACAAGCTGAAACGTAAACGTGGTGGATTAGTTGACACGTATAAGGATAGGCTTGTTGCAAAAGGTTATGCTCAAGAAAGAGGCATTGATTTTGATGAGATGTTTGCCGAATGACCACTGTTCGTAGCATTTGTGCACTTGAAGCTCATTGTGGATGGAATGTATATCAGTTGGACATTAAAACTGGATTTCTGAATGGTGATTTACATGAAGAAGTGTATGTATTTCTTTAAGTAATTTACCAAATCGGATGAGAGGTACTTGAACTAATGCTTTTGGATGGTGAGTTGCAAATTACAGACACCTATGACAATGATTGCTGCTACAGAAAATACAGACTCTGGGAGCACAGTTGTGTCATGAAACAGATGAATGATTGGATAAGAAACATAAAACATTTATATCAGCTTTGGAAAGAGTCTATGGTGCTCAGCAGGAGTTACATGTCTGATAATGGCACAAGGTTAGGTGTTAATGCTTTCGACAATTTGTGCTTTGATTCTTGGAGTGCTTCAGCATCCTCGAACAGATCTTCCTCACATGCAGAGATAGCACCTTGTTCTAAGCCAGACACATAGCTAATAAGTCCTAGTGGTGGCAGTTTTCCATGAAAACAACCTAGCACAATATCTATCTATCTATCTATCTGTCATTTATCTATCAATGAATAAACGAATGCATGAGATGGGGAGGCAGGGAGCGAACCTCTAAGGGAAACAGTGAGGGGGAGCCTGGAGGGAAAGAAGATGGAAAGGGGAAGGGGCCAGAAGGACAGGCCATTTTATCTTTAAATTGCATTGAATGATCTTGTACAAAATGAGGCAGTAAGGGACTGTTAGTGATGGTCTAGCTTTTATAATATGTTCTTTTGCTTTTTCTTTTCTTTACTTCTCGTACACTAATTCCATGCTTGACCTTATTTCATTTTTGACTGACTAGTTATTGTGGTTCATTCATTGGATGCAGACTTTTGGCTCACTGATTGGATGCAGATAGTCCTCATTTGTGACCCTGATGTGTTCTCATATCGTCATATTCCATGCAAAGACATAGTACATCTCTCAATGTGCACGCATTCCAGGAGCTTGTGAAGTCTTGTGCAAAAACTAAGAGTGCAATTGAAACCCAGCAAGTGCATGTGTTAGTGATTAAGGAGGGCTTACAGTCAGAACCCCTTGTTGGCACTGCATTAATTGATATATATGGGAAATGTGGCTTGATTATTCAAGCAAGAAAATTATTTGAAGATTTGCTCTCACAAGACGTAGTGGCATGGACAGCCTTGATTGCTGGATATGCAGAATATGGTGCATGGATTCAAACAATGAAACTCTTAGAACAAATGCAGGTTGAAGGGATATCACCAAACGCCGTAACCTATTTGTGCATCCTGAAAGGGCTTGGAAGCGTGCATGCTTTAGACTGTGGCCATCAGGTCTACATTGATATAATTAGCTATGGGTTTGAAACAGATCTTTATGTAGGAAGTACTTTGGTTGATTTTTATGGGAAGTGTGGCTCAGTTTTGGAAGCAGAAGCTGTGTTTAAAAAGCTTCCTCAACGAAATGAGTTTTCCTGGAATGCTCTTATTTCAGCTTATGCTGAAGATAATGGACACAGTGAGAAGTTATTTCGTATGCTAGAGCAGATGCAAACTGAGGGTTTCTCGCCTGATGCAGTTACATACATTTGCAGCTTGAAAAGCTGTAGTACTGCAGGAAATCTTGAGAGAGGTAGATATATGCACATGGAGATTGTCAAATGTGAGTTGGACATGGCAGTTTCTGTAAGTAACAGCTTGGTCTGCATGTATGCCAAATGTGGCTCTCTGGCAGAAGCTGAAGATGCATTTGATAGACTACCACAGCATAACATAATTTCGTGGACTGCTCTTCTTGTGGGGTATGCAGAACATGGCATTGATGATAAAGCAATTATGTGCTTTGATCAGATGCAATCAAGAGGATTGTGCTTGGATGCTATGACATTTATTGGAATCTTGAAGGCTGTTATCAGACAAAAGGACCGAATGAGAGGTCAAGATGTGCATCTACTGATCATCAAAGAAGGGTTTGAAGCAGACCTTTTCATTGGTAATTCTCTGATAGATTTCTATTCACAATCTGGTTTGCTCCATGAAGCATTGGATATCTTACAAGAGATGCCTTCACGAGATGTAATCTCTTGGAATTCTTTGATTGCTGGGCTTCTCGAAAACGAGGCTGCAGAAGAGGCTCTTATGTGTCTCGAGCGCATGCAAAAGGATCATCTTGTTCCAGATGCGATCACATTGATGTGTGGCTTGAGGGCATGTTCCTTACTAGGTGACTTAGTTAGTGGGCAGCAATTACATGGATGCATTACCAAACAAGGATATGATAGTGACTTATATGTAGGAAACAGTCTAATAGATATGCATGCCAAGTGTGGGATGCTGATAGATGCATGCCATTCATTTGATGGATTGCCTATGCGTGATGTAGCCTCATGGACTGCTCGAATATCTGGACTTTGTGATCATGGGTTCGGTGTTGAAGCCTTAGATGCTTTTGAGGACATGCAAAAAGAGGGTGTAATGCCAAATGTAGCCACATATATTTGCTGCCTAAAGGCCTGTGCCAGCATAAGAGCTATTGAAAGTGGTCAAGTGTTATACATCAGGATAACCAAGGAAGGCCTTGATACATTTCCTCCTCTTGGGAGCAGTATTGTGGACATGTATGCCAAATGTGGCATCCTTTTGGATGCACAGGCTATATTTGAGGGTCTTTCTACCAAAGATGAGCTTTCTTATAATGCACTCCTTTGGGGATATGCAGAACATGGCTATAAAGTGGAGGCATTCAAGTGTCTAGGGTGCATGACTCTTGAGGGTATCTTACCTGATGTTATAACGTATGGATCAATTTTGAAGGCCTGTGGAAGCTCTGGGAACTTCTGTTATGGCCAAGATATGCATACTGAAATCATTCAAAGGGGTTTTGAAAGGGATGCCCTCATTGCTGATCTACTGGTTGACTTGTATGCTAAGTGTGGCCTGCATGCAGAAGCACGCAGCCTGTGTAAAGGGTTTTCCTTTCAAGGTGTGATTCCATGGAACATGCTAATATCTGGTTATGTTGAACATGGGGATAGTGAGGAGGCCCTCAAATGTCTGGTACAGATGGGAGAAGAGGGAATACATCCTGATAAAATAACTTGTGTAATGTGCTTGAAAGCCTGTGGCAACATAGGAAGCTTATACAAGGGCAGAAGACTACATGCATACATCATTGAAGAGAAACTAGAGGCAGATCTTTTCATTTCCAATACTCTAGTTGATATGTATGCAAAGTGTGGCTTGCTTGCTGAAGCAAAGGGGCTCTTTGATGATCTGCCAGACATAGATGTCGTATCCTGGAACGTACTCGTTGCAGGGTATGCCAGCCAGGGAGAGAGCTGCTATGTTTCCATTTTGCTTGAAAGGATGGGACAAGCTGGCATGACACTGAATGGAACTACCATTGTCAGTATCCTTACAGTCTCTAACCATTCTGGCCTTATAGAAGAATGTGTACAATACTTTGAAGGGCTCAACAGGAGGCTTGCACATTGTCTTACGATTGATCATTATAATTGTATGATTGATCTACTTGGACGTGCTGGCCAGCTTGAACAAGTGCATATGATGTCAGAACAGATGCCATTCCATCCCAACCTTGTGACCTGGAGTAGTGTATTAAGCTCTTCCAGGAAAAATGGTTATATAAACTTTGGTATCTGGGCTTTCAACTCCTCCCTTTGCTTGAATCAAAGTGAAGCTTCCGTGTATGTCTCAATGGCAAATATGTGTGTTGATACTTGTGCTGAAAATGTTAGCTCTAAGGTGCTTTTATGTCTACAGATAGATGAGCTGATGCAACTATGATTCTGCTGGATTAGCAGCAATGTACGATGGAGGCTTTTTGTGCTTGTGTGTGGGAAGAGATCAAGGTTCAAACGAGAAGCTTTTTGCATTCTTGTTCATCTGTTGCTCTCATCATATTCAAAGAGTTATGCATCATTCTTATAAGTGCCCATGTGTAAGTGCCACAAATGGAACAGAACTGAACTCTTTAGTGCAACAGTTTGTCAATAGGATGTTCGCAAAGCAAAAACAGGTTTTCAGTGGGTCGGGGGATTCTCCATATCTCTAAACAGAATACTGGGTTGTCCAGAGTACAAACTTGATCCATCCACCTTTTCTTCAATAGTTGTAGGCATATGACTATTTTGATTGTAGAGCTCGACCTATCACAGCAATGGCTTTCCCGATTGGATGATATCATGCTGGTAAATTCTTTCTCACCATCTGATGATGATGCTTCCTCAAATATAAGGATGACTTTTGGGGTAGGTTCATAGTGGATAACTTGGCTTGATGATGAAGTGCAAGCTCTTACCTTGAACTCTTGTTCTAGGATCATTTTCACATGCACTCTTACATCGAGCAGCTCACTTCCATCCCGGGCTTTTCCTACTCCCTGGCGGATATTTCAAACGCTCTCTCCCCGTTGTTGGTTTCGCCAAAGGACGGCTCTTCTTCCTCAACATCAACGACCTCTTCAACCCTGCTTGCCTTACCTCCGATTCCTCGCAATTCCTACAATCTCCGCTCGAGGATCAATCCATTCAGCATTCTCCCCTTCCGCTCCGACTCGGTCATTGTCCTCTGCATCAACCACTGCATCAACCTCTGCATGGACGCGCTCATCAACCTCTGCATCGGCTCAACCTCTGCATGGACGCGCCCATCAACTCATCCATCGTCCTCTGCATCGGCTCCAATTCACTCATCGTCCTCCGCACCAACTTTGTCCTCCATACCTGCTTCGTCTTGTTCCACCTCAGCAGCAGGTCCAATTTGCACTCCATTTGCTTCTGCAAACCCGACGAACGCTTCTACAGTTCCACCATTTTTCTCGACATCGACTCCCTTCTCGTCAACTTATCTACCCGCTTCTCCTTCGACCTATCTCCCTACCTCTCCGTGGACTAAAACTTCTCCACCGGACTCTCCCCAGAGTTCCCCTCGCTCATCCCAACCATCCGAATTTTCCCTCCAGCATCGCTCTTCACCTCTGGCATCGACGGACCTCACCTTTCTCGGACAAAACCCCTTGTTCCGAACTTCATCGACTTATTGATCATCAGAAGACTACTCCTTTCGGGCCCCCTTTTGGGCCACCTTATTTCTGGCATTGGCATCCTTGGTGGAATCTCCCTCCAACATGGGCCGGGCATCCCCCCTCTGCCCCCTAGTATCTTCCACTCCTTAGGCTGGACAACCCTTCTCTGCCCCTGTTGTTCCTCCCTGAGCTGGGCATCCCTCATCTGCCCCGCCTGTTTTTTCATCCAGGGCTGGGCATCCCCCTTCTGCCCGCGTAGTAATTGCCCCCTCGGCTGGGCATTCCCCTTCTGCCCCCGTTGTAATTCCCTCCTGGGCTGGGCATTCCCCTTCTGCCTCGTTTGTTTCTCTCCCTCCGGATAGGCAACCCGTAACTGCCTCCCTTGTAAACTCCATCGACACTCCGGAAGGCTCAGCTCCCGATCCTCACTGCTACACTTCACTCGACTCCGCGCACATCACTACACACTCTACTCCTTCCACCTTGCATTTCTCTTCTTCTCCCACTTTGCACTCTCCTTCTCCTCATATTTTTTCTTCTTCTTCTACTTCTTCGACTCTTCCTTCCTCTTCTTTCTCTCCTCCTTCTCCTACTTCTTTTATTTCCTTTCCTCCCCCTTCTATTGCCTCTTCTTCAATTCCCCCACCCTCTTCCCCCTTCTTTCGTTCCTCTCCTTCCATCTCTTCCCTTTCTTTCCTTATCATGTCCTCCTCCCCCCTATCTATCTACCTCTCCATTTCCTTCTATGCTTGCTATTCCCCCTTCCTCTTCTCTTCTCTCTACTACCCCTGCCCCTCTCCTTCACCCTCGGGAACTCCTCCTCCCACTCTTCCTCTAACTTCATTTCGGCTATTCCTCCTTCCTCCTCTATTCCCTCTACTTCCCCCACCCCCTCTCTTCTCCCTCGGAAACTCCTCCCTCCACCCTTCCTCTAACTCCGCCTCTACTCTAGTATCTTCTCAACCTCTTCCCCATCTCCCTCCTCGCTCTACCCCTCCGGACTTCTCCTCCCTTGCTACTCTCGATGCCTTTCTTACTGATCCCTCTCCTGACCTCACTCTTCCTCCTCTCCCTCCTGCTTGGGATGGCAGCAATCTCAACACTCCTTCAAAAATCCTTACTATCATTAAGGCATCTAAAGAAGATTTCATCAAACTTTTTCTTAAATACAACCGCGCCCTCAAAGTCAAAGATAAACTCTCCCAACTTCTCAGTCAAAACCTAGTTCCTAATAGTCTTCGTCTCAAACCTCGAAAACTCGCTATCAATGACTTAGAAACACAAAAATCTCTGGATCTTGTTCTCTCTTCCCTCACAGAGAGCTACAGAGTTGAGTGCACTAAAGCACTCCTAGATGCAGAGTCATGTCTTGCTCAAAATACCCTTCATCTTCTCTCAAACTTTCATCTTACCTTCGAAAATAGAATCTCAGATATTCTTCAAATTCTACAGCCTCTCAAGCTTTATCTTCTTTCTGACCAATGGTGGGACCAATAAATCCTATCTTGGAAAATTCAGGCCCTTGACTCCTACTGTTGGGAGATTAACAACTTCCTTGTCTCCTTCCATATAGAAAAGGCCACTAAGAAAGCTTCCCTTGGTACTCGTAATAAAGCACACAAAGAGGCTCTCCTTGAGGCAGAGACTCTTCCCAAAGAAAAAGAAGTTAATGCTATTATCTTGGAAGGGCTCAAAAATGCAAAAGATGAGCTTCTGAACTTTTTCAAACCCTCCCCTTTTGAACCTAAGACCTCAGAACCCTCCCCTTTTGATCCCGCTTCATGAGAACCCTCCTCTTCTGATCCCTCTCCATTAGAATCCTTCTCTTCTAAAGAACCCTCCTCTTCCAATCCCTCTCCATCAGAATCCTCTCTCCCATCTAGCTCCTCCGACCCTCTCCCCTCCTCCTCCCCCCTCCCACCTCTTCTTCCAAACCCCTCTACCCTCAAACTTTCTTCCCCTTTTCAAATCATCCATCCTTCCCGACCTCCCTCCAATCTTCCTAGGTCCATCTACTCTTCTCAAAGAAACCCATTTTTCGAGAAGACTGATGAAAAGAATATAAGAGCTTTCCCCAAACGTCCTCCTTCTCACCAACCCTATCTACCTCCCGGATCTCCTTCCCCTCTAAACCCTCCTCTGCCTCCTTCTTCTCGTTCTAAAACCTCCTTGTTCTGGGCCCGTCTCTCTGACCCAAACTTCTATTCCTTCTTCCTCTTTGAAAAACGATCTCCCAAGTATCTAGAAAACCGAATCCTTAACCTTGCCGTTCACAACCTCTCTTCTTCTAAACTCAGCCTTGGAGAACTTAAACTCCTTGGATTAGGCCTCCTCTTCATTCCTCCCCTCCCTCCCATCCCCTCGAGTGCCTCTATCATTAAAGCTTTCACTGACCTTGACCGCTCAACTAGAATCCATTTCTCCTTCTCCTCCCGACCCAAACCTCCTCTCTACCAACCTAGCCCTCCTTTCATCCCTCCAATTTTCTCCCTCATCTCTTCTACTATCTCCTCCTACTTTCATAAATTCATTTTCTCCTTCCGGCCCCATTCATAAATCTCCTCCCTTCAAAAACTTCTTTAAAGCCCTAAAAAACCTCAAAAATAATCTCTCCATCATCATTGAACCCGCTGACAAAAATCTTGGCACAGTCGTTCTCGATTCTTCTTGGTATTTTTTTGAATGCCTTAGACACCTCTCAGATCCGTTGAGTTATCTCCCTATTTTTAATCCTAATCTTCAGGATCTCTTTGATAGAGTCGTCTCCCTTTGCTACTGTTTCTTTGATTTCCTTTCCTTTGACGATTTTCGCTTTGTCACTTTCCCCCCTTCTCAAAAACTCTCTCCCTGCCATTTCTACATCATTCCTAAGATTCGTAAATCTCCTATTGTCGGTAGACCTATCTGTTCCTACACCGGTTATGTTCTAGAGAACGCCTGTAAATGGTTGCACCACAAGCTCTTTCCCATCCTTCTCCTCCAAAAAAACTATCTTCCCGACTCCCTTTCTCTTATTTGCACCCTTTCTAGTATCTACCACTTCCTTTCCTTCTCATTGTCTCCTTTTTCCTTTGACATCTCCTCTCTCTATCCTAGCATTTCCATTTCCCGAGGTCTTATTGCCCTCTACTCCATGATCACCCCCATCTCCCCTCCCTCCTCTGCTCTCTCATTCTCTTTTTAGCTAATCTTATCCTTAGAAATAACTACGTCCAATTCAATCGTAACGTTTGGCTCCGAAGAAAAGGTACTGCAATAGGAAGAAACTTCGCCGTCGTCTTTGCATGTCTCTTTCTTTGCCACCTTGAATCCATCAATCCAACCTTCTCCTCCCCTTCTCTTCTTTTCTTCAAACGTTTCATTGACGACGCTTGTGGGCTTTAGGGAAGAGATCTCCCCTCCCCTCCCTCAATGCCTTCCTCTCCTCCTATGGCTTTAACCTACATCATCACATTAAGATCGAAGCCTCCATCTCTTCTTCCTCCTTCACCCTTCTCGACGTCACCTTCTTCAAAGGCCCTCGTTTCCTCTACTTCGGATTCCTTGACACTAAACCCCCCACTTTTCACCCTCACCTTTCTTGGACAAAACCCCTTGTTCCAAACTTCATCGACTATCGATCATCAACAAATTACTCCTTTCGGGCCCCCTTTTGGGCCATCTTATTTCTGGCATTGGCATCCTTGGTAGAATCTCCCTTCAACATGGGCTGGGCATCTCCCCTCTGACCCCCTAGTATCTTCCTCTCCTTGGACCGGGCAACCCTTCTCTGCCCCTGATGTTCCTCCCTGGGCTGGGCATCCCTCATCTGTCGGGTTTTTGGTGCCACTTACTGTCAAGGATCCTTCATTTCCTCTAGTTCGGAATCCTTGACACTAAGTGTCACAAAAAACCCGGCAAATGAGGGCTGCCCAACCCAGGAAGGAACAATAGGGGAAGAGAAGGGTTGCCCAGCCCAAGAAGAGGAAGATACTAGGGGGGCAGAGAGGGGATGTCGGACCCATGTTGGAGGGAGATTTCACCAAGGATGCCAATGCCTGAAATAAGGTGGCCCAAAAGAGGATCCGAAAGGAGTAGTCTGCTGATGATCGATAGTCGATGAAGTTTGGAACAAGGGGTTCTGTTCGAGAAAGGTGAGGGTGAAAAGTGGAGGGTTTAGTGTCAAGGATTCTGGAGCAGAGGAAACGAGGTCCTTTGAAGAAGGTGACATTGAGAAGGGTGAAGGAGGAAGAAGAGATGGAGGCTTCGATCTTAATGTGATGATGTAGGTTAAAGCCATAGGAGGAGAGGAAGGCATTGAGGGAGGGGGGATCTCCTCCCGAAAGCCCACAAGCATCATCAATGAAACGTTTGAAGAAAAGAAGAGAAGGGGAGGAGAAGGTTGGATTGATGGATTCAAGGTGGCAAAGAAAGAGGCATGCAAAGACGACGGCGAAGTTGCTTACCATTGCAGTACCTTTTCTTTGGAGCCAAACCTTATGATTGAATTGGACGTAGTTATTTCTAAGGATGAGATTAGCTAAAGCGAGAATGAGGGAGCAAAGGCGGGAGGGGAGATGAGGGGATGATCATAGAGTGGAGGGCAATAAGGCCTCGGGAAATGGGAATGCTAGGGTATAGAGGGGAGATGTCAAAGGAAAAAAAGAGACAATGAGAAGGAAAGGAAGTGGTAGAAAGGGTGCGGATAAGAGAAAGAGAGTCAGGAAGATAGTTTTTTTGGAGGTGAAGGATGGGAAAGAGCTTGTGGTGCCTCCATTTGGAGGCGTTCTCTAGAACATAACCGGTGTAGGAACAGATAGGTCTACCGACAACAAGAGATTTATGAATCTTAGGAATGATGTAGAAAGGGAAGGGAGAGAGTTTTCGAGAAGGGAAAAAAGTGAGAAAGCGAAAATCGTCAAAGGAAAGGCAATCCAAGAAACGGTAGCAAAGGAAGACGACTCGGTCAAAGAGATCCTGAAGATTGGGATTAGAGATAGGGAGATAATTGAGCGGATATGAGAGGTGTCCAAGGCATTCAAAAAAATACCAAGAAGAATCGAGAACGACTTTGCCAAGATTTTTGTCAACGGGTTTAATGATGATGGAGAGATTATTTTTGAGATTTTTTAGGGCTTTAAAGATGTTTTTGAAGGGAGGAGGTTTATGAATGTGCCGGAAGGAGGAAACGAATTTATGAAAGTAGGAGGAGATAGTAGAAGAGATGAGGGGGGAAACTGGAGGGGTGAAGGGAGGGTTAGGTTGGTAGAGAGGGGGTTTCGGTTGGGAGGAGGAGAAATGGATTCTCGGCAGTCAAGATCAGTGAAAGCTTTAATGATAGAGGCACTGGAGGGGATAGGGGGAGGAGGAATGAAGGGGAGGCCTAATCTAAGGAGTTTAAGTTTTCCAAGGCTGAGTTTAGAAGAGAGATTGTGAACGACGGTTTTCTAGATACTTGGGAGATCGTTTCCCAAAGAGGAAGAAGGAATAGAAGTCTGGGTGGGAGAGGGGGGCCGAGAACAAGGAGGTTTTAGAGGAGAAGGAGACAAAGGAGGATTTAGAGGGGGAGGAGGTCTGGGAGGTGGATAGGATTGGTGAGAAGGAGGACGTTTGGGGAAAGTTCTTATATTCTTTCCACCAATCTTTTGGGAAGATGGGTTTCTTTGAGAAGATTAGATGGACCCAGGAAGATTGGAGGGAGGTCGGGGAGGATGGATGATTTGAAAAGGGGAAGAGAGTTTGGGGGTAGAGGGGTTTGGAAGAAGAGGTGGGAGGAGGGAGGAGGAGGAGGGAGGAGGGTCGGAGGAGCTAGATGGGAGAGAGGATTCTGATGGAGAGGGATTAGAAGAGGGGGGTTCTTTAGAAGAGGAGGGTTCTGATGGAGAGGGATCAGAAGAGGAGGGTTCTGATGAAGAGGGATCAGAAGGGGAGGGTTTTGAGGTCTTAGGTTCGGAAGAGAAGGGTTTGAGAAAGTTAAGAGCTCATCTTTTGCATTTTTGAGCCCTTTCAAGATAATAGCATTAACTTCTTTTTCTTTGCAAAGAGTCTCTTCCTCAAGGAGAGCCTCTTTGTGTGCTTTATTACGAGTACCAAGGGAAGCTTTCTTAGTGGCCTTTTCTATATGGAAGGAGACAAGGAAGTTGTTAATCTCCCAACAGTAGGAGTCAAGGGCCTGAATTTTCCAAGATAGGGTTTGTTGGTCCCACCATTGGTCAGGAAGAAGATAAAGCTTGAGAGGCTGTAGAATTTGAAGAAGATCTGAGATTCTATTTTCGAAGGTAAGGTGAAAGTTTGAGAGAAGATGAAGGGTATTTTGAGCATGAGATGACTGAGCATCTAAGAGTGCTTTAGTGCACTCAACTCTGTAGCTTTCTGTGAGGGAAGAGAGAGCAAGATCGAGAGATTTTTGTGTTTCTAAGTCATTGATAACGAGTTTTGGTGGTTTGAGACAAAGACTATTAGGAACTAGGTTTTGATTGAGAAGTTGGAAGAGTTTATCTTTGACTTTGAGGGCGCGGTTGTATTTAAGAAAAAGTTTGATGGACTCTTCTTTAGATGCCTTAATGATAGTAAGGATTTCTGAAGGAGTGTTGAGATTGTTGCCATCCCAAGCGGGAGGGGGAGGAGGAAGAGTGAGGTAAGGAGAGGGATTAGCAAGACAGGCATGGAGAAGGGTAGCAAGGGAGGTGAAATCTGGAGGGGTAGAGCGAGGAGGGAGATAGGGAAGAGGTAGAGAAGATACTAGAGTAGAGATGGAGCTAGAGGTAGGGTGGAGGGAGGAGTTTCCGAGGCAGAAGAGAGGGGTGGGGGAAGTAGAGGGAATGGAGGAGGAAGGGGGAATAGCCGAAATGAAGTTAGAGGAAGAGTGGGAGGAGGAGTTTCCGAGGGGAAGGAGAGGGGCGGAGGTAGTAGAGAGAAGAGAAGAGGAAGGGGGAATAGCAAGCATAGAAGGAGATGGAGGGGTGGATAGGTGAGTGGAGGAGGAGATGATAAGGGGAGAAAGAGAAGAGATGGGAGGAGAGGAACAAAAGAAGGGGGAAGGGGGTGGGGGGATTAGAGGAGAGGGAATAGAAGAGGGAGGAAACGAAATAGAAGAAGTAGGAGAAGAAGGAGGAGGAGAGAAAGAAGAGGAAGGAAGAGTCGAAGAAGTAGAAGAAGAAGAAAAAATATGAGGAGAAGGAGAGTGCAAAGTCGGAGAAGAAGAGAAATGCAAGGTGGAAGGAGTAGAGTGCAATGTAGTGATGTGCGAGGAGTCGAGTGAAGTGTAGCAGTGAGGATCGGGAGCTGAGCCTTCCCGAGTGTCCATGGAGTTTACAAGGGAGGCAGTTATGGGTTGCCTAGCGGGAGGGAGAGAAACAAATGAGGCAGAAGGGGAATGCCCAGCCGAGGAGGGAATTACAACGGGGCCAGAAGGGGATGCTCAGCCGAGGGGGGAATTACAACGGGGGCAGAAGGGGGATGTCCAGCCCTGGATGAAAAAACAGGCGGGGCAGATGAGGGATGCCCAGCCCAGGGAGGAACAACAAGGTAGAGAAGGGTTGCCCAGCCCAAGGAGAGGAAGATATTAGGGGGGCAGAGGGGGGATGCCCGGCCCATGTTGGAGGGAGATTCCACCAAGGATGTCAATGCTAGAAATAAGGTGGCCCAAAAGGGGACCCGAAAGGAGTAGTCTACTGATGATCGATAGTCGATGAAGTTTGGAACAAGGGGTTTTGTCCGAGAAAGGTGAGGTCCATCGATGCCAGAGGTGAAGAGTGATGTTGGAAGGAAAATTCGGATGGTTGGGATGAGCGAGGGGAACTCTGGGGAGAGTCCGGTGGAGAAGTTGTAGTCGACGGAGAGGTAGGGAGATAGGTCGAAGGAGAAGCGGGTAGATATTGTTGACGAGAAGGGAGTCGATGTCGAGAAAAATGGTGGAACTGTAGAAGCGTTCACCGGGTTTGCAAAAGCGAATGGATTGCAAATTAGAACTACTGCTGAGGTGGAACAAGACGGAGCATGTATGGAGGATGAAGTTGGTGCGGAGGACCATGGGTGAATTGGAGCCGATGCAGAGGACGATGGATGAGTTGATGGGCGCGTCCATGCAGAGGTTGGAGCTGATGCAGAGGTTGATGAGCGCGTCCATGCAGAGGTCGATGCAGAGGTTGACGCAGAGGACGATGATCTAGTCGGAGGGGAAGGGGAAAATGCTGAATGGATTGATCCTGGAGGGGAGATTGTAGGAATTTCAGGCGCTAAGGTTGATGACGAGGATAGAGGAATGGGAGGTATGGCAAGCATGGTTGAAGAGGTCATTGATGTCGAGGAAGGAGAGGCGTCGTTTGGCGAAACCAACAACGGGGAGAGAGCGTTTGAAGTATCCGCCAGGGAGTCAGGAAAGCCCATGATGGACGTGAGCTGCTCGATGTAAGAGTGCAGAGGAACATGTTGTAGATACTTAAGCGAGTCCGGGGAGAGGGAAAGGTGTTCCCAAACATGGACAGAGTCGGAGTTAGGAGCTTCACATGAAATAACGACAGAGGGAGTTGCGCTAATCCTGAGCGCTATTGTTGCATCACGTGAAGAGGCGGAAGCTGATGTCGCATTGAACTTGAGACCAGAGGAATGGTCGATGGAGAACGTGGCGTTGAGAGAGCCGATGAGTCCTGAAGAGGAAGCGCGAGTGGAGCAGGAAGCTTTAGAGGCAACCATCACAAGTAATCTTGGGGATCTTCTTATTGATGGACTGCCGATTAAGAGGATTTGAGGATTATTGGTGGTCCAATCGACGACGAAGCAGGTGCTGGGCAAGATGGAGAAGAAGGTTGAGTAGCAACCATAGTTGCTGTAGGAGAATGATTAGCAACGACAGTTGCTGTAAGGGAGGAGGGGTTGCCTGTCAACTCCATGCTGCAAAAGCTTGTTTAAGGCTTGATTAAGAACTTAAATTAACTTAGCAAAGCAAGAGTGGACAGACAGAGCAACGGCACAACAATGTGAAGCCAAAATGCAATGTATTACCATAAATCCCATAACTAGTTTCGCCCAAGGAGGCTCATCAGACGGTAGGAAAAAGTACAATGAGTTGCTCACTGCTATATAGATGTGTCGTGTGCCAAAATGAGGGAAGGAGGGAGAGAAAATCGTGGATCTTGATTGGAGAGAGAAGAGAGTTGAGCTGTAAGAGTTATGCGAAAAAAATGGTGTGCGTCTGGTATGGAATCGTGGAGGGAAAAGTGGTGGAATAAATGATGGAATAAAAAGGAAAATAAAGTGCGTGAAGGGAAAAAAGAAAAGGTGAAAAAAAAAATGGTGAAAGTAATGGAAAAAAACGAGAACGAAAGAAAGAAAGAAAGTCATATTAATATCTTCTAGAGGCCAAAGAGACAAAAACCATGTACAAGTGTAGTAACCATGTGTAGAAGATGAAATGAAATAAAAAGTATATCGCTACACAAAGCTATATAGGACTTGAGAAGGCTGAGGAGACGTGGCTCTGACTCTGCAAATAGTGGCCACCTAATACATGGGGGATCCATAATGTGAGTAAAACACCCTAGCTACTGGTGATGGGTGGAGGTGGGTGTAGTATGTGGTACATCGGTGGTGGTCTGAGTGCCTCCTGAAGGAAGACAATACAGGGGGTGGTGGTACGCCTATGCTCCATCATGTGGTCGTAGGTTGTCCTGATGCGTGAGATATCCTCCCGATATAGTCATGGTCGACGATATCCGCTTATGTGTGGTCGGCATCGTGCTCTCTGTGCTGCTGCTTGGTGGAGCGTGAACCCTATAGATGGACCTCTCTGATGTAGCTCAGCTCGCTGAAAGAACAGGGTAATGGTCTGCTGGGTACTCACCTGTGGCTGATGTGTGGGCTGTAGTGACCGCTCTCGCCTCTCGTATGTTGCTGTGAGAAAGCGTCCCAAGCGTCGCTTGTCTCCCATAGTCATGCACAACTGGAGTGACTCCTCTATCTGGAACTGTGCTCGTAGGTCTAAGTATGCTCGGCATCTGATAACAAAATGCTCCTCACTCTCTACCTCTGTCTCGCATACTGCGCACCACCTCTCCTCATGTGGGACTCCCTTGGACCGACTCCTCTCAATCTCAATGACGAGTCTAAGGTGGTGGGGTAGGTATGTCTGCATGTATCTCGGAATCTCGATGAAGCCCTCGTCCGATATGTAGAAAATGCTCACGGTAATAGAGCATTTTCGGTGGCAATGTATCCCTAGGGGTCACCCATGTCCTCTGTATGTATGTATGCCATATCTCCTGACGAATGACCCTATTCCTCTCTTGATGAGAGAGCGAGTAGGTGGGTGCATGTGAGTCGTACTGTAGTGGTGGTAGCCTGTCTATGTCAAACCCATGGTGAGCCAGTCTCCTGTGCATACCATGAGGAGGTGTCGCCTGCTAATGCCATATCACGTGATGCCTGGAAAGCATGATAAGCAATGCGCTCTGTATCCATGCTCCGGAGTTTGTGTAATAGGCATACTGTCTGGAATAGTGCTTCAACTAGCATCGGTGGTGCAGCAAGCTCTGCTCTAATGATATCATGTGGTACTGAAGGCTTGCTGCGGATAAGTCTGGCAATCATGAGGATCTGTGGCCTCTCTAATGTTGTCCATACTAATAGCTAATCCTGGTCCCCATATGGCTGCCCCATACATGAGCGTTGGGGTAACCAAAGTGTCGAAGAGCCATCCCTTTGTGCGAAGCTCTTGAAAATATGCCTGGTGGTACTGTCTCTCCATCAAAGCTAGTGCTGAAAATATGCCAGGTGGTACTGTCTCTCCGTCATACCCACGTGTGATGCGGTCACGGGCTGCCTGAGCCATAGAGAAGACCCGTGATGCTTTTGTAAATGTCACTCCCAAGTAAACATATGATCCGACCACTTCAATCGGTCCACCTGCTGCTGTGAACAAACTATGTCTGCATAGCTTTGCTGATGTATGAAAGATCATGACCTTGGTTTTACCAAGGTTCACAGATAACCCTCTCTGTCTGCAAAAGTCATCTAGGCCATGTACATGATGCTGTAGATCTTCTGCAGACTCTGAATCCAGTACAATATCATCAGCGTATAAAAGAATATGGACCGTGGATCCGCGTACCTCAATGCCATCACCCCTGCTCTGTATGTAGTCCACTATCTCATCAATGTAGAGACCAAAGAGGGTGGGTGAAAGAGGGCATCCTTGCTTCACCCCGATAGTGCTAGCAAGTGGATGAGATAAGCCCGCCGGACATCTGACTCTACCAGATACTCTCTCGTATAAGGCGTAGATCCCCCATATCATCTCTTCCGGAGCTGTGATATCAAGTAGTCGTCAGAAGAGTCGTTCCCGGGGAACAGTGTCAAATGCTTTGCGGAAGTCCACAAAGCAACAATATAATCTCCTCTTCCTCAACCTTGCCTAGTCGATCAGGTATCTCAGAGTGAAGATGTGGTCAATGGTAGAGTAATTGCGTCTGAAACCTACCTGTCCTGGAGCCGTGATACCCTTCCTCTCAACGAGAGTACTCAACTCTGTCTCTAATACCGCCCCATATAACTTGCCCAATATAGGACCAATCATGATCGTCTTATATGTAGCTGGATCCATAGTATCACGTGACTTTTTGAATGGGTACTATGGTGTGCTTAGTCCATGAGTCAGGGAACCCTTCAACCAATGCACGGTTGAAGAGGTGGGCAATGAGCAGTGCAAGGGTCGTGCCTCCATAGATGAGGTGCTCTGCCTGTAAACCGAAATGGTCATGGCCTTCCATGCTGCAGACAGGCAAAAGCGCGTCCAACCATAGTGGGTGTGAAAAAGTGTAAGGCTCCGTGCATAGCTATGCAAAGTGC
This sequence comes from Ceratopteris richardii, assembly GCA_020310875.1. NCBI lineage: Eukaryota > Viridiplantae > Streptophyta > Polypodiopsida > Polypodiales > Pteridaceae > Ceratopteris > Ceratopteris richardii. The sequence continues at coordinate 155,289,219 of CM035435.1, forward strand.
TCCGGTCTCGGATAGGTGTCTGCTGTCTCCTCTCTCTCAAATGTCGCCATGCCACTACACTGGCTCGACTCATGAGCAAATGATAAATATCCAGTAGTGTCTCTCCTCCCAATCTCGCCATTTGCGGTGAGTAACGCTCTTCATGTGACGCTATGCCTGTGTGTGTGTAATATCCCCTCTATGCTCTAAAATCCGTAGGTGCTTCCGTAGCTCACGGCAATCTGCATCATACCAACGGTTCTAGGGCATGGAACCTATGCGTGGAGGGTGTATATGTGTGCGGTGTGGGAAGCTGCACAGAGCTGAGTCCTGTAGGATGGTGGTGAACTGTGATGTAAGTGTGTCCAAGGGTGAGAGTGGATCGAGGGAGAGTAGGCAAGTGTGTAAATGGTATGCATAAACGTGTGAGAGCTCGTGTGTGAAGTGTATCGTGGTGTGTGTCTGAGTGGGTGAGGGAGGGTCTAATGGAATAGGAGATGAGAGAGTGAATGTGATAAATGTACGGTCAGCACCAAGTGGGCGTCGTCCAATACTAAGTAAGGGGATGAGTGAAGCTCCAGAGGTGGTACCTAAAATGTAGTCGACTATGCTCTCACCTCCCTCATGAGGGAAGCAAGTCCGTCCGCCCTAACTTGGCCAGTGATTCATCCCATTATATATAGCAAGCGGATGTGGGCTGACTAGCTCAAGTAGATGTCTTCCATACCCGGTGGTGTCCTGACCCATATCCGCCGATACTCTGATCGTGCTCATCTCATCTGGGTCTCTGGCCCTCATGAGATGTGGGTGATCCATGTCCTATGCCTCGCACTGATGTGACTGAGTGCGGCCATTGAAGTCCCCCATAAGGAAGACTTCACCTAGTGTGCTGTAATGTAGTATCTCATCCGAAAGTGCTGTGTATGGTGAGCCTCTATCTCGGATCGATCCCCCAAGATCCTGTCTTGCGTATCGAGATCCGCCTGGAGGGAAGTAGCATATAGCAATGTATATCCAGCTCCCTTGTGCTATCTCCATGCGAACCCACATGTATCGTGCCTCCTCATCTCTTCCTATAATATGGATCCGGCTCTGTATCTCCTGTCTAAATACGATGGCCACACCTCCCGACCCTCGCGCTGTGCTCTGTCTCGTCGTGGTCCTGAATGCAGATTCCCAATGCAAACCTGCAATGCGTGGTAGACCTCTCTCTGGGCTCTCGTGTGTCTCTGTGATGCATGCAAAGTCATGTGATGCGAGGATCTCCTCGAGTCTGTCTGGTTGCGTCCAGAGTGCCCTGTTGAAGTTCCACACTACGCCTCTGAGTGGTGTCTCGTGTGCCTGGAGTATTTGTGGCATGCAAGCGTGTCGGTGTGCCATCCGCGTGAGGTCCTCGTCCATGTAGAGGGCGTCGCTGGGTAGTCCACGTAGTACTGATCGACGTCTAAAATGATCTACGTCTAAAAAAGGAGGTCCGTGCCTCCTCGGAGCTCATCTTAAGGATGAGTGCTCGCAAACGCGATGTTTCCCTCCCAACCCTCCATGCACATGTGAAGGGCATACCCTTGTATCCAAGCCGACAGCGAATGTCTATGGAGTCTGCCTCCGGTGATGCCCCTTCGGGTAGGCCCATAATCCGAATGTGAAGTCTTCGAGTGTGTCGAAGCCTCTCCTCCTCAAGTGTATCTTGGACTCGTGTGAGCTCTTCTTTCTGCACGTCTTCCCTACCTTCCTTCTTAACCCTTTTGTGTACTACTTCCACCCACAACTCTCGAGTAGATTTTACCTCCGTTTTGATTTCCTTCTTTATTTCTTCTTTGAGTGTCTCCACATTGGAGACCTCCCCCTCTTCTTTCATGTGCTCATAAGCTGTGTTCCAATTGTCTCGTTCTTCTGTGAGAGTCTTTACTTGTTCTTCGAGTCCTCTGACTTTATCCATTACTTGTTCTTCGAGCCTTTGAACTTTTCCATCATTTTTTGTATCTCCATATTGAGGTTGCGGTCTCCTTCCTTTTTGGCCTCTTTGAGGGCCTTTAGCTATAAGTTAGTCCACTTCCCTCGGGTCCATGGGAGCCATTTCAGAGATTAGGTTTAGGGTTTTGGATTTTTTAGGGTAAGGGCGAGAGAGAGAGAGAGAGAGAGAGAGAGAGAGAGAGAGAGAGAAAGAAAGAAAGAAAGAAAGTCATATTAACGTCTTCTAGAGGCCAAACTTGGCCTATGAGACAAAAACCATGTACAAGTGTAGTAACCCTGTGTAGAAGATAAAATGAAATAAAAAGTATATCGCTACACAAAGCTATATAGGGCTGGAAAAGGCTGGGGAGAAGTGGCTCTGACTCTGCAGATAGTGGCCACCTAATACATGGGGGGAATCCAAAATGTGAGTAAAACGCCCTAGGTACTAGCGATGGGTGGAGGTGGGTGTAGTATGTGGTACATCGGTGGTGGTCTCAGTGCCTCCTTAAGGAAGAAAACCCAGGGGGTGGTGGTACGCCTATGCTCCATCATGTGGTCGTAGGCAATCCTGATGCGTGAGATATCCTCCTGATATAGTCGTGGTCGACGATATCCGCCCATGCGTGGTCGGCGCCGTGCTCTCTGTGCTACTGCCTGGTGGAGCGTGAGCCCTATAGATGGACCTCTCTGATGTAGCTCGCTGAAAGAACTGGGTAATGGTCTTCTGGGTACTCACCCGTGGCTGATGTATGGGCTGTAGTGACCGCTCTCTCCTCTCGTATGCTGCTGTGAGAAAGCGTCCCAAGCGTCTCTCTGGTCTCCCATAGTCATGCACAGCTGGAATGACTCCTCGATCTGGAACTGTGCTCGTAGGTCTAAGTATGCTGGACATCTGATAACAAAATGCTCCTCACTCTCTACCTCTGTCTGGCATACTGGGCACCACCTCTCCTCACGGGGGACTCCCCTGGACCGATCCCTCTCAATCTCGAGCTGATGTGATGAAACCCGGAGCTGCTCAATGACGACTCGTAGGTGGTGGGGAAGGTAGATCTGCATGTATCTCGGAATCTCGATGAAGCCCGTGCCCGATATATGTAGAAAATGCTCGCGGTAGTAGAGCATTTTCGGTGGCAATGTACCCCTAGGGCTCACCCATGTCCTCAGTATGTATGTATGCCATATCTCCTGACGAATGATCCTATTCCTCTCTTGATGAGAGAGCGAGTAGGTGGGTGCATGAGAGTCGTACTGTAGTGGTGGTAGCCTGTCTATGTCAAAGCCATGGTGGGCAAGCCAGTCTCGTGTCTGTGCATACCATGAGGAGGTGTCGCCTGCTAATGCCATATCACGTGATGCCTCGAAAGCACGATAAGCAATGCGCTCTGTATCCATGCTCCGAAGTCTGTGTAATAGGCATACTGTCTCGAATAGTGCCTCAACTAGCATCGGTGGTGCAGCGAGCTCTGCTCTAATGATATCATGTGGTACTGAAGGTTTGCTGCGGATAAGTCTGGCAATCATGAGGATCTGTGGCCTCTCTAATGCTGTCCATACTGATGTAGCTAATCCTGGTCCCCATATGGCTGCCCCATACATGAGCGCTGGCGTAACCAAAGTGTCAAAGAGCCACCCCTTTGTGCGGGGCTCCTGAAAATATGTCTGGTGGCACTGTCTCTCCATCAAAGCTAGTGCTGTGTACCCACGTGTGATGCGGTCACGGGCTGCCCGAGCCATAGAGAAGACCCCTGATGCTGCTGTAAATGTCACCCCCAAGTAAACATATGATCCGACCACCTCGATCGGTCCACCTGCTGCTGTGAACAAACTATGTCTGCGTACCTGTGCTGATGTATGAAAGATCAAGACCTTGGTTTTACCAAGGTTCACAGATAACCCTCTGTGTCTGCAAAAGTCATCTAGGCCGTGTAGATGATGCTGTAGACCTTCTGCAGACTCTGAAACCAATACAATATCATCAGCGTATAAAAGAATATGGACAGTGGACCCGTGTACCTCAATGCCATCTCCCCCCTGCTTCTGTATGAAGTTCACTATCTCATCAATGTAAAGACCAAAGAGGGTGGGTGAGAGAGGGCATCCTTGCTTCACCCCGATAGTGCTAGCAAGTGGATCAGATAAGCCCCCTGGACATCTGACTCTACCAGATACTCTCTCGTATAAGGCGTAGATCCCCCATATCATCTTCTCCAGAGCTCCGATGTCAACTAGTCGTCTGAAGAGTCGATCCCTGGGAATAGTGTCAAATGCTTTGCGGAAGTCCACAAAGCAACAATATAATCTCCTCTTCCTCACCCTGGCCTGGTCGATCAGGCATCTCAGAGTGAAGATGTGGTCAATGGTAGAGTAATCTCGTCTGAAACCTGCCTGTCCTGGAGCCCTGATGCCCTTCCTCTCAGCGAGAGAACTCAACTCTGTCTCTAGTACCGCCCCATATAACTTGGCCAATATAGGGCCAATCATGATCGTCCGGTATGTAGCTGGATCCATAGTGTCACCGGACTTATGAATGGGCACTATGGTGTGCTCAGTCCATGAGTCTGGGAACCCTTCAACCAATGCACGGTTGAAGAGATGGGCAATGAGCGGTGCGAGAGTCGTGCCTCCATAGATGAGGTGCTCTGCCTGTAAAGTGAAATGATCATGGGCCCTTCCATGCTGCAGCCGGGCAATAGCGCGTCCCACCATAGTGGGTGTGAAGAAGTCAGAGGTAGTAGGACGTGAGCTCTGCGGTCTGGGAATGGGAGGCTGGTCTGGGATCTCGTATAGGCTCCGTGCATAGCTATGCCAAGTGCTGGTCTCGGATAGGTGTTTGCTGTCTCCTCTCTCTCAAATGTCGCCATGCCACTACACTGTCTCGACTCATGAGCAAATGGTAAATATCCCAATACTGTCTCTCCTCCCAATCTCGCCGTTTGCGGGGAGTAAGGCTCTGCATGCGACGCTGTGCCTGTGTGTGTGTAATATCTTCTCTATGCTCTAAAATCCGTAGGTGTTTACGAAGCTCACGACAATCCGCATCATACCAACGGTTCTGGGGCATGGATCCTGTGCGTGGAGGGTGCATATGTGTGCGGTGTGGGAAGCTTCGGAGAGCTGAGTCCTGTAGGATGGAGGTGATATGTGATGTAAGTGTGTCCAAAGGTGAGAATGGATCGAGGGAGAGTAGGTGGGTGTGTAAATGGTGTGCATAAACGTGTGAGAGCTCGTGTGTGAAGTGTATCGTGGTATGTATCTCAGTGGGTGAGGGAGGGTCTAATGGAATCGGAGATGAGAGTGTGAATGTGATAAATGTGTGGTCAGCACCGAGTGGGCGTCGTCCAATACTAAGTGAAGGGATGAGTGAAGCTCCAGAGGTAGTACCCAAAATGTAGTCGACTGTGCTCTCACCTCCCTCGTGAGGGAAGCAAGTAAGTCCGCCTGAACCTGGCCAACGATTCATCCCGTTATATATAATGAGATGATGTCGGCTGCCTAGCTCGAGTAGATGTCTGCCATAGCCGGTGGTGTCCTGACCCGTATCTGCCGATACTCTGCTGGTGCTAATCTCAACCGGGTCTCTGGCCCTCATGAGATGTGGGTGATCCATGTCGTATGCCTCGCACTGATGCGACTGAGTGCGGCCATTGAAGTCCCCCATAAGGAAGACTTCACCTAGTGTGCTGTAATGTAGTATCTCATCTGAAAGCGCTGTGTATGGTGAGTCTCTATCTCGGATCGGTCCCCCCAGATCGTGTCCTGCGTATCGAGAGCCGCCTGGTGGGAAGTAGCATATAGCAATGTAAATCGAGCTGCCCTGTGCTATCTCCATGCGAACCCACATGTATCGTGCCTCCTCATCTCTACCTATAATATGGATCCGGCTCTGTATCTCCTGTCAAAATACGATGGCCACTCCTCCCAATCCTCGTGCTGTACTCTGTCTCGTCGTGGTCCTGAATGCAGATTCCCAATGAAAACCTGCAATGCGTGGTAGACCTCTCTCTGGGCTCTCGTGTGTCTCTGTGATGCACGCAAAGTCATGTGATGCGAGGATCTCCTCGACTCTGTCTGGTCGCATCCAGAGTGACCCGTTGCAATTCCACACTGCTCCTCTGAGTGGTATCTCCTGGTGTAGTGATGTCTCATAGGCCGCATGGCCCTATTTGATAGGGCGTCCATCTATGAAGACCTTACCATCGCGGTAAAAGGCCTTCCTCCCCTCTCGACGTGCCTGGAGTATCTGTGGCATGCAAGCGCGTCGGTGTGCCACCTGCATACGCGTGAGGTCCTTGTCCATGTAGAGGGTGCTGCCGGGTAGTCCACGTAGTACTGATCGACGTCTAAAAAAGGCGGTCCGTGCCTCCTCGGAACTCATCTTGAGGATGAGTGCTCGCGAACGCAATGTATCCCTCCCAACCCTCCATGCGTATGTGTAGGGCATGCTCTCGTATCCAAGTCGACGAGAAATGTCAGTGGCGTCTGCCTCCGGTGATACCCCTTCGGGTAGGCCTGTAATCCGAATGTGAAGTCTTCGAGTGTGTCGAAGCCTCTCCTCCTCAAGTGTGTCTTGGACTCGTGTGAGCTCTTCTTTCTGCACGTCTTCCCTAACTTCCTTCTTAACCCTTTTGTGTACTACTTCCACCCATGACTCTCGAGTAGATTCTACCTCCGTTTTGATTTCCTTCTTTATTTCTTCCTTGAGTATCTCCACGTTGGAGATCTCCCCCTCTTCTTTCATGTGCTCATAAGCTGTCCTCCAACGGTCTCTTTCTTCTGTGAGAGTCTTCACTTGTTCTTCCGGTCCTTTGACTTTATTCATTACTTGTTCTTCGAGTCCTTTGAACTTTTCCATCATCTTTCGTATCTCCATATTGAGGTTGCGGTCTGCTTCCTTTTTGGCCTCTTTGAGAGCTTTAGCAATAAGGTCGTCCACTTCCTTCCGGTCCATGGGAGCCATTTCAAGGTTTAGGATTAGGGCTCGGGTAGAGAGAGAGAGAGAGAGAGAGAGAGAGAGAGAGAGAGAGAGAGAGAGAGAGAGAGAGAGAGAGAGAGAGAGAGAAAGAGAGAGAAAGAAAGAAAGAAAGTCATAATAACGTCTTCTGGAGGCCAAACTTGGCCTATGAGACAAAAACCATGTACAAGTGTAGTAACCCTGTGTGGAAGATAAAATGAAATAAAAGGTATATCGCTACACAAAGCTATATAGGGCTGGAAAAGGCTGGGGAGATGTGGCTCTGACTCTGCAGATAGTGGCCACCTAATACATGGGGGGATCCAAAATGTGAGTAAAACGCCCTAGCGACAAGTGATGGGTGGAGGTGGGTGTAGTATGTGGTACATCGGTGGTGGTCTGAGTGCCTCCTGAAGGAAGACCACCCCAGGGGTGGTGGTACGCCTATGCTCCATCATGTGGTCGTAGGCAATCCTGATGCGTGAGACATCCTCCTGATATAGTCGTGGTCGACGATATCCGCCCATGCGTGGTCGGCGCCGTGCTGTGCTTCTGCCTGGTGGAGCGTGAGCCCTATAGATGGACCTCTCTGATGTAGCTCAACTCGCTGAAAGAACTGGGTAATGGTCTGCTGGGTACTCACCCGTGGCTGATGTATGTACTGTAGTGACCGCTCTCGCCTCTCGTATGCTGCTGTGAGAAAGCATCCCAAGCGTCTCTTGTCTCCCATAGTCATGCACAGCTGGAATGACTCCTCGATCTGGAACTGTGCTCGTAGGTCTAAGTATGCTGGACATCTGATAACAAAATGCTCCTCACTCTCTACCTCTTTCTGGCATACTGGGCACCACCTCTCCTCACGGGGGACTCCCCTGGACCGACCCCTCTCAATCTCGAGCTGATGTGATGAAACCCGGAGCTGCCCAATGACGACTCGTAGGTGGTGGGGAAGGTAGGTCTCCATGTATCTCGGAATCTCGATGAAGCCCGTGCCTGATATATGTAGAAAATGCTCGCGGTAGTAGAGCATTTTCGGTGGCAATGTACCCCTAGGGCTCACCCATGTCCTCTGTATGTATGTATGCCATATCTCCTAACGAATGATCCTATTCCTCTCTTGATGAGAGAGCGAGTAGGTGGGTGCATGAGAGTCGTACTGTAGTGGTGGTAGCCTGTCTATGTCAAAGCCATGGTGGGCAAGCCAGTCTCCTGTCTGTGCATACCATGAGGAGGTGTCGCCTGCTAATGCCATATCACGTGATGCCTCGAAAGCACGATAAGCAATACGCTCTGTATCCATGCTCCGAAGTCTGTGTAATAGGCATATTGTCTGGAATAGTGCCTCAACTAGCATCGGTGGTGCAGCGAGCTCTGCTCTAATGATGTCATGTGGTACTGAAGGCTTACTGCGGATAAGTCTTGCAATCATGAGGATCTGTGGCCTCTCTAATGCTGTCCATACTGATGTAGCTAATCCTGGTCCCCATATGGCTGCCCCATACATGAGCGCTGGCGTAACCAAAGTGTCAAAGAGCCACCCCTTTGTGCGGGGCTCCTGAAAATATGCCTGGTGGCACTGTCTCTCCATCAAAGCTAGTGCTGCGTACCCACGTGTGATGCGGTCACGGGCTGCCTGAGCCATAGAGAAGACTCCTGATGCTGCTGTAAATGTCACCCCGAAGTAAACATATGATCCGACCACCTCGATCGGTCCACCTGCAGCTGTGAACAAACTATGTCTGCGTACCTGTGCTGATGTATGAAAGATCAAGACCTTGGTTTTACCAAGGTTCACAGATAACCCTCTGTGTCTGCAAAAGTCATCTAGGCCGTGTAGATGATGCTGTAGGCCTTCTGCAGACTCTGAAACCAATACAATATCATCAGCGTATAAAAGAATATGGACAGTGGACCCGTGTACCTCAATGCCATCTCCCCCCTGCTGCTGTATGAAGTCCACTATCTCATCAATGTAGAGACCAAAGAGGGTGGGCGAGAGAGGGCATCCTTGCTTCACCCCGATAGTGCTAGCAAGTGGATCAGATAAGCCCCCTGGACATCTGACTCTACCAGATACTCTCTCGTATAAGGCGTAGATCCCCCATATCATCTCCTCCGGAGCTCCGATGTCAAGTAGTCGTCTGAAGAGTCGATCCCTAGGAACAGTGTCAAATGCTTTGCGGAAGTCCACAAAGCAACAATATAATCTCCTCTTCCTCACCCTGGCCTGGTCGATCAGGCATCTCAGAGTGAAGATGTGGTCAATGGTAGAGTAATCTCGTCTGAACCCTGCCTGTCCTAGAGCCCTGATGCCCTTCCTCTCGGCGAGAGTACTCAACTCTGTCTCTAGTACGGCCCCATATAACTTGGCCAATATAGGGCCAATCATGATCGTCCGGTATGTAGCTGGATCCATAGTGTCACCGGACTTATGAATGGGCACTATGGTGTGCTCAATCCATGAGTCTCGGAACCCTTCAACCAATGCACGGTTGAAGAGATGGGCAATGAGCGGTGCAAGAGTCGTGCCTCCATAAATAAGGTGCTCTGCCTGTAAACCGAAATGATCATGGGCCCTGCCATGCTGCAGCCGGGCAATAGCGCGTCCCACCATAGTGGGTGTGAAGAAGTGAGAGGTAGTAGGACGTGAGCTCCGCGGTCTGGGAATGGGAGGCTGGTATGGGATCTCGTATAGGCTCCGTGCATAGCTATGCCAAGTGCTCGGGTCTCGGATAGGTGTCTGCTGGCTCCTCTCTCTCAAATGTCGCCATGCCACTACACTGTCTCGACTCATGAGCAAATGGTAAATATCCCAATACTGTCTCTCCTCCCAATCCCGCCGTTTGCGGCGAGTAAGGCTCTGCATGCGACGCTGTGCCTGTGTGTGTGTAATATCTCCTCTATGCTCTAAAATCCGTAGGTGCTTCCGCAGCTCGCGACACTCTGCATCATACCAACGGTTCTGGGGCATGGATCCTGTGCGTGGAGGGTGCATATGTGTGTGGTGTGGGAAGCTGCGGAGAGCTGAGTCCTGTAGGATGGTGGTGATATGTGATGTGAGTGTGTCCAAAGGTGAGCATGGATCGAGGGAGAGTAAGCGGGTGTGTAAATGGTGTGCATAAACGTGTGAGAGCTCGTGTGTGAAGTGTATCGTGGTATGTATCTCAGTGGGTGAGGGAGGGTCTAAGGGAATCGGAGATGAGAGTGTGAATGTGATAAATGTGTGGTCTGCACCGAGTGGGCGTCGTCCAATACTAAGTGAAGGGATGAGTGAAGCTCCAGAGGTAGTACCCAAAATGTAGTCGACTGTGCTCTCACCTCCCCCGTGAGGGAAGCAAGTAAATCCGCCTGAACCTGGCCAACGATTCATCCCGTTGTATATAAAGAGATGATGGCGGCTGCGTAGCTCGAGTAGATGTCTGCCATAGCCGGTGGTGTCCTGACCCGTATCTGCTGATACTTAGCTGGTGCTAATCTCAACCGGGTCTCTGGCCCTCATGAGATGTGGGTGATCCATGTCGTATGCCTCGCACTGATGCGACTGAGTGCGGCATTGAAGTCCCCCATAAGGAAGACTTCACCTAGTGTGCTGTAATGTAGTATCTAATCTGAAAGCGCTGTGTATGGTGAGTCTCTATCTCGGATCGGTCCCCCAAGATCCTGTCCTGCGTATCGAGATCCGCCTGGTGGGAAGTAGCATATAGCAATGTAAATCGAGCTCCCCTGTGCTATCTCCATGCGAACCCACATGTATTGTGCCTCCTTATCTCTACATATAATATGGATCCGGCTCTGTATCTCCTGTCGGAATACGATGGCCACTCCTCCCGATCCTCGCGCTGTACTCTGTCTCGTCGTGGTCCTCAATGCAGATTCCCAATGAAAACCTGCAATGCGTGGTAGACCTCTCTCTGGGCTCTCGTGTGTCTCTGTGATGCACACAAAGTCATGTGATGCCAGGATCTCCTCGACTCTGTCTGGTCGCGTCCAAAGTGCCCCGTTGCAGTTCCACACTGCTCCTCTGAGTGGTGTCTCCTGGTGTAGTGATGTCTCATAGGCCGCATGGCCCTATTTGATAGGGCGTCCATCTATGAAGACCTTACCATCACGGTAAAAGGCCTTCCTCCCCTCTCGACTCGCCTGGAGTATTTGTGGCATGCAAGCGCGTCGGTGTGCCACTTGCATACGCGTGAGGTCCTCGTCCATGTAGAGGGTGCCGCCGGGTAGTCCACGTAGTACTGCTCGACGTCTAAAAAAGGCGGTCCGTACCTCCTCAGAACTCATCTTGAGGATGAGTGCCCGCAAACGCGATGTATCCCTCCCAACCCTCCATGCGTCTGTGTAGGGCATGCTCTCGTATCCAAGTCGACGGCAAATGTCAGTGGCGTCTGCCTCGGGTGATACCCCTTCGGGTAGGCCCGTAATCCGAATGTGAAGTCTTCGAGTGTGTCGAAGCCTCTCCTCCTCAAGTGTATCCTGGACTCGTGTGAGCTCTTCTTTCTGCACGTCTTCCCTAACTTCCTTCTTAACCCTTTTGTGTACTACTTCCACCCATGACTCTCGAGTAGATTCTACCTCCGTTTTGATTTCGTTCTTTATTTCTTCCTTGAGTATCTCCACGTTGGAGATCTCCCCCTCTTCTTTCATGTGCTCATAAGCTGTCCTCCAATGGTCTCTTTCTTCTGTGAGAGTCTTCACTTGTTCTTCCAGTCCTTTGACTTTATTCATGACTTGTTCTTCGAGCCCTTTGAACTTTTCCATCATCTTTCGTATCTCCATATTGAGGTTGCGGTCTGCTTCCTTTTTGGCCTCTTTGAGAGCTTTAGCAATAAGGTCGTCCACTTCCTTCCGGTCCATGGGAGCCATTTCAAGGTTTAGGATTAGGGCTCGGGTTAGGGTTAGGGTTTCAAGCTAGGTTCGGACTAGGATTAGGCTTGGCTAGGATTAGGATTTTGGGAAGGTCATAAGGAAGAGGGGGGGGGGGGGGGGGTGTTTTCGGGCACGTTTGTGGAGAGGGTCATGGTTAAGGTTAGGATTAGGTTTTTTGTTTTAAGTTTAGGGTTTTTCTAGGGTTAGGTTTTTCGGGTTGAAGGCGGGCGGCATGGGCAAGACTGGCGCTGAGGGAGGCAACAGAGGCAACACGAAGGGGGTATTGCCGAGGGGGGGGGGGTCGAAAGGGTGGGTAGGGCGAAAGGGGGCAGGGGGAGGGTGGCGGGAACGGTGGAGGCCGAGCGAGTGGCAAGCGGGTTGCAGGCGCCTGGCGGGCTGGGGGCGCTTCTAGGGTTTCGCAGGGAAGAGAGAGTGGGTTTCGGGGGGGCGCTACTAGGGTTTCGCAGGGAAGAGTGGCGGGGGGGGCGCTGCTAGGGTTTCGCAGGGGTAGCAGAGTGGCGCTGCTAGGGTTTCGCAGGGGTCGCAGAGAGGGTTGCAGGCGCGTGGCAGAGAGAGAGAGAGAGAGAGAGAGAGAGAGAGAGAGAGAGAGAGAGAGAGAGAGAGAGAGAGAGAGAGAGAGAGAGAGAGAGAGAGAGAGAGAGAGAGAGAGAGAGAGAGAGAGAGAGAGAGAGAGAGAGAGAGAGAGAGAGAGAGAGAGAAATTTCAGGTTAGGGTTAAGATTTAGGGTTTCATTTGAGGGGTAGGGTTAGGGTTAGGGAGAAGGAAGGGTTAAGGTTAGGGTTTCCAGCAGTATCCATGGTTTTTTGGGTTTCTTTTAGGGTTGTTAGGGTTTTTGCGAGCTCGGTCGGACACTCAACCGTTGGGCGTGCGGGCAGATTAGGGTTAGAGTTTCGCGGGCAGATTAGGGTTAGGGTTTCGCGGGCAGATTAGGGTTAGGGTTTAGGCGGGGCGGGGCGTGGGGCTGACGGCGGGGCCGGGGCTGAGGGCGAGGTTGAGGGCAGGGACTGCTGCAGGCGGCGCTGAGGGCAGGGAAGGGCTGCGGGCGGCGCTGCTGGAAGGGAGGGGCTGAGGGCGGCGCTGAGGGCGGCGTTGAGGGCGGCGCTGAGGGCAGAGGTGGCTGAGGGCGGCGCTGAGGGCAGGAGGGGCTGAGGGAGAGAGAGAGAGAGAGAGAGAGAGAGAGAGAGAGAGAGAGAGAGAGAGAGAGAGAGAGAGAGAGAGAGAGAGAGAGAGAGAGAGAGAGAGAGAGAGAGAGAGAGAGAGAGAGAGAGAGAGAGAGAGAGAGAGAGAGAGAGAGAGAGAGAGAGAGAGAGAGAGAGAGAGAGAGAGAGAGAGAGAGAGAGAGAGAGAGAGAGAGAGAGAGAGAGAAAGAAAGTGTTTTTACGTCTATTAGGAGGCCGAACTCGGCCTATGAGACAAATCGATGTACATGGGTGTATCTTCTGTCTATCAGAGAAGATAAAAGTGCTGAAAAAGAAACTGGTAAAGCTGATACATATCTCCGTGAAATGCGTGTGGAGATACCCATGAAAGGGGGGGGTGTATGGAGTGCGATATCTATGGCAGTCTATATGCAAAGGGGTAGTACAACAAGCATGGGAATGCATCTGAAACGACTAACTAGCTCCATCCTGTGCTAATGGGCGGGTGTAAGATGTGATACATAGGTGGAGGTGGAGTCAGGGCCATCGTGATAGCTGCAACGGGATCAGCCATCATCTGGAATCGTCTCTCCTCCATGGCGCCATGGTGACGAGCCTGGATCTCTGCAATCTGAGAGAGAGAGAGAGAGAGAGAGAGAGAGAGAGAGAGAGAGAGAGAGAGAGAGAGAGAGAGAGAGAGAGAGAGAGAGAGAGAGAGAGAGAGAGAGAGAGAGAGAGAGAGAGAGAGAGAGAGAGAGAGAGAGAGAGAGAGAGAGAGAGAGAGAGAGAGAACGTGATATTAACGTCTTCGAAAGGCCAAACTTTGCTTATGAGACAAAACGATGTATAACTGTAGTAACCTTTGTGTAGAAATAAAACGGAATAGTACTCGCTACACAAAACTGTGTAGGTTGAAAAAGGCGGGAAACAACCAGAGGATAGTGTACCAGGTGATGGAGAGGTAGTGGGGATAATGTAAGAATGTAGTGGTGCATGAGGAGATGTGGCTCTGACTCTGCAGATAATGACCACCTAATACATGGGGGTCCATGATGGGAGTGAATATATATATCCTAACTACAGATAATGGGTGGGGGTGGATGGAGTATGTGATACATCGGCGGCGGTTTGAGGGTCTCGTGAAGGAAGGCTACCCAAGTGGTGGTGGTGCTCCATCATGTGGTCATGGGCTATCATGATGCGTGAAATATCCTCTTGGTATAGTCATGGTCGTCGGTATCCAGCCCTCTGTGGTCGACGTCGTACTCTGTGCCGTTGCCTGCTCGAGAGTGAGTCCTATGCCTCGGGAAGGCGTGGTCATGCACAACTTTAGTGACTCCTCTATGTGGAACTGTGCTCGTAGATCTGAGTATGTTGGACATCTGATAACAAACTGCTCCTCGCTCTCTATCTCTATATGGCATACTGGGCACCACCTCTCCTCTCTAGGGACTCCCCTGGTCCGACCACTCTCGATCTCGAGCTGATGTGATGAAACTCGAAGTTGCCCAATGACGACTCGGAGGTGGTGTGGTAGGTATGTCTGCATGTACTGTGGAGTCTCAATGAAGCCCTCGTCTGAGATATGTAGAAAATGCTCACGGTAGTGAAGCATTTTTGGTGGCAATGTACCCATGGGGCTAATCCATGTCCTCTGTATGTATGTATGCCATATCTCTTGTGGAATGACCCTATTCCTCTCCTGATGGGAGAGCGAATGGGTGGGGGCTTGTAAGTCATACTGTAGTGGTGGTAGTCTATCTATGTCAAACCCATGGTGGGCCAGCCAATCTCGTGTCTGTGCGTACCATGAGGAGGTGTCTCCTGCTAATGCCATGTCACGTGATGCCTGGAAAGCTCGATAAGTGATGCGCTCTGTATCCATGCTCCGGATCCTGTGTAATAGGCATACTGTCTGGAACGGTGCCTCTACTACCATCGGTGGTACAGCGAGCTCTGCTCTGATGATATCATGTGGTATCGAAGGCTTGCTGCGGATGAGTTTGGCAATCATGAGAATCTGTGGCCTCTCCAATGCTATCCATGCTGATGTAGCTAACCCCGGCCCCCATATGGCTGCTCCATACATGAGCGCTGGTGTAACCAAAGTGTTGAAGAGCCATCCCTTTGTGCGGGGCTCTTGAAAGTGTGCCTGGTGGCACTATCTCTCCATCAAGGCTAGTGATGCGTATCCACGTGTGATGCGATCTCGGGATGCCTGAGACATAGAGAAAACTCCAGAGGCTGCTGTGAATGTCACTCCGAGATAGACATATGATCCGACTATCTCAATCGGTCCCCCTTCTACTGTGAAAGAACTGTCTCCTCACCTGTGCTGATGTATGAAAAATCATAACCTTGGTTTTACCAAGGTTCATAGATAGCCCTCTATGTATGCAGAAGTCGTCTAGGCCATGTAGGTGGTGCTGTAGACCTTCGGCAGACTTTGAAACCATCACAATGTCGTCAGCGTATAAAAGAATATGAACAATGGTCCCTCGTACCTCAACGCCCTCCCCTCCCTACTGTCGTATGAAGTCCACTATCTCATCAATGTATAGACCAAAGAGGGCATCCTTGCTTCACTCCTATGGTGCTAGCAAGTGAGTGAGATAAGCCTCCTGGACATCTGACTCTACCAGATACTCTCTCATATAAGGCATAGATCCCCCATATCATCTCATCTTGAGCACCGATATCAAGTAGGCGTCTGAAGAGTCTCTCCCCGGGAACTGTGTCGAAGGCTTTGCGGAAGTCCACAAAGCATCAGTATAATCTCCTCTTCCTCACTCTTGCCTGGTCGAACAGGCATCTCAGAGTGAAGATGTGGTCAATGGTAGAGTAATCTCGTCTGAAACCTGCCTGTCCTGGAGCCCTGATGCCCTTCCTATCGGCGAGGGTGCTCAACTCTGTCTCTAGCACTGCCCCATATAATTTGGACAATATGGGGCCAATCATGATCATTCGATATGTAGCTAGATCCATAACATCACATGACTTATGAATTGCCGAAGAGGTGAGTTGATGTTCTTTGGCTCTTTGTGCCTGGTTCTGACCCTTGCCTCTCCTTGGCTTCTTGGTTGAGACTTTTCACGTGTGGGAAATCATAAGATTTTGTGCCTGTAAGAGTGTCTTGGGTACCCACATGTGCAATTGTCCTTTTTGAGACTAATTTTTTAGGCACCCAAACTTGTCGGATTCCTTGGCGTTGAGATTTTCCTAGTTGCTTGGTTTGTCTGTTGGCATGGTTGTCTTGCTTGGATGGGATTTGTTGTGGAAGCACTAGTGGTTGCTCTCCTTTTTGTACCCAAATCTACTTCATGCCCAGAGCTACTTTCTTCTTGAATTCAGTTTGTCTATTTGATTTAGCAAGTGTTTTGTGCTATTTTGCTTTCCTCTATGGTTGAACTATTGTGGTTGCATTCATCTTTGAAAAAGAACAGAGGTCTGCTTGTCTTTGAGCTTGTTCTTCCATGATTGAGTCTGTTTGCATCATTGAGCTCTTGGCACATACAACATCTTCTTCTCCAAGATTAGGCTGAGAAGAATTGAGGAATTTGTGACATCTGCCAAGCTCAGCTCGTATAATGTCATGTGGAACGGAGGGCTTGCTGCGCAGCAAGCGTGAGATCATGGTGACATGGGGCCTCTCAATCCGCGCCCACATCGCCTCTGTGATCCCTGGTGCCCATACTGCCGCTGCGTACATCAATGCGGGTGTCACTAGAGTGTCAAAGAGCCACCCCTTAGTCCGGGGCTCCTTCAAATGTGTCTGATAGCAGCGTCTCTCCAATCCTGCAAGTGCCGCATAGCCTCGCGTCAATCTATCTCTCGTGGCCTGTGCCATGGAGAATACCCGTGTGCTGCCCGAGAAGGTGACACCTAGGTAGATGTAGGAGTCCACTACCTCTATCTGTCCTCCAACTGCTGTGAAAGAGGCACGATGGCGTACTGTCCTCGAGGTATGGAAGATCATGACCTTGGTCTTGCCAAGGTTCACTGTGAGTCCTCTCTCCATGCAAAAGGTATCGAGCGCCTGTAAATGTGACTGCAACCCCTCCTGTGACTCTGAAAGAAGGACAATGTCATCAGCATATAATAGGATGTGTACTGGCGTACCTCCGAGGTCTCCTCCTCGCCCTCCTGCTCGCTGTATATACTCCGTGATCTCGTCGATGTAGAGACCGAAGAGAGTGGGTGAGAGAGGGCAACCTTGTTTCACACCAATGGTGCTAACAAGGATGTCTGATAAACCGCCGGGGCAGCGTACCTTGCCTGTGACTCGTGCATACAAAGCGTGGATGGCCCATAGCATGTCTGATGGTAGCTGTAACTCCTGGAGCCTCCGTAGTAGTCTCTCTCGAGGGACCATGTCGAAGGCTTTGCGGAAATCCACAAAGCAACAGTATAGTCTCTGCTTCCTCGCCTTCGCGCTCTCAATCAAGCAACGAAGCACGAAGATGTGGTCGATGGTGGAGAAAGTGCGGCGAAAGCCTGCCTGGCCGGGTGCTCTAATCCCAGCTTCCTCAGCGTGTGTACTGAGCTCTGCCTCTAGTACTGCCCCATATATCTTGGCCAGGATATGGCCTATCATAATAGTCCTGTAGTTCCCTGGGTCCATCATATCCCCGGACTTATGGATAGGCGTAATGGTATGCATAGTCCATGAGTCGGGTAACCCCTCAACCAAAGCACGGTTGAAGAGATGGGCGATCAAGTGGGAAACTACATCTGCTGCATATATGAAGTGCTCTCCCTGTAGCCCCGTGTGGTCTGCCGAGCGGCCATGCTGTAGCCTATGGATAGCCTGTTGTACCATGCCTGTCGTGAAGAGGGTGGATATCACAGGACGTGGTGTGGAAGGAATCGGCAATGGTGGCTGTCCTGGGACGTCATATAACTTCTGGGCGTAGGTGTGCCAAGTCGGAGGATCCGCTATGGGTGTAGGTGGGTGTGGCTCACGTAGTGCCCTCCATGCGGTGGCACAATCCCTACTCATGAGAAGGTCGATCAACTCTGCCTCCTGTCGCTCCTCGAAAGCTCGCCGCTTCCGGCGTGTGAGGGCTCGCATCTGTCGTCGTGCTTCCCTCTCTGTGATGGATCCCAAGATACTCTGTGCTCTGAGATGTCGGTATAGTCGCCTACACTCCTCATCGTACCATCTATTCTGGGGTGTATGCCCCAGCCGTGTCGAATGTGCAGTGCTGTGGGTGGTGTATGGGAAGCTGAGAGTAGCAGATGTATGGAGGATCGAGGAGAAGTGGGTGGTGAGGGTGTCCAAGGAGGCAGAGGGATCAAGGGAGTAGATGCGCTCTCGAACATGGGAGCTATAGATATGTGCTAGCTCATGTCTAAAGTGAATGGTGGTATCAGTTCGTGGCTGTATGGTAACGGGGTGGGATGTGCATGGTGAGCCGCGAATGGATAGGGCAAGATATGCGTGATCAGCTCCAATCGGTAAGGGTGGGATAGTGAATGAGGTGATATGTGTCGCCTCCGGGGGTCCGATAACATAGTCTACCACACTGCCCCCCTGTGGTGTCGTGGGTGGAATGCAGGTGAGACCGCTCGAGGTGGGCCAGGTCCCCATCCCATTATATATAACGAGACGGTGTGCTGCTCCCATCTGGAGTAGGTGTCGGCCGTATGAGGTGGGTGTGGCGGTGTCGGCTGAGGCTCTGAGTGTAGGCATGTCCTCTATGGTACGAAGCATCTCAGGGTCGTCAAAGTCGTAGATATCACACTGGTGGCTCTGAGTGTGGGCATTGAAGTCTCCTACAAGGAAGACTTCACGCATCCCAGTATACTCCATAATCGTGTCACTGATGCAGTCATATGGCGATGTGGTGTCTGGTCCCTCCCCCCCTGATAGCTGCTCGGGGGAATGTGTGAAGCGCGAACCAATGGGTGCAATATAGCATACGGCAAAGTACGCTGCTCTCTCCTCTGATGGCTGGAGGCGTGTCCACATGAAACGTGCTTCGGGGTCTCTGGCTACCACCTGTACCCTGTGCTGTAGTGACTGTCTATAGAGCACGGCTACTCCTCCTGATCCTCGTCTGGTGCACTGTCTCATCTGGCGGCGGTGAGCTGACTCCCACATATAGCCCTCAATCCTCTGTAGGCTCCTCCCCGGGCTCTCGTGTGTCTCTGTCAAGAAGATAATGTCTCTTCCCTCCATCACCTCCTCGAGGCGCCCTGGATGTGTCCACAAAGATCCATTGCAGTTCCAGACTGCAATGTGCACCTCCTGTTGTGCTGTCTCATAGGCCGCGAACCCCTAGTCAATGGGCCGTCCATCAATGATGACCCGAGAGAGAGAGAGAGAGAGAGAGAGAGAGAGAGAGAGAGAGAGAGAGAGAGAGAGAGAGAGAGAGAGAGAGAGAGAGAGAGAGAGAGAGAGAGAGAGAGAGAGAGAGAGAGAGAGAGAGAGAAAGAAAGAAAGAAAGAAAGAAAGTGTTTTTTCGTCTAATAGGAGGCCGAACTCGGCCTATGAGACAAATCGATGTACCTGGGTGTATCTTCTGTCAATCAGAAAAGAGAAAAGTGCTAAAAAAACTGGTAAAGCTGATATAGATCTCCGTAGTATGCATGTGGAGATACCCATGGAGGTGGGGGGTGTATGGACTGCGAGATCTATGATAATCTATATGCAGAAGGGTAGTACAACAAGCATGAAAATGCATCTAAAACGACTAACTAGCTCCATCCTGTGCTAGTGGGCGGGTGTAAGATGTGATACATAGGTGGAGGTGGAGTCAGGGCCACCCTTATGGCTGCAGCGGGGTCAACCATCATCCGGGATCTTCTCTCCTCCATGGCGCGATGGTCACGGGCCTGTATCTCTGCAATCCGGTGTCGGTGAAGTCTAGGGGCCCAATATCCTACAACACGGGGTCTTCTCCTAGCTCGAGAGGTCTGAGCCTGCTCAAGAGTCACCCCTCTTGGTGTGTGAGCTGAGGGGGCGAGGGCTTCTGCACGTCGTGGAATAAAGAAGTCAGTGAGCTGACTCTGTCTCCCTCCTGTATGGGCTTCTATAGTAGGCTGGAGAAGGGAATCTTTGTGACTCTGTATCTCTAGTAAGAATCGCCTGAGCTGTCGCTGGTCTCTAGAGTCCATGATCTCTTGGAGGGTGGGCTGCCCTGTAAAGAGAGTCTCGTATCTGCCTCTGATGTCATCATATGCACTACATCTGCATACAAAGTGCTCCTCGTCCTCCGTCTCTACCCTTCATATCCGCTGCTCTCTGGGAATGTCTGCGGCTCTGCCCATCTCAATCTCTAGTCGGTGTGATGAGACTCTCAACTGGCCAATCACTACCCTTGAGCTATGAGGCATGTAAGTATCCATGTAGCGTGGTCGCTGGATAAAACTGTCCTGTAGTATGTCCAAGAACTGGTCTCTGTAGTGTGATAGTCTCGATCCCATGTGTGGTGTGTGCCATGTCTGACTAATGTAGAGCTTCCAGAGATCCTGTCTGAGCACAACATTCCTCTGACGACGAGAGAGGTGGATGTGGGGTGAGTCTGGGTCATACTGAAAAGGAGGCAATCTGTCCATATCAAGTCCATGACTATCAAACCAGACTCTAACCTGAGTGTACCAAGCTCTCTCATATCTTAATTCTGATATCTGTATAGATGCCTCAAAAGCTCTGCGTGTGAGTCTGTCTGTAGGGAGCTCCCTCATCCTCTGAATAAAGCATCTACTACCATGGGTGGTGCAGCTAGCTCTGCCCTGATGATGTCATGTGGCACTGACTGTTTCCCGCAAAATAGTCGCGAGATCATACGTACTTGTGGCCTCTCGATCGCACTCCACTGGGTGACTGTGAGGCCCGGGGCCCAAACTGTCGCAGCATACATCATAGCTGGTCTGACTAGTGTGTCAAATAGCCACCCCTTCGTGCGAGGCTCCTGGAAGTGTGCCTGGTCACATCTCCTCTCTAACATGGCTAAAGCTGCATATCCTCGTGTGAGTCTATCGGTGGCTGCTTGTCACATGCTGAAGGGGCCAGGCAAGCTCGTGAATGTGACTCCGAGGTAGACATAGGAAGTGGCCACCTCAATCTGTGCACCGCAAGCTTTGAATCCTGTTCCATTCCTCACCATGGGGGAGGTGTGGAAGATCATGACCTTGGTCTTGCCAAGGTTTACTCTCAAGCCCCTCTGTGTATAAAACTCATCAAGGGCATCCAAGTGGCGCTGTAATCCCTCGGGTGACTCTGAAATCAATACAATGTCATCAGCATATAATAAAATGTGGACATGTGTACCTGCGAGGTCTCCATCCTCTCCTCCAGCTCGGAGAATGTAGTCCTCAATCTCGTCGATGTAGAGACCAAATAGAGTGGGGGAGAGCGGGCAGCCTTGCTTAACACGGATGGTGCTAGCAATGGCCTCAGACATACCTCCTGACATACCTCCTGGACACTGTACCCTCCCAATCACCCGCTCACAGAGTGCATAGATGGCCCAAATCATCCCCGATGGTACTCCCAAGCTCTTGAGGCGTCGGAAGAGTCTCTCTCGTGGCACAGTATCAAAAGCTTTGCGGAAGTCCACAAAGCAACAATATAATCTCTTCTTCTGCACCCTTGCCCCATCAATGAGGCAGCGCAAAACGAAGATGTGATCAATAGTAGAGAAAGCTCGATGAAAACGTGCTTGGCCTCGTGCTCGTAGCCCCTCCGTCTCTGCATATGAGCTGAGCTCTGCCTCAAGTATGGCACCGTATAGTTTGGCCATGGTGTGGCCAATCATGATGGTCTTGTAGTTCCCTGGGTCCAGGGTGTCTCCAGATTTGTGGATAGGCACAATGGTGTGCATAGTCCACTCCTCTGGGAAGCCCTCCCCTATAGCCCGGTTGAAGACATGTGCAATCAACGGGGCTATAGTGGAGGCTGCGTATATGAGATGCTCGCTCTGCAATCCCGTGTGGTCTGTCGAACGTCCATGTCGTAGTCGTCCTATGGCCCTCTCAACCATCTTTGCTGTGAAGAGAGAAGAACTAGTAGGACGAAGCTCAAATGGCTGGGTAATGGGAGGTTGCCTAGGTACCTCATATAATCTCTCAGCATAAGCATGCCATGTGTGTAGGTCCCCAATAGGTGTGGTCGGGCGTGGCTGTCGTAGGGTACGCCATGCTGCAGCACTGTCCATACTCATAAAGAGATGATATAGCTCAAGCTCTTGTGCCTCCTCAAAGGCTCGCCTCTTCTGACGTGTGAGGGTCTTCATCCATCCCCTCGCCTCTCTCTCTGTGATCTCTCCCAATGCTCGCTGAGCTCGTAGTTGGCGGTAAAGGTCTCTGCGTTCCTCATCATACCAGCGATGTTGTGGCATGGTCCCGGGAGGAGGTGTGTGACCAGAATGGATGCTGTGTGGGAAGGAGCTCATGGCTGATGTATGAAGGACTGATGCTATCTGTGAGGTGAGTAGGGATAGTGGAGTGTCGGGATGAAGCAAGAGAAGATCCTTCTCGACTCGAGCCGCATATATGTGAGCTAGCTCGTGTGTGAAATGGATGGTGGTGTGTGGGATGTGTGCTGAAGGTGTGGGTGTAGGGATGTCTCCCTTGAGGGAGAGAGCGAGGTACGTGTGATTGGCCCCAATGGGTATGGGTGGGATGGTGATTGAGGTAAGTATGTGAACGGCCTCTCTGGATCCCATCATGTAATCTACTCTACTCCCCCTGCCATCTGCGACTGAGTGTGGTATGCATGTCAATCCTCCTGATGTAGGCCACTGAGCCATCCCGTTATAAATAACGAGATTATGTTGAGAGCTTAGTCTGAGTAGGTGAGTGCCATAGGGAGTGTGTGTAGAGTCAGCTGAAGCTCGAGCTGTAGACTCGTCCTCTATGGTATGCAGTATCTGTGGGTCTTTTGGGTCAAATATCTCACACTGATCACTGCCTGTCCTGGCATTGAAGTCTCCCATAAGGAAGACTTCCCCTAATGCAGAGTACTCTGTAATCTCTTCTGACAAACAAGTGTATGGGGAGTCCTCCTCTCGATCTATGATGGCGAACCGCGAGCTAGAAGGAGCAAAGTAGCATAACGCTATGAAGATAATCCGCTCCTGTGAGAGATGGAGCCGAATCCAAAGATATGTGGCCTCTGAGTCACGTGCGACTATCTGTATCCTACTCTGAAGTCCATCTCTGAAGAGTATGGCTACTCCTCCTGAACCTCTGGTGGTGTGCTGACATGTACACGCTCTGTATGTGGACTCCCACTGGAAACCATGGACTTTAGGTAGGCTTCGGTCTGGGCTCTCATGTGTCTCTGTCAGCATAATGATGTCTCTGCCTCTGCGCACCTCTTCTAACCTCTTTGGGTGTGTCCATAGATCTCCATTGCAGTTCCAAACTGCAAGGTGTATCTCCTCGAGTGTCTCACAGGCCGCGAATCCCTATGGGATGACCTTGCCATCAATGATGACACGACCATCTCTGTATGAAGCCTTTTTTCCTTCTTTGCGAGCTTGGTGTACTCTCGGCATGCATGCATGGCGATGTGCTACTTGCATGGGTGTGAGATCATCATCAAGGTAGATGGGGGGGCCATCAAGTGCTCTCAAAATCACCCTCTTGCGAAGGAAAGTAGATCTTACATTTTCGGAGGGGAAGTGTAGGATGAGAGCTCTCTTTTTCGTGGGGTCTCTCCCTGTTCTCCAAGAAATTCTTATTAATGTCTTCTGGAGGCCAAACTTGGCCTATGAGACAAATATCATTACAAGTGTAGTAACCCTGTGTAGAAGATGAAATGAAATAAAAAGTATATCGCTACACAAAGCTATATAGGGCTGGAAAAGGCTGGGGAGACGTGGCTTTGACTCTATAGATAGTGGCCACCTAATACATGGGGGATCCATAATGTGAGTGAGTGAAACACCCTAGCTACTAGTGATGGGTGGATGTGGGTGTAGTATGTGGTACATCGGTGGTGGTGTGAGTGCCTCCTGAAGGAAGACAACCCAGGGGGTGGTGGTACGCCTATGCTCCATCATGTGGTCGTATGCTGTCCCGATGCGTGAGATATCCTCTTGATATAGTTGTGGTCGACGATATCCGATCATGCGCGGTCGGCGTCGTGCTCTCTGTGCTTCTGCCTGGTGGAGAGTGAGCCCTATAGATGGACCTCTCTGATGAAATTCCTACATGACTAGCTTGAGAGGTACTAGCCTCTTCATCCTATTACTTACTTTTATCTTTATCCTTAGATTTACTCTTATCTGTACAAAAGGAAGAAGATTGGTTACCTCTTGAGTTATCACCATTTCTGTTGAGCATTGTCTCATGGGTAGTGACCGCTCTCGCCTCTCGTATGCTCCTGTGAGGAAGAGTCCCAAGCGCCGCTGGTCTCCCATAGTCATGCACAACTGGAGTGACTATCTGGAATCTGTGCTCGTAGGTCTAAGTATGCTGGGTATCTGATAACAAAGTGCTCCTCACTCTCTACCTTTATCTCGCATACTGGGCACCACCGCTCCTCACGGAGGACTCCCCTGGACCGACCCCTCTCAATCTCGAGCTGATGTGACGAAACCTGGAGCTGCCCAGTGACGACTCGAAGGTGGTAGGGTAGGGAGGGAAGGAGGAGTTGGGATCGGGGTAAGGGGAGATGGAGATGGAGGGTGAATGGGAGAAAGAAGGGAAAAAGGAAGGGTAAAAAGGGACGAGAAAAGGGGAGATGGAGGGTGGAGGGGAGAAGAGAATGGGGGGGTAAAAGGGGAGAAAGGGAGGGGAAGAAGGGAAAGGAAGGAAAGGAGGGAGGGGGGAAGGGTGGAGGTGGGGAGGGAGGCTGAGAGGGGGGTAGAGAGGGGGGTAGAGAGGGGGGTAAAGAGGGGTGGAGCGAGGTGAGGAGGGATGCTGAGAGGGGGTGAAGGAGAGGAGAGAGAAAGGGAGGAAGTGGAAGAGGAAGAGTGAGAATGAGGGGAAGGAGGAGGGGAAAAGGGAGGAGGGGAAAAGGGAGGAGGAGGAAGGGGGAGGTAAGGGGAGAGGTAAAGGAAGGGAGGAAGGAAGGGGTAAAGGAAGGGTGGGATAGGTGAGAGAAGTGGAGGAAGGAGTCTTAGGAGAGTGGATGGGAAATGGTAAGGATGAAGAAGAGGAAGAGGAAGAGGAAGGGGAAGAGGATGAGATAGAGTTTGAAGGAGTGGGAAAGGAAGAGATGGAGATGAGGTTCGAGGAGGTAGAAGGCAAGTAAGGGGTAGAAGTAGAAGTGTACCTCAAGGAGGAGGGATGATGATGGATGGAGAAGGAGCTCCTGAGTAATTGGGATTTGAGGTTCTTCCCATTTAGCTAGCAGACAATGACCAATGACCTGTGCAGGAGCTTTTTTAGTGATATAGGGTGAGGTGATTGGAAGGGTGAAAAGTGGGGGGTTTTGTATAACCCCATAGTCTAAAGCTTTAGTCGAGTGGCAGAAAGGGAGCTTCAAGACTATGGGGATCCTGCGGTCATTGCGAGACGAAGGGGTAGGAGGAAAGAGAAAGGAGGATCTCATGGAATAGGATATTTTGGAAAAGCAGAAGCGGAGAAAAGAAGGGTATCCTCTAGAACGAACTCTTTGATAGAAGAGGGATCCGATGCGAAGGAAGCCAAGGAGAGAGCTTTCCCTGATGACATAACGTCTAAGGTCACCTGTAATGAAAGAGATTTTTTGATGTCTAGGATGAGAAGAACTCCAGGGGAGGTAAAGGTAAGCATTGCCGGGTTTTTGGTGACACTTAGTGTCAAGGATTCCGGAGCAGAGGAAACGAGGGCCTTTGAAGAACTGACATCGAGAAGGGTGAAGGAGGAAGGAGAGATGGAGGATTCGATCTTAATGTGATGATGTAGGTTAAAGCCATAGGAGGGGAAGGCATTGAGGGAGGGGAGATCTCCTCCCCAAAGCCCACAAGCATCGTCAATGAAATATATGAAGAAAAGAAGAGAAGAGGAGGAGAACTCGATTGATGGACTCAAGGTGGCAAAGAAAGAGGCATGCAAAGACGACGACGAAGTTGCTTCCCATTGCAGTACCTTTTCTTTGGAGCCAAACCTTACGATTGAATTGGACGTAGTTATTTCTAAGGAGGAGTAGTTTGCTGATAATCGATAGTCAATGAAGTTTGGAACAAGGGGTTTTGTCCGAGAAAGGTGAGGTCCGTCGATGCCAGAGGTGAAGAGCGATGCTGGAAGGAAAATTCGGATTGTTGGGATGAGCGAGGGGAACTCTGGGGAGCGTCCGGTGGAGAAGTTGTAGTCGACAGAGAGGTAGGAGATAGGTCGAAGGAGAAGCGGGTAGATAAGTTGACGAGAAGGGAGTCGATGTCGAGGAAAATGATGGAACTGTAGAAGCATTCGTCGGGTTTGCAGAAGCGAATGGAGCACAAATTGGAACTGCTGCTCAGGTGGAACAAGACGGAGCAGGTATGGAGGACGAAGTTGGTGCGGAGGACGATGGGTGAATTGGAGCCGATGCAGAGCACGATGGATGAGTTGATGGGCGCGTCCATGCAGAGGTTAGAGCCGATGCAGAGGTTCATGAGCGCGTTCGCAGAGGACAATGACCGAGTCGGAGCGGAAGGGGAGAATGCTGAATGGATTGATCCTGGAGCGGAGATTGATCCTGTGCGTGGAGGGTGCATATGTGTGCGGTGTGGGAAGCTTCGGAGAGCTGAGTCCTGTAGGATGGAGGTGATATGTGATGTAAGTGTGTCCAAAGGTGAGAATGGATCGAGGGAGAGTAGGTGGGTGTGTAAATGGTGTGCATAAACGTGTGAGAGCTCGTGTGTGAAGTGTATCGTGGTATGTATCTCAGTGGGTGAGGGAGGGTCTAATGGAATCGGAGATGAGAGTGTGAATGTGATAAATGTGTGGTCAGCACCGAGTGGGCGTCGTCCAATACTAAGTGAAGGGATGAGTGAAGCTCCAGAGGTAGTACCCAAAATGTAGTCGACTGTGCTCTCACCTCCCTCGTGAGGGAAGCAAGTAAGTCCGCCTGAACCTGGCCAACGATTCATCCCGTTATATATAATGAGATGATGTCGGCTGCCTAGCTCGAGTAGATGTCTGCCATAGCCGGTGGTGTCCTGACCCGTATCTGCCGATACTCTGCTGGTGCTAATCTCAACCGGGTCTCTGGCCCTCATGAGATGTGGGTGATCCATGTCGTATGCCTCGCACTGATGCGACTGAGTGCGGCCATTGAAGTCCCCCATAAGGAAGACTTCACCTAGTGTGCTGTAATGTAGTATCTCATCTGAAAGTGCTATGTATGGTGAGTCTCTATCTCGGATCGGTCCCCCCAGATCGTGTCCTGCGTATCGAGAGCCGCCTGGTGGGAAGTAGCATATAGCAATGTAAATCGAGCTGCCCTGTGCTATCTCCATGCGAACCCACATGTATCGTGCCTCCTCATCTCTACCTATAATATGGATCCGGCTCTGTATCTCCTGTCAAAATACGATGGCCACTCCTCCCAATCCTCGTGCTGTACTCTGTCTCGTCGTGGTCCTGAATGCAGATTCCCAATGAAAACCTGCAATGCGTGGTAGACCTCTCTCTGGGCTCTCGTGTGTCTCTGTGATGCACGCAAAGTCATGTGATGCGAGGATCTCCTCGACTCTGTCTGGTCGCATCCAGAGTGACCCGTTGCAATTCCACACTGCTCCTCTGAGTGGTATCTCCTGGTGTAGTGATGTCTCATAGGCCGCATGGCCCTATTTGATAGGGCGTCCATCTATGAAGACCTTACCATCGCGGTAAAAGGCCTTCCTCCCCTCTCGACGTGCCTGGAGTATCTGTGGCATGCAAGCGCGTCGGTGTGCCACCTGCATACGCGTGAGGTCCTTGTCCATGTAGAGGGTGCTGCCGGGTAGTCCACGTAGTACTGATCGACGTCTAAAAAAGGCGGTCCGTGCCTCCTCGGAACTCATCTTGAGGATGAGTGCTCGCGAACGCAATGTATCCCTCCCAACCCTCCATGCGTATGTGTAGGGCATGCTCTCGTATCCAAGTCGACGAGAAATGTCAGTGGCGTCTGCCTCCGGTGATACCCCTTCGGGTAGGCCTGTAATCCGAATGTGAAGTCTTCGAGTGTGTCGAAGCCTCTCCTCCTCAAGTGTGTCTTGGACTCGTGTGAGCTCTTCTTTCTGCACGTCTTCCCTAACTTCCTTCTTAACCCTTTTGTGTACTACTTCCACCCATGACTCTCGAGTAGATTCTACCTCCGTTTTGATTTCCTTCTTTATTTCTTCCTTGAGTATCTCCACGTTGGAGATCTCCCCCTCTTCTTTCATGTGCTCATAAGCTGTCCTCCAACGGTCTCTTTCTTCTGTGAGAGTCTTCACTTGTTCTTCCGGTCCTTTGACTTTATTCATTACTTGTTCTTCGAGTCCTTTGAACTTTTCCATCATCTTTCGTATCTCCATATTGAGGTTGCGGTCTGCTTCCTTTTTGGCCTCTTTGAGAGCTTTAGCAATAAGGTCGTCCACTTCCTTCCGGTCCATGGGAGCCATTTCAAGGTTTAGGATTAGGGCTCGGGTAGAGAGAGAGAGAGAGAGAGAGAGAGAGAGAGAGAGAGAGAGAGAGAGAGAGAGAGAGAGAGAGAAAGAAAGAAAGAAAGTCATAATAACGTCTTCTGGAGGCCAAACTTGGCCTATGAGACAAAAACCATGTACAAGTGTAGTAACCCTGTGTGGAAGATAAAATGAAATAAAAGGTATATCGCTACACAAAGCTATATAGGGCTGGAAAAGGCTGGGGAGATGTGGCTCTGACTCTGCAGATAGTGGCCACCTAATACATGGGGGGATCCAAAATGTGAGTAAAACGCCCTAGCGACAAGTGATGGGTGGAGGTGGGTGTAGTATGTGGTACATCGGTGGTGGTCTGAGTGCCTCCTGAAGGAAGACCACCCCAGGGGTGGTGGTACGCCTATGCTCCATCATGTGGTCGTAGGCAATCCTGATGCGTGAGACATCCTCCTGATATAGTCGTGGTCGACGATATCCGCCCATGCGTGGTCGGCGCCGTGCTGTGCTTCTGCCTGGTGGAGCGTGAGCCCTATAGATGGACCTCTCTGATGTAGCTCAACTCGCTGAAAGAACTGGGTAATGGTCTGCTGGGTACTCACCCGTGGCTGATGTATGTACTGTAGTGACCGCTCTCGCCTCTCGTATGCTGCTGTGAGAAAGCATCCCAAGCATCTCTTGTCTCCCATAGTCATGCACAGCTGGAATGACTCCTCGATCTGGAACTGTGCTCGTAGGTCTAAGTATGCTGGACATCTGATAACAAAATGCTCCTCACTCTCTACCTCTTTCTGGCATACTGGGCACCACCTCTCCTCACGGGGGACTCCCCTGGACCGACCCCTCTCAATCTCGAGCTGATGTGATGAAACCCGGAGCTGCCCAATGACGACTCGTAGGTGGTGGGGAAGGTAGGTCTCCATGTATCTCGGAATCTCGATGAAGCCCGTGCCTGATATATGTAGAAAATGCTCGCGGTAGTAGAGCATTTTCGGTGGCAATGTACCCCTAGGGCTCACCCATGTCCTCTGTATGTATGTATGCCATATCTCCTAATGAATGATCCTATTCCTCTCTTGATGAGAGAGCGAGTAGGTGGGTGCATGAGAGTCGTACTGTAGTGGTGGTAGCCTGTCTATGTCAAAGCCATGGTGGGCAAGCCAGTCTCCTGTCTGTGCATACCATGAGGAGGTGTCGCCTGCTAATGCCATATCACGTGATGCCTCGAAAGCACGATAAGCAATACGCTCTGTATCCATGCTCCGAAGTCTGTGTAATAGGCATATTGTCTGGAATAGTGCCTCAACTAGCATCGGTGGTGCAGCGAGCTCTGCTCTAATGATGTCATGTGGTACTGAAGGCTTACTGCGGATAAGTCTGGCAATCATGAGGATCTGTGGCCTCTCTAATGCTGTCCATACTGATGTAGCTAATCCTGGTCCCCATATGGCTGCCCCATACATGAGCGCTGGCGTAACCAAAGTGTCAAAGAGCCACCCCTTTGTGCGGGGCTCCTGAAAATATGCCTGGTGGCACTGTCTCTCCATCAAAGCTAGTGCTGCGTACCCACGTGTGATGCGGTCACGGGCTGCCTGAGCCATAGAGAAGACTCCTGATGCTGCTGTAAATGTCACCCCGAAGTAAACATATGATCCGACCACCTCGATCGGTCCACCTGCAGCTGTGAACAAACTATGTCTGCGTACCTGTGCTGATGTATGAAAGATCAAGACCTTGGTTTTACCAAGGTTCACAGATAACCCTCTGTGTCTGCAAAAGTCATCTAGGCCGTGTAGATGATGCTGTAGGCCTTCTGCAGACTCTGAAACCAATACAATATCATCAGCGTATAAAAGAATATGGACAGTGGACCCGTGTACCTCAATGCCATCTCCCCCCTGCTGCTATATGAAGTCCACTATCTCATCAATGTAGAGACCAAAGAGGGTGGGCGAGAGAGGGCATCCTTGCTTCACCCCGATAGTGCTAGCAAGTGGATCAGATAAGCCCCCTGGACATCTGACTCTACCAGATACTCTCTCGTATAAGGCGTAGATCCCCCATATCATCTCCTCCGGAGCTCCGATGTCAAGTAGTCGTCTGAAGAGTCGATCCCTAGGAACAGTGTCAAATGCTTTGCGGAAGTCCACAAAGCAACAATATAATCTCCTCTTCCTCACCCTGGCCTGGTCGATCAGGCATCTCAGAGTGAAGATGTGGTCAATGGTAGAGTAATCTCGTCTGAACCCTGCCTGTCCTAGAGCCCTGATGCCCTTCCTCTCGGCGAGAGTACTCAACTCTGTCTCTAGTACGGCCCCATATAACTTGGCCAATATAGGGCCAATCATGATCGTCCGGTATGTAGCTGGATCCATAGTGTCACCGGACTTATGAATGGGCACTATGGTGTGCTCAGTCCATGAGTCTGGGAACCCTTCAACCAATGCACGGTTGAAGAGATGGGCAATGAGCGGTGCGAGAGTCGTGCCTCCATAGATGAGGTGCTCTGCCTGTAAAGTGAAATGATCATGGGCCCTTCCATGCTGCAGCCGGGCAATAGCGCGTCCCACCATAGTGGGTGTGAAGAAGTCAGAGGTAGTAGGACGTGAGCTCTGCGGTCTGGGAATGGGAGGCTGGTCTGGGATCTCGTATAGGCTCCGTGCATAGCTATGCCAAGTGCTGGTCTCGGATAGGTGTTTGCTGTCTCCTCTCTCTCAAATGTCGCCATGCCACTACACTGTCTCGACTCATGAGCAAATGGTAAATATCCCAATACTGTCTCTCCTCCCAATCTCGCCGTTTGCGGGGAGTAAGGCTCTGCATGCGACGCTGTGCCTGTGTGTGTGTAATATCTTCTCTATGCTCTAAAATCCGTAGGTGTTTACGAAGCTCACGACAATCCGCATCATACCAACGGTTCTGGGGCATGGATCCTGTGCGTGGAGGGTGCATATGTGTGCGGTGTGGGAAGCTTCGGAGAGCTGAGTCCTGTAGGATGGAGGTGATATGTGATGTAAGTGTGTCCAAAGGTGAGAATGGATCGAGGGAGAGTAGGTGGGTGTGTAAATGGTGTGCATAAACGTGTGAGAGCTCGTGTGTGAAGTGTATCGTGGTATGTATCTCAGTGGGTGAGGGAGGGTCTAATGGAATCGGAGATGAGAGTGTGAATGTGATAAATGTGTGGTCAGCACCGAGTGGGCGTCGTCCAATACTAAGTGAAGGGATGAGTGAAGCTCCAGAGGTAGTACCCAAAATGTAGTCGACTGTGCTCTCACCTCCCTCGTGAGGGAAGCAAGTAAGTCCGCCTGAACCTGGCCAACGATTCATCCCGTTATATATAATGAGATGATGTCGGCTGCCTAGCTCGAGTAGATGTCTGCCATAGCCGGTGGTGTCCTGACCCGTATCTGCCGATACTCTGCTGGTGCTAATCTCAACCGGGTCTCTGGCCCTCATGAGATGTGGGTGATCCATGTCGTATGCCTCGCACTGATGCGACTGAGTGCGGCCATTGAAGTCCCCCATAAGGAAGACTTCACCTAGTGTGCTGTAATGTAGTATCTCATCTGAAAGCGCTGTGTATGGTGAGTCTCTATCTCGGATCGGTCCCCCCAGATCGTGTCCTGCGTATCGAGAGCCGCCTGGTGGGAAGTAGCATATAGCAATGTAAATCGAGCTGCCCTGTGCTATCTCCATGCGAACCCACATGTATCGTGCCTCCTCATCTCTACCTATAATATGGATCCGGCTCTGTATCTCCTGTCAAAATACGATGGCCACTCCTCCCAATCCTCGTGCTGTACTCTGTCTCGTCGTGGTCCTGAATGCAGATTCCCAATGAAAACCTGCAATGCGTGGTAGACCTCTCTCTGGGCTCTCGTGTGTCTCTGTGATGCACGCAAAGTCATGTGATGCGAGGATCTCCTCGACTCTGTCTGGTCGCATCCAGAGTGACCCGTTGCAATTCCACACTGCTCCTCTGAGTGGTATCTCCTGGTGTAGTGATGTCTCATAGGCCGCATGGCCCTATTTGATAGGGCGTCCATCTATGAAGACCTTACCATCGCGGTAAAAGGCCTTCCTCCCCTCTCGACGTGCCTGGAGTATCTGTGGCATGCAAGCGCGTCGGTGTGCCACCTGCATACGCGTGAGGTCCTTGTCCATGTAGAGGGTGCTGCCGGGTAGTCCACGTAGTACTGATCGACGTCTAAAAAAGGCGGTCCGTGCCTCCTCGGAACTCATCTTGAGGATGAGTGCTCGCGAACGCAATGTATCCCTCCCAACCCTCCATGCGTATGTGTAGGGCATGCTCTCGTATCCAAGTCGACGAGAAATGTCAGTGGCGTCTGCCTCCGGTGATACCCCTTCGGGTAGGCCTGTAATCCGAATGTGAAGTCTTCGAGTGTGTCGAAGCCTCTCCTCCTCAAGTGTGTCTTGGACTCGTGTGAGCTCTTCTTTCTGCACGTCTTCCCTAACTTCCTTCTTAACCCTTTTGTGTACTACTTCCACCCATGACTCTCGAGTAGATTCTACCTCCGTTTTGATTTCCTTCTTTATTTCTTCCTTGAGTATCTCCACGTTGGAGATCTCCCCCTCTTCTTTCATGTGCTCATAAGCTGTCCTCCAACGGTCTCTTTCTTCTGTGAGAGTCTTCACTTGTTCTTCCGGTCCTTTGACTTTATTCATTACTTGTTCTTCGAGTCCTTTGAACTTTTCCATCATCTTTCGTATCTCCATATTGAGGTTGCGGTCTGCTTCCTTTTTGGCCTCTTTGAGAGCTTTAGCAATAAGGTCGTCCACTTCCTTCCGGTCCATGGGAGCCATTTCAAGGTTTAGGATTAGGGCTCGGGTAGAGAGAGAGAGAGAGAGAGAGAGAGAGAGAGAGAGAGAGAGAGAGAGAGAGAGAGAGAGAGAGAGAGAGAGAGAGAGAGAGAGAGAGAGAGAGAGAGAAAGAAAGAAAGAAAGTCATAATAACGTCTTCTGGAGGCCAAACTTGGCCTATGAGACAAAAACCATGTACAAGTGTAGTAACCCTGTGTGGAAGATAAAATGAAATAAAAGGTATATCGCTACACAAAGCTATATAGGGCTGGAAAAGGCTGGGGAGATGTGGCTCTGACTCTGCAGATAGTGGCCACCTAATACATGGGGGGATCCAAAATGTGAGTAAAACGCCCTAGCGACAAGTGATGGGTGGAGGTGGGTGTAGTATGTGGTACATCGGTGGTGGTCTGAGTGCCTCCTGAAGGAAGACCACCCCAGGGGTGGTGGTACGCCTATGCTCCATCATGTGGTCGTAGGCAATCCTGATGCGTGAGACATCCTCCTGATATAGTCGTGGTCGACGATATCCGCCCATGCGTGGTCGGCGCCGTGCTGTGCTTCTGCCTGGTGGAGCGTGAGCCCTATAGATGGACCTCTCTGATGTAGCTCAACTCGCTGAAAGAACTGGGTAATGGTCTGCTGGGTACTCACCCGTGGCTGATGTATGTACTGTAGTGACCGCTCTCGCCTCTCGTATGCTGCTGTGAGAAAGCATCCCAAGAGTCTCTTGTCTCCCAGAGTCATGCACAGCTGGAATGACTCCTCGATCTGGAACTGTGCTCGTAGGTCTAAGTATGCTGGACATCTGATAACAAAATGCTCCTCACTCTCTACCTCTTTCTGGCATACTGGGCACCACCTCTCCTCACGGGGGACTCCCCTGGACCGACCCCTCTCAATCTCGAGCTGATGTGATGAAACCCGGAGCTGCCCAATGACGACTCGTAGGTGGTGGGGAAGGTAGGTCTCCATGTATCTCGGAATCTCGATGAAGCCCGTGCCTGATATATGTAGAAAATGCTCGCGGTAGTAGAGCATTTTCGGTGGCAATGTACCCCTAGGGCTCACCCATGTCCTCTGTATGTATGTATGCCATATCTCCTAACGAATGATCCTATTCCTCTCTTGATGAGAGAGCGAGTAGGTGGGTGCATGAGAGTCGTACTGTAGTGGTGGTAGCCTGTCTATGTCAAAGCCATGGTGGGCAAGCCAGTCTCCTGTCTGTGCATACCATGAGGAGGTGTCGCCTGCTAATGCCATATCACGTGATGCCTCGAAAGCACGATAAGCAATACGCTCTGTATCCATGCTCCGAAGTCTGTGTAATAGGCATATTGTCTGGAATAGTGCCTCAACTAGCATCGGTGGTGCAGCGAGCTCTGCTCTAATGATGTCATGTGGTACTGAAGGCTTACTGCGGATAAGTCTGGCAATCATGAGGATCTGTGGCCTCTCTAATGCTGTCCATACTGATGTAGCTAATCCTGGTCCCCATATGGCTGCCCCATACATGAGCGCTGGCGTAACCAAAGTGTCAAAGAGCCACCCCTTTGTGCGGGGCTCCTGAAAATATGCCTGGTGGCACTGTCTCTCCATCAAAGCTAGTGCTGCGTACCCACGTGTGATGCGGTCACGGGCTGCCTGAGCCATAGAGAAGACTCCTGATGCTGCTGTAAATGTCACCCCGAAGTAAACATATGATCCGACCACCTCGATCGGTCCACCTGCAGCTGTGAACAAACTATGTCTGCGTACCTGTGCTGATGTATGAAAGATCAAGACCTTGGTTTTACCAAGGTTCACAGATAACCCTCTGTGTCTGCAAAAGTCATCTAGGCCGTGTAGATGATGCTGTAGGCCTTCTGCAGACTCTGAAACCAATACAATATCATCAGCGTATAAAAGAATATGGACAGTGGACCCGTGTACCTCAATGCCATCTCCCCCCTGCTGCTGTATGAAGTCCACTATCTCATCAATGTAGAGACCAAAGAGGGTGGGCGAGAGAGGGCATCCTTGCTTCACCCCGATAGTGCTAGCAAGTGGATCAGATAAGCCCCCTGGACATCTGACTCTACCAGATACTCTCTCGTATAAGGCGTAGATCCCCCATATCATCTCCTCCGGAGCTCCGATGTCAAGTAGTCGTCTGAAGAGTCGATCCCTAGGAACAGTGTCAAATGCTTTGCGGAAGTCCACAAAGCAACAATATAATCTCCTCTTCCTCACCCTGGCCTGGTCGATCAGGCATCTCAGAGTGAAGATGTGGTCAATGGTAGAGTAATCTCGTCTGAACCCTGCCTGTCCTAGAGCCCTGATGCCCTTCCTCTCGGCGAGAGTACTCAACTCTGTCTCTAGTACGGCCCCATATAACTTGGCCAATATAGGGCCAATCATGATCGTCCGGTATGTAGCTGGATCCATAGTGTCACCGGACTTATGAATGGGCACTATGGTGTGCTCAATCCATGAGTCTCGGAACCCTTCAACCAATGCACGGTTGAAGAGATGGGCAATGAGCGGTGCAAGAGTCGTGCCTCCATAAATAAGGTGCTCTGCCTGTAAACCGAAATGATCATGGGCCCTGCCATGCTGCAGCCGGGCAATAGCGCGTCCCACCATAGTGGGTGTGAAGAAGTGAGAGGTAGTAGGACGTGAGCTCCGCGGTCTGGGAATGGGAGGCTGGTATGGGATCTCGTATAGGCTCCGTGCATAGCTATGCCAAGTGCTCGGGTCTCGGATAGGTGTCTGCTGGCTCCTCTCTCTCAAATGTCGCCATGCCACTACACTGTCTCGACTCATGAGCAAATGGTAAATATCCCAATACTGTCTCTCCTCCCAATCCCGCCGTTTGCGGCGAGTAAGGCTCTGCATGCGACGCTGTGCCTGTGTGTGTGTAATATCTCCTCTATGCTCTAAAATCCGTAGGTGCTTCCGCAGCTCGCGACACTCTGCATCATACCAACGGTTCTGGGGCATGGATCCTGTGCGTGGAGGGTGCATATGTGTGTGGTGTGGGAAGCTGCGGAGAGCTGAGTCCTGTAGGATGGTGGTGATATGTGATGTGAGTGTGTCCAAAGGTGAGCATGGATCGAGGGAGAGTAAGCGGGTGTGTAAATGGTGTGCATAAACGTGTGAGAGCTCGTGTGTGAAGTGTATCGTGGTATGTATCTCAGTGGGTGAGGGAGGGTCTAAGGGAATCGGAGATGAGAGTGTGAATGTGATAAATGTGTGGTCTGCACCGAGTGGGCGTCGTCCAATACTAAGTGAAGGGATGAGTGAAGCTCCAGAGGTAGTACCCAAAATGTAGTCGACTGTGCTCTCACCTCCCCCGTGAGGGAAGCAAGTAAATCCGCCTGAACCTGGCCAACGATTCATCCCGTTGTATATAAAGAGATGATGGCGGCTGCGTAGCTCGAGTAGATGTCTGCCATAGCCGGTGGTGTCCTGACCCGTATCTGCTGATACTTAGCTGGTGCTAATCTCAACCGGGTCTCTGGCCCTCATGAGATGTGGGTGATCCATGTCGTATGCCTCGCACTGATGCGACTGAGTGCGGCCATTGAAGTCCCCCATAAGGAAGACTTCACCTAGTGTGCTGTAATGTAGTATCTAATCTGAAAGCGCTGTGTATGGTGAGTCTCTATCTCGGATCGGTCCCCCAAGATCCTGTCCTGCGTATCGAGATCCGCCTGGTGGGAAGTAGCATATAGCAATGTAAATCGAGCTCCCCTGTGCTATCTCCATGCGAACCCACATGTATTGTGCCTCCTTATCTCTACATATAATATGGATCCGGCTCTGTATCTCCTGTCGGAATACGATGGCCACTCCTCCCGATCCTCGCGCTGTACTCTGTCTCGTCGTGGTCCTCAATGCAGATTCCCAATGAAAACCTGCAATGCGTGGTAGACCTCTCTCTGGGCTCTCGTGTGTCTCTGTGATGCACACAAAGTCATGTGATGCCAGGATCTCCTCGACTCTGTCTGGTCGCGTCCAAAGTGCCCCGTTGCAGTTCCACACTGCTCCTCTGAGTGGTGTCTCCTGGTGTAGTGATGTCTCATAGGCCGCATGGCCCTATTTGATAGGGCGTCCATCTATGAAGACCTTACCATCACGGTAAAAGGCCTTCCTCCCCTCTCGACTCGCCTGGAGTATTTGTGGCATGCAAGCGCGTCGGTGTGCCACTTGCATACGCGTGAGGTCCTCGTCCATGTAGAGGGTGCCGCCGGGTAGTCCACGTAGTACTGCTCGACGTCTAAAAAAGGCGGTCCGTACCTCCTCAGAACTCATCTTGAGGATGAGTGCCCGCAAACGCGATGTATCCCTCCCAACCCTCCATGCGTCTGTGTAGGGCATGCTCTCGTATCCAAGTCGACGGCAAATGTCAGTGGCGTCTGCCTCGGGTGATACCCCTTCGGGTAGGCCCGTAATCCGAATGTGAAGTCTTCGAGTGTGTCGAAGCCTCTCCTCCTCAAGTGTATCCTGGACTCGTGTGAGCTCTTCTTTCTGCACGTCTTCCCTAACTTCCTTCTTAACCCTTTTGTGTACTACTTCCACCCATGACTCTCGAGTAGATTCTACCTCCGTTTTGATTTCGTTCTTTATTTCTTCCTTGAGTATCTCCACGTTGGAGATCTCCCCCTCTTCTTTCATGTGCTCATAAGCTGTCCTCCAATGGTCTCTTTCTTCTGTGAGAGTCTTCACTTGTTCTTCCAGTCCTTTGACTTTATTCATGACTTGTTCTTCGAGCCCTTTGAACTTTTCCATCATCTTTCGTATCTCCATATTGAGGTTGCGGTCTGCTTCCTTTTTGGCCTCTTTGAGAGCTTTAGCAATAAGGTCGTCCACTTCCTTCCGGTCCATGGGAGCCATTTCAAGGTTTAGGATTAGGGCTCGGGTTAGGGTTAGGGTTTCAAGCTAGGTTCGGACTAGGATTAGGCTTGGCTAGGATTAGGATTTTGGGAAGGTCATAAGGAAGAGGGGGGGGGGGGGGGGGGGTGTTTTCGGGCACGTTTGTGGAGAGGGTCATGGTTAAGGTTAGGATTAGGTTTTTTGTTTTAAGTTTAGGGTTTTTCTAGGGTTAGGTTTTTCGGGTTGAAGGCGGGCGGCATGGGCAAGACTGGCGCTGAGGGAGGCAACAGAGGCAACACGAAGGGGGTATTGCCGAGGGGGGGGGGTCGAAAGGGTGGGTAGGGCGAAAGGGGGCAGGGGGAGGGTGGCGGGAACGGTGGAGGCCGAGCGAGTGGCAAGCGGGTTGCAGGCGCCTGGCGGGCTGGGGGCGCTTCTAGGGTTTCGCAGGGAAGAGAGAGTGGGTTTCGGGGGGGCGCTACTAGGGTTTCGCAGGGAAGAGTGGCGGGGGGGGCGCTGCTAGGGTTTCGCAGGGGTAGCAGAGTGGCGCTGCTAGGGTTTCGCAGGGGTCGCAGAGAGGGTTGCAGGCGCGTGGCAGAGAGAGAGAGAGAGAGAGAGAGAGAGAGAGAGAGAGAGAGAGAGAGAGAGAGAGAGAGAGAGAGAGAGAGAGAGAGAGAGAGAGAGAGAGAGAGAGAGAGAGAGAGAGAGAGAGAGAGAGAGAGAGAGAGAGAGAGAGAGAGAGAGAGAGAAATTTCAGGTTAGGGTTAAGATTTAGGGTTTCATTTGAGGGGTAGGGTTAGGGTTAGGGAGAAGGAAGGGTTAAGGTTAGGGTTTCCAGCAGTATCCATGGTTTTTTGGGTTTCTTTTAGGGTTGTTAGGGTTTTTGCGAGCTCGGTCGGACACTCAACCGTTGGGCGTGCGGGCAGATTAGGGTTAGAGTTTCGCGGGCAGATTAGGGTTAGGGTTTCGCGGGCAGATTAGGGTTAGGGTTTAGGCGGGGCGGGGCGTGGGGCTGACGGCGGGGCCGGGGCTGAGGGCGAGGTTGAGGGCAGGGACTGCTGCAGGCGGCGCTGAGGGCAGGGAAGGGCTGCGGGCGGCGCTGCTAGAAGGGA
Source organism: Ceratopteris richardii (assembly GCA_020310875.1). NCBI lineage: Eukaryota > Viridiplantae > Streptophyta > Polypodiopsida > Polypodiales > Pteridaceae > Ceratopteris > Ceratopteris richardii. The sequence continues at coordinate 155,328,445 of CM035435.1, forward strand.
GGGGCTGAGGGCGGCGCTGAGGGCGGCGTTGAGGGCGGCGCTGAGGGCAGAGGTGGCTGAGGGCGGCGCTGAGGGCAGGAGGGGCTGAGGGAGAGAGAGAGAGAGAGAGAGAGAGAGAGAGAGAGAGAGAGAGAGAGAGAGAGAGAGAGAGAGAGAGAGAGAGAGAGAGAGAGAGAGAGAGAGAGAGAGAGAGAGAGAGAGAGAGAGAGAGAGAGAGAGAGAGAGAGAGAGAGAGAGAGAGAGAGAGAGAGAGAGAGAGAGAGAGAGAGAGAGAGAGAGAGAGAGAGAGAGAGAGAGAGAGAAAGAAAGTGTTTTTACGTCTATTAGGAGGCCGAACTCGGCCTATGAGACAAATCGATGTACATGGGTGTATCTTCTGTCTATCAGAGAAGATAAAAGTGCTGAAAAAGAAACTGGTAAAGCTGATACATATCTCCGTGAAATGCGTGTGGAGATACCCATGAAAGGGGGGGGTGTATGGAGTGCGATATCTATGGCAGTCTATATGCAAAGGGGTAGTACAACAAGCATGGGAATGCATCTGAAACGACTAACTAGCTCCATCCTGTGCTAATGGGCGGGTGTAAGATGTGATACATAGGTGGAGGTGGAGTCAGGGCCATCGTGATAGCTGCAACGGGATCAGCCATCATCTGGAATCGTCTCTCCTCCATGGCGCCATGGTGACGAGCCTGGATCTCTGCAATCTGAGAGAGAGAGAGAGAGAGAGAGAGAGAGAGAGAGAGAGAGAGAGAGAGAGAGAGAGAGAGAGAGAGAGAGAGAGAGAGAGAGAGAGAGAGAGAGAGAGAGAGAGAGAGAGAGAGAGAGAGAGAGAGAGAGAGAGAGAGAGAGAGAGAACGTGATATTAACGTCTTCGAAAGGCCAAACTTTGCTTATGAGACAAAACGATGTATAACTGTAGTAACCTTTGTGTAGAAATAAAACGGAATAGTACTCGCTACACAAAACTGTGTAGGTTGAAAAAGGCGGGAAACAACCAGAGGATAGTGTACCAGGTGATGGAGAGGTAGTGGGGATAATGTAAGAATGTAGTGGTGCATGAGGAGATGTGGCTCTGACTCTGCAGATAATGACCACCTAATACATGGGGGTCCATGATGGGAGTGAATATATATATCCTAACTACAGATAATGGGTGGGGGTGGATGGAGTATGTGATACATCGGCGGCGGTTTGAGGGTCTCGTGAAGGAAGGCTACCCAAGTGGTGGTGGTGCTCCATCATGTGGTCATGGGCTATCATGATGCGTGAAATATCCTCTTGGTATAGTCATGGTCGTCGGTATCCAGCCCTCTGTGGTCGACGTCGTACTCTGTGCCGTTGCCTGCTCGAGAGTGAGTCCTATGCCTCGGGAAGGCGTGGTCATGCACAACTGTAGTGACTCCTCTATGTGGAACTGTGCTCGTAGATCTGAGTATGTTGGACATCTGATAACAAACTGCTCCTCGCTCTCTATCTCTATATGGCATACTGGGCACCACCTCTCCTCTCTAGGGACTCCCCTGGTCCGACCACTCTCGATCTCGAGCTGATGTGATGAAACTCGAAGTTGCCCAATGACGACTCGGAGGTGGTGTGGTAGGTATGTCTGCATGTACTGTGGAGTCTCAATGAAGCCCTCGTCTGAGATATGTAGAAAATGCTCACGGTAGTGAAGCATTTTTGGTGGCAATGTACCCATGGGGCTAATCCATGTCCTCTGTATGTATGTATGCCATATCTCTTGTGGAATGACCCTATTCCTCTCCTGATGGGAGAGCGAATGGGTGGGGGCTTGTAAGTCATACTGTAGTGGTGGTAGTCTATCTATGTCAAACCCATGGTGGGCCAGCCAATCTCGTGTCTGTGCGTACCATGAGGAGGTGTCTCCTGCTAATGCCATGTCACGTGATGCCTGGAAAGCTCGATAAGTGATGCGCTCTGTATCCATGCTCCGGATCCTGTGTAATAGGCATACTGTCTGGAACGGTGCCTCTACTACCATCGGTGGTACAGCGAGCTCTGCTCTGATGATATCATGTGGTATCGAAGGCTTGCTGCGGATGAGTTTGGCAATCATGAGAATCTGTGGCCTCTCCAATGCTATCCATGCTGATGTAGCTAACCCCGGCCCCCATATGGCTGCTCCATACATGAGCGCTGGTGTAACCAAAGTGTTGAAGAGCCATCCCTTTGTGCGGGGCTCTTGAAAGTGTGCCTGGTGGCACTATCTCTCCATCAAGGCTAGTGATGCGTATCCACGTGTGATGCGATCTCGGGATGCCTGAGACATAGAGAAAACTCCAGAGGCTGCTGTGAATGTCACTCCGAGATAGACATATGATCCGACTATCTCAATCGGTCCGCCTTCTACTGTGAAAGAACTGTCTCCTCACCTGTGCTGATGTATGAAAAATCATAACCTTGGTTTTACCAAGGTTCATAGATAGCCCTCTATGTATGCAGAAGTCGTCTAGGCCATGTAGGTGGTGCTGTAGACCTTCGGCAGACTTTGAAACCATCACAATGTCGTCAGCGTATAAAAGAATATGAACAATGGTCCCTCGTACCTCAACGCCCTCCCCTCCCTACTGTCGTATGAAGTCCACTATCTCATCAATGTATAGACCAAAGAGGGCATCCTTGCTTCACTCCTATGGTGCTAGCAAGTGAGTGAGATAAGCCTCCTGGACATCTGACTCTACCAGATACTCTCTCATATAAGGCATAGATCCCCCATATCATCTCATCTTGAGCACCGATATCAAGTAGGCGTCTGAAGAGTCTCTCCCCGGGAACTGTGTCGAAGGCTTTGCGGAAGTCCACAAAGCATCAGTATAATCTCCTCTTCCTCACTCTTGCCTGGTCGAACAGGCATCTCAGAGTGAAGATGTGGTCAATGGTAGAGTAATCTCGTCTGAAACCTGCCTGTCCTGGAGCCCTGATGCCCTTCCTATCGGCGAGGGTGCTCAACTCTGTCTCTAGCACTGCCCCATATAATTTGGACAATATGGGGCCAATCATGATCATTCGATATGTAGCTAGATCCATAACATCACATGACTTATGAATTGCCGAAGAGGTGAGTTGATGTTCTTTGGCTCTTTGTGCCTGGTTCTGACCCTTGCCTCTCCTTGGCTTCTTGGTTGAGACTTTTCACGTGTGGGAAATCATAAGATTTTGTGCCTGTAAGAGTGTCTTGGGTACCCACATGTGCAATTGTCCTTTTTGAGACTAATTTTTTAGGCACCCAAACTTGTCGGATTCCTTGGCGTTGAGATTTTCCTAGTTGCTTGGTTTGTCTGTTGGCATGGTTGTCTTGCTTGGATGGGATTTGTTGTGGAAGCACTAGTGGTTGCTCTCCTTTTTGTACCCAAATCTACTTCATGCCCAGAGCTACTTTCTTCTTGAATTCAGTTTGTCTATTTGATTTAGCAAGTGTTTTGTGCTATTTTGCTTTCCTCTATGGTTGAACTATTGTGGTTGCATTCATCTTTGAAAAAGAACAGAGGTCTGCTTGTCTTTGAGCTTGTTCTTCCATGATTGAGTCTGTTTGCATCATTGAGCTCTTGGCACATACAACATCTTCTTCTCCAAGATTAGGCTGAGAAGAATTGAGGAATTTGTGACATCTGCCAAGCTCAGCTCGTATAATGTCATGTGGAACGGAGGGCTTGCTGCGCAGCAAGCGTGAGATCATGGTGACATGGGGCCTCTCAATCCGCGCCCACATCGCCTCTGTGATCCCTGGTGCCCATACTGCCGCTGCGTACATCAATGCGGGTGTCACTAGAGTGTCAAAGAGCCACCCCTTAGTCCGGGGCTCCTTCAAATGTGTCTGATAGCAGCGTCTCTCCAATCCTGCAAGTGCCGCATAGCCTCGCGTCAATCTATCTCTCGTGGCCTGTGCCATGGAGAATACCCGTGTGCTGCCCGAGAAGGTGACACCTAGGTAGATGTAGGAGTCCACTACCTCTATCTGTCCTCCAACTGCTGTGAAAGAGGCACGATGGCGTACTGTCCTCGAGGTATGGAAGATCATGACCTTGGTCTTGCCAAGGTTCACTGTGAGTCCTCTCTCCATGCAAAAGGTATCGAGCGCCTGTAAATGTGACTGCAACCCCTCCTGTGACTCTGAAAGAAGGACAATGTCATCAGCATATAATAGGATGTGTACTGGCGTACCTCCGAGGTCTCCTCCTCGCCCTCCTGCTCGCTGTATATACTCCGTGATCTCGTCGATGTAGAGACCGAAGAGAGTGGGTGAGAGAGGGCAACCTTGTTTCATACCAATGGTGCTAACAAGGATGTCTGATAAACCGCCGGGGCAGCGTACCTTGCCTGTGACTCGTGCATACAAAGCGTGGATGGCCCATAGCATGTCTGATGGTAGCTGTAACTCCTGGAGCCTCCGTAGTAGTCTCTCTCGAGGGACCATGTCGAAGGCTTTGCGGAAATCCACAAAGCAACAGTATAGTCTCTGCTTCCTCGCCTTCGCGCTCTCAATCAAGCAACGAGGCACGAAGATGTGGTCGATGGTGGAGAAAGTGCGGCGAAAGCCTGCCTGGCCGGGTGCTCTAATCCCAGCTTCCTCAGCGTGTGTACTGAGCTCTGCCTCTAGTACTGCCCCATATATCTTGGCCAGGATATGGCCTATCATAATAGTCCTGTAGTTCCCTGGGTCCATCATATCCCCGGACTTATGGATAGGCGTAATGGTATGCATAGTCCATGAGTCGGGTAACCCCTCAACCAAAGCACGGTTGAAGAGATGGGCGATCAAGTGGGAAACTACATCTGCTGCATATATGAAGTGCTCTCCCTGTAGCCCCGTGTGGTCTGCCGAGCGGCCATGCTGTAGCCTATGGATAGCCTGTTGTACCATGCCTGTCGTGAAGAGGGTGGATATCACAGGACGTGGTGTGGAAGGAATCGGCAATGGTGGCTGTCCTGGGACGTCATATAACTTCTGGGCGTAGGTGTGCCAAGTCGGAGGATCCGCTATGGGTGTAGGTGGGTGTGGCTCACGTAGTGCCCTCCATGCGGTGGCACAATCCCTACTCATGAGAAGGTCGATCAACTCTGCCTCCTGTCGCTCCTCGAAAGCTCGCCGCTTCCGGCGTGTGAGGGCTCGCATCTGTCGTCGTGCTTCCCTCTCTGTGATGGATCCCAAGATACTCTGTGCTCTGAGATGTCGGTATAGTCGCCTACACTCCTCATCGTACCATCTATTCTGGGGTGTATGCCCCAGCCGTGTCGAATGTGCAGTGCTGTGGGTGGTGTATGGGAAGCTGAGAGTAGCAGATGTATGGAGGATCGAGGAGAAGTGGGTGGTGAGGGTGTCCAAGGAGGCAGAGGGATCAAGGGAGTAGATGCGCTCTCGAACATGGGAGCTATAGATATGTGCTAGCTCATGTCTAAAGTGAATGGTGGTATCAGTTCGTGGCTGTATGGTAACGGGGTGGGATGTGCATGGTGAGCCGCGAATGGATAGGGCAAGATATGCGTGATCAGCTCCAATCGGTAAGGGTGGGATAGTGAATGAGGTGATGAGATGTGTCGCCTCCGGGGATCCGATAACATAGTCTACCACACTGCCCCCCTGTGGTGTCGTGGGTGGAATGCAGGTGAGACCGCTCGAGGTGGGCCAGGTCCCCATCCCATTATATATAACGAGACGGTGTGCTGCTCCCATCTGGAGTAGGTGTCGGCCGTATGAGGTGGGTGTGGCGGTGTCGGCTGAGGCTCTGAGTGTAGGCATGTCCTCTATGGTACGAAGCATCTCAGGGTCGTCAAAGTCGTAGATATCACACTGGTGGCTCTGAGTGTGGGCATTGAAGTCTCCTACAAGGAAGACTTCACCCATCCCAGTATACTCCATAATCGTGTCACTGATGCAGTCATATGGCGATGTGGTGTCTGGTCCCTCCCCCCCTGATAGCTGCTCGGGGGAATGTGTGAAGCGCGAACCAATGGGTGCAATATAGCATACGGCAAAGTACGCTGCTCTCTCCTCTGATGGCTGGAGGCGTGTCCACATGAAACGTGCTTCGGGGTCTCTGGCTACCACCTGTACCCTGTGCTGTAGTGACTGTCTATAGAGCACGGCTACTCCTCCTGATCCTCGTCTGGTGCACTATCTCATCTGGCGGCGGTGAGCTGACTCCCACATATAGCCCTCAATCCTCTGTAGGCTCCTCCCCGGGCTCTCGTGTGTCTCTGTCAAGAAGATAATGTCTCTTCCCTCCATCACCTCCTCGAGGCGCCCTGGATGTGTCCACAAAGATCCATTGCAGTTCCAGACTGCAATGTGCACCTCCTGTTGTGCTGTCTCATAGGCCGCGAATCCCTAGTCAATGGGCCGTCCATCAATGATGACCCGAGAGAGAGAGAGAGAGAGAGAGAGAGAGAGAGAGAGAGAGAGAGAGAGAGAGAGAGAGAGAGAGAGAGAGAGAGAGAGAGAAAGAAAGAAAGAAAGAAAGAAAGAAAGTGTTTTTTTCGTCTAATAGGAGGCCGAACTCGGCCTATGAGACAAATCGATGTACCTGGGTGTATCTTCTGTCAATCAGAAAAGAGAAAAGTGCTAAAAAAACTGGTAAAGCTGATATAGATCTCCGTAGTATGCATGTGGAGATACCCATGGAGGTGGGGGGTGTATGGACTGCGAGATCTATGATAATCTATATGCAGAAGGGTAGTACAACAAGCATGAAAATGCATCTAAAACGACTAACTAGCTCCATCCTGTGCTAGTGGGCGGGTGTAAGATGTGATACATAGGTGGAGGTGGAGTCAGGGCCACCCTTATGGCTGCAGCGGGGTCAACCATCATCCGGGATCTTCTCTCCTCCATGGCGCGATGGTCACGGGCCTGTATCTCTGCAATCCGGTGTCGGTGAAGTCTAGGGGCCCAATATCCTACAACACGGGGTCTTCTCCTAGCTCGAGAGGTCTGAGCCTGCTCAAGAGTCACCCCTCTTGGTGTGTGAGCTGAGGGGGCGAGGGCTTCTGCACGTCGTGGAATAAAGAAGTCAGTGAGCTGACTCTGTCTCCCTCCTGTATGGGCTTCTACAGTAGGCTGGAGAAGGGAATCTTTGTGACTCTGTATCTCTAGTAAGAATCGCCTGAGCTGTCGCTGGTCTCTAGAGTCCATGATCTCTCGGAGGGTGGGCTGCCCTGTAAAGAGAGTCTCGTATCTGCCTCTGATGTCATCATATGCACTACATCTGCATACAAAGTGCTCCTCGTCCTCCGTCTCTACCCTTCATATCCGCTGCTCTCTGGGAATGTCTGCGGCTCTGCCCATCTCAATCTCTAGTCGGTGTGATGAGACTCTCAACTGGCCAATCACTACCCTTGAGCTATGAGGCATGTAAGTATCCATGTAGCGTGGTCGCTGGATAAAACTGTCCTGTAGTATGTCCAAGAACTGGTCTCTGTAGTGTGATAGTCTCGATCCCATGTGTGGTGTGTGCCATGTCTGACTAATGTAGAGCTTCCAGAGATCCTGTCTGAGCACAACATTCCTCTGACGACGAGAGAGGTGGATGTGGGGTGAGTCTGGGTCATACTGAAAAGGAGGCAATCTGTCCATATCAAGTCCATGACTATCAAACCAGACTCTAACCTGAGTGTACCAAGCTCTCTCATATCTTAATTCTGATATCTGTATAGATGCCTCAAAAGCTCTGCGTGTGAGTCTGTCTGTAGGGAGCTCCCTCATCCTCTGAATAAAGCAGATAGTCTGGAATAGTGCATCTACTACCATGGGTGGTGCAGCTAGCTCTGCCCTGATGATGTCATGTGGCACTGACTGTTTCCCGCAAAATAGTCGCGAGATCATACGTACTTGTGGCCTCTCGATCGCACTCCACTGGGTGACTGTGAGGCCCGGGGCCCAAACTGTCGCAGCATACATCATAGCTGGTCTGACTAGTGTGTCAAATAGCCACCCCTTCGTGCGAGGCTCCTGGAAGTGTGCCTGGTCACATCTCCTCTCTAACATGGCTAAAGCTGCATATCCTCGTGTGAGTCTATCGGTGGCTGCTTGTCACATGCTGAAAGGGCCAGGCAAGCTCGTGAATGTGACTCCGAGGTAGACATAGGAAGTGGCCACCTCAATCTGTGCACCGCAAGCTTTGAATCCTGTTCCATTCCTCACCATGGGGGAGGTGTGGAAGATCATGACCTTGGTCTTGCCAAGGTTTACTCTCAAGCCCCTCTGTGTATAAAACTCATCAAGGGCATCCAAGTGGCGCTGTAATCCCTCGGGTGACTCTGAAATCAATACAATGTCACCAGCATATAATAAAATGTGGACATGTGTACCTGCGAGGTCTCCATCCTCTCCTCCAGCTCGGAGAATGTAGTCCTCAATCTCGTCGATGTAGAGACCAAATAGAGTGGGGGAGAGCGGGCAGCCTTGCTTAACACGGATGGTGCTAGCAATGGCCTCAGACATACCTCCTGACATACCTCCTGGACACTGTACCCTCCCAATCACCCGCTCACAGAGTGCATAGATGGCCCAAATCATCCCCGATGGTACTCCCAAGCTCTTGAGGTGTCGGAAGAGTCTCTCTCGTGGCACAGTATCAAAAGCTTTGCGGAAGTCCACAAAGCAACAATATAATCTCTTCTTCTGCACCCTTGCCCCATCAATGAGGCAGCGCAAAACGAAGATGTGATCAATAGTAGAGAAAGCTCGATGAAAACGTGCTTGGCCTCGTGCTCGTAGCCCCTCCGTCTCTGCATATGAGCTGAGCTCTGCCTCAAGTATGGCACCGTATAGTTTGGCCATGGTGTGGCCAATCATGATGGTCTTGTAGTTCCCTGGGTCCAGGGTGTCTCCAGATTTGTGGATAGGCACAATGGTGTGCATAGTCCACTCCTCTGGGAAGCCCTCCCCTATAGCCCGGTTGAAGACATGTGCAATCAACGGGGCTATAGTGGAGGCTGCGTATATGAGATGCTCGCTCTGCAATCCCGTGTGGTCTGTCGAACGTCCATGTCGTAGTCGTCCTATGGCCCTCTCAACCATCTTTGCTGTGAAGAGAGAAGAACTAGTAGGACGAGGCTCAAATGGCTGGGTAATGGGAGGTTGCCTAGGTACCTCATATAATCTCTCAGCATAAGCATGCCATGTGTGTAGGTCCCCAATAGGTGTGGTCGGGCGTGGCTGTCGTAGGGTACGCCATGCTGCAGCACTGTCCATACTCATAAAGAGATGATATAGCTCAAGCTCCTGTGCCTCCTCAAAGGCTCGCCTCTTCTGACGTGTGAGGGTCTTCATCCATCCCCTGGCCTCTCTCTCTCTGTGATCTCTCCCAATGCTCGCTGAGCTCGTAGTTGGCGGTAAAGGTCTCTGCGTTCCTCATCATACCAGCGATGTTGTGGCATGGTCCCGGGAGGAGGTGTGTGACCAGAATGGATGCTGTGTGGGAAGGAGCTCATGGCTGATGTATGAAGGACTGATGCTATCTGTGAGGTGAGTAGGGATAGTGGAGTGTCGGGATGAAGCAAGAGAAGATCCTTCTCGACTCGAGCCGCATATATGTGAGCTAGCTCGTGTGTGAAATGGATGGTGGTGTGTGGGATGTGTGCTGAAGGTGTGGGTGTAGGGATGTCTCCCTTGAGGGAGAGAGCGAGGTACGTGTGATTGGCCCCAATGGGTATGGGTGGGATGGTGAATGAGGTAAGTATGTGAACGGCCTCTCTGGATCCCATCATGTAATCTACTCTACTCCCCCTGCCATCTGCGACTGAGTGTGGTATGCATGTCAATCCTCCTGATGTAGGCCACTGAGCCATCCCGTTATAGATAACGAGATTATGTCGAGAGCTTAGTCTGAGTAGGTGAGTGCCATACGGAGTGTGTGTAGAGTCAGCTGAAGCTCGAGCTGTAGACTCGTCCTCTATGGTATGCAGTATCTGTGGGTCTTTTGGGTCAAATATCTCACACTGATCACTGCCTGTCCTGGCATTGAAGTCTCCCATAAGGAAGACTTCCCCTAATGCAGAGTACTCTGTAATCTCTTCTGACAAACAAGTGTATGGGGAGTCCTCCTCTCGATCTATGATGGCGAACCGCGAGCTAGAAGGAGCAAAGTAGCATAACGCTATGAAGATAATCCGCTCCTGTGAGAGATGGAGCCGAATCCAAAGATATGTGGCCTCTGAGTCACGTGCGACTATCTGTATCCTACTCTGAAGTCCATCTCTGAAGAGTATGGCTACTCCTCCTGAACCTCTGGTGGTGTGCTGACATGTACACTCTCTGTATGTGGACTCCCACTGGAAACCATGGACGTTAGGTAGGCTTCGGTCTGGGCTCTCATGTGTCTCTGTCAGCATAATGATGTCTCTGCCTCTGCGCACCTCTTCTAACCTCTTTGGGTGTGTCCATAGATCTCCATTGCAGTTCCAAACTGCAAGGTGTATCTCCTCGAGTGTCTCACATGCCGCGAATCCCTATGGGATGACCTTGCCATCAATGATGACACGACCATCTCTGTATGAAGCCTTTTTTCCTTCTTTGCGAGCTTGGTGTACTCTCGGCATGCATGCATGGCGATGTGCTACTTGCATGGGTGTGAGATCATCATCAAGGTAGATGGGGGGGCCATCAAGTGCTCTCAAAATCACCCTCTTGCGAAGGAAAGTAGATCTTACATTTTCGGAGGGGAAGTGTAGGATGAGAGCTCTCTTTTTCGTGGGGTCTCTCCCTGTTCTCCAAGAAATTCTTATTAACGTCTTCTGGAGGCCAAACTTGGCCTATGAGACAAATATCATTACAAGTGTAGTAACCCTGTGTAGAAGATGAAATGAAATAAAAAGTATATCGCTACACAAAGCTATATAGGGCTGGAAAAGGCTGGGGAGACGTGGCTTTGACTCTATAGATAGTGGCCACCTAATACATGGGGGATCCATAATGTGAGTGAGTGAAACACCCTAGCTACTAGTGATGGGTGGATGTGGGTGTAGTATGTGGTACATCGGTGGTGGTGTGAGTGCCTCCTGAAGGAAGACAACCCAGGGGGTGGTGGTACGCCTATGCTCCATCATGTGGTCGTATGCTGTCCCGATGCGTGAGATATCCTCTTGATATAGTTGTGGTCGACGATATCCGATCATGCGCGGTCGGCGTCGTGCTCTCTGTGCTTCTGCCTGGTGGAGAGTGAGCCCTATAGATGGACCTCTCTGATGAAATTCCTACATGACTAGCTTGAGAGGTACTAGCCTCTTCATCCTATTACTTACTTTTATCTTTATCCTTAGATTTACTCTTATCTGTACAAAAGTAAGAAGATTGGTTACCTCTTGAGTTATCACCATTTCTGTTGAGCATTGTCTCATGGGTAGTGACCGCTCTCGCCTCTCGTATGCTCCTGTGAGGAAGAGTCCCAAGCGCCGCTGGTCTCCCATAGTCATGCACAACTGGAGTGACTATCTGGAATCTGTGCTCGTAGGTCTAAGTATGCTGGGTATCTGATAACAAAGTGCTCCTCACTCTCTACCTTTATCTCGCATACTGGGCACCACCGCTCCTCACGGAGGACTCCCCTGGACCGACCCCTCTCAATCTCGAGCTGAATGTGACGAAACCTGGAGCTGCCCAGTGACGACTCGAAGGTGGTAGGGTAGGGAGGGAAGGAGGAGTTGGGATCGGGGTAAGGGGAGATGGAGATGGAGGGTGAATGGGAGAAAGAAGGGAAAAAGGAAGGGTAAAAAGGGACGAGAAAAGGGGAGATGGAGGGTGGAGGGGAGAAGAGAATGGGGGGGTAAAAGGGGAGAAAGGGAGGGGAAGAAGGGAAAGGAAGGAAAGGAGGGAGGGGGGAAGGGTGGAGGTGGGGAGGGAGGCTGAGAGGGGGGTAGAGAGGGGGGTAGAGAGGGGGGTAAAGAGGGGTGGAGCGAGGTGAGGAGGGATGCTGAGAGGGGGTGAAGGAGAGGAGAGAGAAAGGGAGGAAGTGGAAGAGGAAGAGTGAGAATGAGGGGAAGGAGGAGGGGAAAAGGGAGGAGGGGAAAAGGGAGGAGGAGGAAGGGGGAGGTAAGGGGAGAGGTAAAGGAAGGGAGGAAGGAAGGGGTAAAGGAAGGGTGGGATAGGTGAGAGAAGTGGAGGAAGGAGTCTTAGGAGAGTGGATGGGAAATGGTAAGGATGAAGAAGAGGAAGAGGAAGAGGAAGGGGAAGAGGATGAGATAGAGTTTGAAGGAGTGGGAAAGGAAGAGATGGAGATGAGGTTCGAGGAGGTAGAAGGCAAGTAAGGGGTAGAAGTAGAAGTGTACCTCAAGGAGGAGGGATGATGATGGATGGAGAAGGAGCTCCTGAGTAATTGGGATTTGAGGTTCTTCCCATTTAGCTAGCAGACAATGACCAATGACCTGTGCAGGAGCTTTTTTAGTGATATAGGGTGAGGTGATTGGAAGGGTGAAAAGTGGGGGGTTTTGTATAACCCCATAGTCTAAAGCTTTAGTCGAGTGGCAGAAAGGGAGCTTCAAGACTATGGGGATCCTGCGGTCATTGCGAGACGAAGGGGTAGGAGGAAAGAGAAAGGAGGATCTCATGGAATAGGATATTTTGGAAAAGCAGAAGCGGAGAAAAGAAGGGTATCCTCTAGAACGAACTCTTTGATAGAAGAGGGATCCGATGCGAAGGAAGCCAAGGAGAGAGCTTTCCCTGATGACATAACGTCTAAGGTCACCTGTAATGAAAGAGATTTTTTGATGTCTAGGATGAGAAGAACTCCAGGGGAGGTAAAGGTAAGCATTGCCGGGTTTTTGGTGACACTTAGTGTCAAGGATTCCGGAGCAGAGGAAACGAGGGCCTTTGAAGAACGTGACATCGAGAAGGGTGAAGGAGGAAGGAGAGATGGAGGATTCGATCTTAATGTGATGATGTAGGTTAAAGCCATAGGAGGGGAAGGCATTGAGGGAGGGGAGATCTCCTCCCCAAAGCCCACAAGCATCGTCAATGAAATATATGAAGAAAAGAAGAGAAGAGGAGGAGAACTGGATTGATGGACTCAAGGTGGCAAAGAAAGAGGCATGCAAAGACGACGACGAAGTTGCTTCCCATTGCAGTACCTTTTCTTTGGAGCCAAACCTTACGATTGAATTGGACGTAGTTATTTCTAAGGAGGAGTAGTTTGCTGATAATCGATAGTCAATGAAGTTTGGAACAAGGGGTTTTGTCCGAGAAAGGTGAGGTCCGTCGATGCCAGAGGTGAAGAGCGATGCTGGAAGGAAAATTCGGATTGTTGGGATGAGCGAGGGGAACTCTGGGGAGAGTCCGGTGGAGAAGTTGTAGTCGACAGAGAGGTAGGAGATAGGTCGAAGGAGAAGCGGGTAGATAAGTTGACGAGAAGGGAGTCGATGTCGAGGAAAATGATGGAACTGTAGAAGCATTCGTCGGGTTTGCAGAAGCGAATGGAGCACAAATTGGAACTGCTGCTCAGGTGGAACAAGACGGAGCAGGTATGGAGGACGAAGTTGGTGCGGAGGACGATGGGTGAATTGGAGCCGATGCAGAGCACGATGGATGAGTTGATGGGCGCGTCCATGCAGAGGTTAGAGCCGATGCAGAGGTTCATGAGCGCGTTCGCAGAGGACAATGACCGAGTCGGAGCGGAAGGGGAGAATGCTGAATGGATTGATCCTGGAGCGGAGATTGTAGGAATTGCAAGCGCTAAGGTGGATGACGAGGATAGAGGAATGGGAGGTAAGGCAAGCAGGGTTGAAGAGGTCGTTGATGTCGAGGAAGGAGAGCCGTCCTTCGGTGAAACCAACAACGGGGAGAGCGTTTGAAATACCCGCCGGGGAGTAGGAAAAGCCCGGGAAAGAAGTGAGCTGCTCGATGTAAGAGTGCACGTGAAAATGATCCTAGAACAAGAGTTCAAGGTAAGAGCTTGCACTTCATCATCAAGCCAAGTTATCCACTATGAACCTACCCCAAAAGTCATCCTTATATTTGAGGAAGCATCATCATCAGACGGTGAGAAAAAATTTACCAGTATGATATCATCCAATCGGGAAAGCCATTGCTGTGATAGGTCGAGCTCTACAATCAAAATAGTCATATGCCTACAACTATTAAAGAAAAGGTTGGATGGATCAAGTTTGTACTCTGGACAATCCAGTATTCTGTTTAGAGATCTGGAGAATCCCCTGACCCACTGAAAACCTGTTTTTGCTTTGCGAACATCCTATTGACAAACTGTTGCACTAAAGAGTTCACTTCTATTCCATCTGTGGCACTTATACATGGGCACTTACCTTGTGTCATGTCTTTTTTTCAAAACAAAGAGGGTAATTGTTGACTTAAGGGTTATTAAATATCCTGTACTAAAGAAGTGCTAATCATATCCCGTATCTTGCTAGGGAGGTCCCCTATCATGCAGTGGGATCCTGGAATCAGCTGTTAAGTTTCATTGCTACATCTTTTTATTGCAAATACATGCACCTTTAGTCATTAGTGCACAAAGACCATGTAAGCAGAAAGTAGAACTATGCATAGTGTCCAATGTCAGCAATGGAATCGTTTTAAAAAAGAATGATGCATAAGTCTTTGAATATGATGAGGGCAACAGATGAACAAGAATGCAAAAAGCTTCTCGTTTGAAACTTGATCTCTTCCCACACGCAAGCACAAAAAGCCTCCATCGTATGTTGCTGCTAATCCAGCAGAATCATGGTTGCATCAGCTCATCTATCTGTAGACATAAAAGCACCTTAGAGCTAACATTTTCAGCACAATATCAACACACATATTTGCCATGAGACATACACGGAAGCTTCACTTTGATTCAAGCAAAGGGAGGAGTTGAAAGCCCAGATACCAAAGTTTATATTACCATGTTTCCTGGAAGAGCTTAATATACTAGTCCAGGTCACAAGGTTGGGATGGAATGGCATCTGTTCTGACATCATATGCACTTGTTCAAGCTGGCCAGCACGTCCAAGCAGATCAATCATACAATTATAATGATCAATTGTAAGACAATGTACAAGCCTCCTGTTGAGCCCTTCAAAGTATTGTACACATTCTTCTATAAGGCCAGAATGGTTAGAGACTGTAAGGATACTGACAATGGTAGTTCCATTCGGTGTCATGCCAGCTTGTCCCATCCTTTCAAGCAAGATGGAAACATAGCAGCTCTCTCCCTGGCTGGAATACCCTGCAACGAGTACGTTCCAGGATACGACATCTCTGTCTGGCAGATCATCAAAGAGCCCCTTTGCTTCAGCAAGCAAGCCACACTTTGCATATATATCAACTAGAGTATTGGAAATGAAAAGATCTGCCTCTAGTTTTTCTTCAATGATGTATGCATGTAGTCTTCTGCCCTTGTATAAGCTTCCTATGTTGCTACAGGCTTTCAAGCACATTACACAAGTTATTTTATCAGGATGTATTCCCTCTTCTCCCATCTGTACCAGACATTTGAGGGCCTGCTCACTATCCCCATGTTCAACATAACCAGATATTAGCATGTTCCATGGAATCACACCTTGAAAGGAAAACCCTTTACACAGGCTGCGTGCTTCTGCCTGCAGGCCACACTTAGCATACAAGTCAACCAGTAGATCAGCAATGAAGGCATCCCTTTCAAAACCCCTTCGAATGATTTCAGTATGCATATCTTGGCCATAACAGAAGTTCCCAGAGCTTCCACAGGCCTTCAAACTTGATCCATATGTTATAACATCAGGTAAGATACCCTCAAGAGTCTTGCACTCTAGACACTTGAATGCCTCCACTTTATAGCCATGTTCTGCATATCGCCAAAGGAGTGCATTATAAGAAAGATCATCTTTGGTAGAAAGACCCTCAAATATAGCCTGGGCATCCAAAAGGATGCCACATTTGGCATACATGTCCACAATACTGCTCCCAAGAGGACGAAATGTATCAAGGAAACATTTGACCACTTTCAATAGCTTTTATGCTGGCACAGGCCTTTAGGCAGCAAATATATGTGGCTACATTTGGCATTACACCCTCTTTTTGCATGTCCTCAAAAGCATCTAAGGCTTCAACACCGAACCCATGATCACAAAGTCCAGATATTCGAGCAGTCCATGAGGCTACATCACGCATTGGCAATCCATCAAATGAATGGCATGCATCTATCAGCATCCCACACTTGGCATGCATATCTATTAGACTGTTTCCTACATATAAGTCACTATCATATCCTTGTTTGGTAATGCATGCATGCAATAGCTGCCCACTAACTAAGTCACCTAGTAAGGAACATGCCCTTAAGCCACACATCAATGTGATCGCATCTGGAACAAGATGATCCTTTTGCATGCGCTTGAGACGCATAAGAGCCTCCTCTGCAGCCTCGTTTTTGAGAAGCCCAGCAATCAAAGAATTCCAAGAGATTACATCTCGTGAAGGCATCTCTTGTAAGATATCCAATGCGTCAAGGAGCAAACCAGATTGTGAATAGAAATCTATCAGAGCATTACCAATGAAAAGGTCTGCTTCAAACCCTTCTTTGATGATCAGTAGATGCACATCTTGACCTCTCATTCGGTCCTTTTGTCTGATAACAGCCTTCAAGATTCCAATAAATGTCATAGCATCCAAGCACAATCCTCTTGATTGCATCTGATCAAAGCACATAATTGCTTTATCATCAATGCCATGTTCTGCATACCCCACAAGAAGAGCAGTCCACGAAATTATGTTATGCTGTGGTAGTCTATCAAATGCATCTTCACAGAGAGCCACATTTGGCATACATGCAGACCAAGCTGTTACTTACAGAAACTGCCATGTCCAACTCACATTTGACAATCTCCATGTGCATGTATCTATCTAGTGTTTGTTGCAATAGAAATGCGCCTAAAAACTTGTCAATTGATGATAAGTGTGAAATAAAAAACTCATCTACTCAAGTAGAGTAAGGAATTATACTATGCTAGTCTAAAACTATGAGACACTTGTGGAGCTTCCACAAACTTTTTCAATAACCAACTTAACATAGAACTATAAAAAAAAACAAAACAAAGGATAGAGTACTATGAAACTCTTTAGGTAACCTTTAATACTTAAACTTGCCTAAATTTTAGAGGGAAAATCCTCAAGATAAATAAAACTCACCATCTAATGAAGTGTACTAACAAAAAAAATGACAACTAATGGAAATGTAATCCAAATAGTGTGGCATAACTAAACCCTATTAAGTCGGCTAGAATTTACTTACTTTGATGAAATGGAACTCTAAGAGATTCATATCTTGCCCCTAGTTATGGGTCCATGATCTTAATATCTTTGAAAAAAGGAATCTTGATTCAAATTGTGGATCCGATATTCTCATACAAAATCAAGACATTCTGATAGAAAATCAATACATTCCAATTTTCTCATAGGTTTTGAAGCTTATCTTTTGAGTTTTTGCAACAAATGATGTGCCATTTGGGCAAGATTTGGTAGGTCAAAAAATGTATGGAAAACTTAAGTAGAAGCTAGTCTAGAACTTCTGATCATCATTTTGGATTGTTCGGTGTCCAATTTTACTTTTTTTCACTTGGGCTAGCATCATAGAGTTAAAGAGTATGTGGTTCAATGCATTCCAAACCTAGGAAGGACTAGTGAGAAGTCAAAACGTGTTTATCCTTGCTTCATTTGAGCTATTGTGGCACTTGATAGTCATTTTTGGAGCTATTTTTGGTGGTTTATGTTTTCAAGATCATCCTTAGGCCAAGGATATGTCCAATTTTGTCTTGAGTCTGTTGAAGAATTGAAATCAAAGTTTTTGACTTCAAAGATCACATCAAACTCACTTTTTGTAGCTTACAAATCATCACGGAAGTGGTCTTGTGCGCTCTAACTGTTAGTGAAGATGGTGGTGGTAGAAGACTAACCAACACCCAAAGCAACCAAGAGGCATGTGAGATGCACACACTCAATAGTCGTTGTGAAAGCTTCCCTATAATCAACCTCGAAACTAGAAGAGACCATAGTAGGCTACTTGTTGCTCAACCAAGATATGCATGAGCAAGCCAGTAGTTGAAACACGAGTGTCATAACAACAAACCTACTTTGAGTCAAAAAAATCATGTAAATCTAGCGATAATGACCCCCCTTGGGATAAAACAATCCAAGTAGTTGTGTACCACTCAAGTAGCAAAAGATGCGCTTTATGGCCTGCCAATGCTTGATACATGGGCAATGCATAAACCTTCTTATCGGAGAGATAACAAGCCAAATATCAGTTTGAGTTATGCATAAGTAAATCAAGCATCCAATAGCTTGTTGATAGAGAACAAAATCAAATACATCTCTAGCATCATGAAGACTCAATCGTAAACTTGTTCCCATAGGAGTGGAAATAGGTTTGAAATATTCAAGGCCAAAACTGATAGGAACTCCTCCCAATGATTCCTTAGACCATCTTTTTGGGGTGGCTTTTTAAATTTAGGAAAACTACTGTGCAACTTCCAAGAGAAATATGATGAGAGAATTGATAATTCACCTCCCAACCACAAAACAATATATAGCCTCTCTCTCCCTCCATGCAACGATTGCATAAGAGCCATGTGGCTTCATGCCCTCAACAACCAAAAAAGGTGATTCACACCTAATTTGATCATAACATTTCCTTCCCCTTAAGTTCAGGCTCGTCCTCAAACTTGGTCATGGAAGGCATATATGAGAAAGAGAAAGAATATAATTATTGTTCCCACTGAACCCCACGTACCTGGTGTACATATTCGTCTCTTCGTAATGTTTCCCCATATCGTTCCTCTTGTAAAGTCTTCATAAAGATGGGATACCATCTCTGAAGGATGCTAACCTACTCCCATGTTGCACTATCCTCTGAACTATCTTTCCACTTAACTAAGTACTCTTTATATAAACGATTCCTTGTTCGTGTTTCTCTAGTACATAGTATGCATTAAGGCTCATGTGGAACATATTGAACAGAAATAAGCCCTATTACCTCACAGCTTGAATGAGGTTGTTAGACTCACCCAATCTTTTATTTAACATACTCACATGAAATACTGGATAAATCTGACTTCTTTCTAGAAGTTGGAGTTGGTAAGCCATCTGACCTATTCTCTTAAGTATTGGGAATGGACCACAATACCTAGGAGATAACTTAGGACATGGTCCCATTTTCATGGTTTCAGACCTACAAGGAACTCTAAGATAGACTTGGCCTCCTATCTCAAAGTTGATTTCTCTCCTTTGAGGATCAACATAGGATCTAGCTCTATCTTGAGCTTTCTTAATACTATCTTTAGAAAATCTAAACATATTATTCATTTCTTCCAAGAAATCTTTTGCGGCTTGTACTTTCTCATTTTATAAGCCAATTGCATAAGGAGCTCTTGGTTGAAACCCATTCATAAGCATAAATGGACTGTCTTGTGGAAGAATGCTTGGCACCATTATATACAAACTCTAATATAGGTAAGTACTCTTTCTAATTAGTTTGCCTTTGCTTACATATGCTCAAAGCATATCTTCTAGGATTTGTTTAACTCTCTCTATTTGACCATCTGACTGTGGATGCTTTTCCATGCTCATACTAAGTTTATTATTCAACCTTTTAAAGATAAATCTCCAAAAATGGTTTGTGAATTTTCTATCCTGATCATAAAGAACATCTAAAGGAAGACTCTATACTTGATATTGGTTCTCTAGAAACAATCTAGAAAACCTAGGTGTCTTCATCATACATCTTGGAATAAAACTAGCCATTTTGGTTAACCTATCCACAATTACCCAAACTCAATCGTGCCCTCTTTGTGTCTTAGGTAATCCTACTATGAAATCCATAGAAATACTCTCCCACTTCCCATTGGGAATATCCAATGGGTGGAGTAAACCTACGATCTTTAACCTTTCCTCTTTATTGACCTAGCATTTGATGCACTTAAGCACATACCCTTGGACGTCCTTAAAAAGTCCAGGCTAGTAAAATTGCCTCTTAACAAGATCATAAGTCTTGTTAATTCTTGGGCGTCCTACACTAGGTGAATGACACTCATACAAAATGTGTTGTCTCATCTCAAAAGCTTTAGGGACACAAACCTTTTCTTTATATAATAGATATCCATCATGGATACTATAATTCTTCAACTTGTATCCTTCTTGAGTACTTGTCAGTACTTCATCTTCATTGGAAACCCATGTATCACGATCCTCTTTTTCTATGGCTTCCCGAATATCAAAATATACAGGACCAAGCCTACATTTCTCTCTAATGGACTCAGGTAGATCACTAGTGATCTTAGTAAAACTCAATCCATTGAGCATAGGCATGCAATTAACTGAATCAACCACTATATTAAAATTTCCCTTCCTATACCTGAGATCATAATCAATTTACTGTAGGTTCTCTGCCCATCGGGCCTTAAGACCTTTAAGATATGTTTGATTAGAGAGTCACTTAATTCCTTTTGATAAAACACGATTGTAACTTTGGCACCATATAAATAATGAGTCATTTCTTTCAAGCATGGACAATTGCATATAACTCCTTCTCATAGATGGGGTAATTCCCCTTAGCTAGCTCTAGCTTCTTGCTCTCAAAAGTCACTACTCGATCATCGTGAATTAGAACCACTCCTATAGCAAAATCACTCGTGCCAGTCTTAACAAAAAATGGTCAATTGGGATTCGCTATCTGTAACACTGAAACTATAGCTATTTTTTCTTTTAATCTTTCCATACTTTATCTCTATTCATCTCCCCAATGAAAGGCTTTTGCTTTCCCTTTAAGTTGTTATGTCATTAGAACAACAATCTTGGCATAATGCTTGATGAATTATCAATAGAATCTGAATACACCACGGAAGATCTGCAGTTCTTCCAAGTTTCTAGGATGCATCCATTTGATAATAGCTCGCACCTTTTCAGGATCCATCTGAATTCCATGTATGGAGATGATATGGCCAAGATATCTAACCTCAAATTAAACAGTTTCACACTTCGTTTCTTTAGCAAAGAGGGAATTTTCTCTTAATATTTGGAAGACAAGTTGTAAGTGTTCCAAATGTTCCTCATCTGACTTACTATGGATCAGAATATCTTTGAGAAAGTCTACTGCAAACTTTCCTAGGTAAGGCCTCAAAACACTGTTCATGAGTGTTGTGAACATGGCTAGAGCATTGGTGAGATCAAATGGCATCACTAAGAACTCATAATGTCCATACCTAGTTCTAAAAGAAGTCTTAGGTACATCTTCAACTTTTATTCTAATATGATGATATCCAAATCTTAAATCAAGCTTAGTAAAATACTAAGCTTAATGTAATTGGTCAAATAGATCATCCAATCTAGGCATGAAAATCTATTCTTAATAGTTGCCTTATTCAATGCCCTATAATCTATACAAAGTCTCATAGAGCCATCTTTGTTCTTCACTAGGAGCATTGGTGATGCCCATGGAGAGTTACTAGGTCTAATAAACCCTTTAGCTGAATTATCCTAAATTTGATTTTCTACTTCCTGATGTGGTGTTAAACTAAGTCTATAAGAAGGCTTAAAAATAATTTTCCTTTTGGTAAATCAAGTGGAAATACATCTTTATATTCAAACATTTAAAATGCTTAACACCTTTAACCACACTTTCTTGCAAAAAAATGTAATAGAAAGTCATGTCCTTAGTTACATTATGATAAAAAATAGATGCATCTAAAATGTCATAATCATCAATAGACTGGTGAACATCTAATAATAATGCATCAACATCTTGTACATCATGTGATTAAGTAAGAGTATCTAATTACATGCACGAAATGAGAAATGTATGGGGCACATCCCTTTCACCTTGAATACAAAATTTACTTCCATATTTAACAAATTCACTAGTATTGTTCTGATAACTTCTTTTAAGTGTATCCCCTAATCCCCAAAGCCATTCTCTTCCTAATAATATGTATATTCTTTCCATGTTCATAATTTGGAAATCTAAGTGATCTATAAATCCTTATATATTGATTTCAAAATTGGATACCATTGTATCCCATATTCTTTTATCTTCAGCTTGCATCATAGGTACTACGTATTTATGCATTGGGCTAATTGGGAATTTTAATCTTTTTGACTAGAGCATAACTAATAAAATTATGAGTAGCAAAATAATCAATCATCATTTGCACTATAGTTTCGTACACATGAACATGAAGTTTAACTATATCATGTAGCCCAAACTGCTGTGACCACAATGACTGAGTTAAACAACAAGTATGTTCTATATCCTCATGCATAAATTCCACTTCCTTAGAGTTGGAGCTACCATAAATGGGAAGAATCTACACAAGGTGGAACATGAGCATACTTGATAGCTTCTTCTAATGTTTTGGGAGCATTCTGTTGAACCTCAATCTTAATGGCTTTGTCAAGCCCTCTTACAAATCCTCTTGTTTTTTGGAAATCATCTAGATCCTTTAATTTAAGCACAATCTCTTGATAATGGGAGAGATAAATAGATAAAGGTCTTCCTCTCTACATTACTCTATCCCACTTATCCCAACTATGCTCTTCCTCATTCTCACATAAAAAATCTTTCAAAAAAAGTTAGAAAAAGAACTTCAATCTGAGTCCAATACGTGTGAATATCTTTGGCTTCTTTAAGAGTCATTCACCATTTGTATGTGCATGGTCCAAGAAAAAGGCTTGCTTTGAGCACTCAATACTTAGGTGGGGTGCCTTTTAACTGATGCAAGTCAACTCACTTTTGTAGGAAAGTGTACACTGCGTCCTTGTTTTGATCTCTATCATCCCCCATAAAGTTACGTGGCTTCAAGTCTTTAAGCAAAGGTGTATCCCTAGGATGCTTGTACTTTGAAGTGGTAAGAGGCATAGTGGTAATAGGTTTTTCTCTTCTAACCATGAAAGAAATTTCATGAGAAACTTCACATTCAAGCTCTTTTTTGGAAAGTAAAGAAGCAATAGTAGTCTCTAGAGTGATGAATTGGGTTTTTAATTGTTCAAAAGCCAATGTCATGCTTGCTGAAATAGATTCTAGGTTGTTTTTCTATCAGGTAAAGCATGATGTTAAGCATGAGTGATGAACTTGTCATATAAATCCACTTCTTCTTCAAAATCATGCATGTCTAATTCTTTTGTTTTTTTGTGTTTTTCTAATTTGTTTTGGTTTTCAATATCCTAAGGAGCATCTAAAGTTGGATGTTGAGTTTTCTTTTTTTTACTTTTCATATCCGAACAATACTAAGTGAAAATGAAATTGAAAGAAGCAAATCAAGTACTCAAAGTGAAAGAAATAACTCAAATACACTTCCCTAATGTTCTCTGAAGTTTTGCAAGAAAATTTAAAAGGATTGTCCAAGATTTTAACCGCTATATTAATCATCATCAGTCCCAAAAATGAATTCAAAATGTTTGGTTGGCAAATAGATGCTTTGGAAAACAACAAAATCACCAAAAGAGTCCTCAAGATTCCCAAATTATACCAAATTTGGACAAATTTGATTTCATGCAAGTCCTCCCAAAGAATAAAATGATGTCCAATACTGAAAACTTAAGAAAGCTTATCCAAGTGAACAAATAGAATTTGTACTTTTAGAGTGTCTAAATGAGCCTTCGGAAGGTGTTCCTACTTTCTGTAGAGAATTTGCAGAGACTTTTTGACTTGCAAAAAAGCATCCAAATCTGATGTTCTTTCTGTCCTTAGAAATCTTGAAATTGAATCTTTAGGCTTCAACAAAAATATTGGCAATCCGATATTTGGGTGAAGACTAGCACCTTGTTGAAGTTAAGGGTGTAGGTATAGGTTGGAGTGGAAGAAAAGACAACTTTGTCTTGAAGATGACTTTCGAGGTTTAAAAAAAGAACATTCTGATACCAAAGTCTTCTAATGATGGTTGATTCTCAAGTCCATACACCAACGAACATAGACATATATTATTCTTGATGTTTAGCAAAGGATAAAATCTTCAAAATCTTGATCAAAATTGAAAAAAAAATAATTAAAGCTACCTTCCTTCTCAACCTATGTGATTGGCCTTCAACTTGGTTCTTCTCTACTAAGAAACGTTGTGATCATGGCTTTCAATCCCATATGTGGGTGCAGATGAACTCATGGGCCATTTATATAGAAGAGAGGATCACGTTTTCCTATCATCCAAGGATGAGGGAGGATGAAGGTTGTATAAAAGAGGGATGCCTCGCCTCTCTACCTTCCGGCGGGCATCTGTGTGGCACTCTTGTGTGCACATTGACAAGGCTCAGTGCTCCTCTCAGCATGTCTTCCCAATTTGGTATTGACTTCTATGCATGATTTTGGATCCGTCAGGCTCCGATAACAATGATAGGAACTCCTCCCAATGATTCCTTAACCCCTCTGTTTGGGATGGTTTCTAAATTCACGAAAACTGCTACACAACCTCCGAGAGCAATATGATGAGAGAATTGATAGTTCACCTCCCAAACACACAACAATATATAGCCTTCCTCTCCCTCCATGCAACCATTGCATGAGAGCCATGTGGCCTCTTGCCCTCAACAACCACAAAAGGTGATTCACACCTAATTTGATCATGACAGAAATATTGCAATAATGTGTCAATATGTTTTGTTTGATACAAAGTTATCTCCCCCATCAACTTGCATAAATTGAATGCCCAAATAATGATCCAAATGTTCCAAATTTGACATCTCAAAAGAGGCATGAAAGTCAGCCTTGTGCATGCTTAACATATATGGTGCTCTGAACTTAAAACCATGTGCAATCAAGTAGGCATGTATCTTTTCATACCAAGCATATGGTGCTTGCTTCAAGCCATATAATGCCTTCTTCAAGGTAAACACTTTGTTTTTCATGCCATTTCTACACAAAATCATGGGGTTGAAATACATATACTTCTTCATGTAAGTCAGCATTAAGAAATGCAGTTTTATTGTCTAATTGATGTACATTCCAACCATGATGAGGTTCAAGTGCACAGATCCTGTGAGTGTCATTTGGCAAATGGGTGCAAAGGTCTCATCAAAATCAATGCCTCTCTCTTGAGCATGACCTTTTGCAACAAGCCTAGCATTATACTTGTCAATTGTTCCATCCAACATACATTTCATATTGTATACCCATTTAGTGCCAATGGCCTTTTTGCCTGGAGGCAAATCACATAAAGATCACATACCATTCTTCATAATAGCATCATATTTTGATTGCATAGCAATCATCCAATTTTTAAAATTTTGTGCTTCATCAAAAGAAACAGGCTCATCCTCAACATAAAGACTAGAGGCAACCATTGCATAGAATCTGATGCAAATGAAGCATTATGAGAGCTTGATTGAGTACAATATGAGAAAGGTACATCTAATATGCTATCTCTCAAAGTTTGGAATAGCCATTTAGGCATAGCTTTTGCCTCCTCTATATCAGTCCTCTCATCAACAAGTGCATCATGTAAATCTACATAAAAAATGGAATCTTTTGCATTATCATGTGGAATGCATAAAGGCTGAGAAATTGCCTCATTTGGAATAGCACTTGACTATCCACCTATAAAAAGAGGTAGAAAAGTATCGTACACATCTCTCAAGCTAATTGAGGTCTCCTTGGTACATGAAAGTAATGGTTGAATTGCATATTTCCACAAAAACAACATCACGGGTAACCAAAATGATTTTAATATGTG
Organism: Ceratopteris richardii; assembly: GCA_020310875.1. Lineage (NCBI taxonomy): Eukaryota > Viridiplantae > Streptophyta > Polypodiopsida > Polypodiales > Pteridaceae > Ceratopteris > Ceratopteris richardii. The sequence continues at coordinate 155,354,077 of CM035435.1, forward strand.
GATGATACAAACCTTTCCTTTCAAAAGTTTACCCAACAAAAATGCATTTTAGCGCTTTATCATCCAATTTCCTGCATTGATGTGTAGGCACTAATGCATATGTCAGACAACCAAAGACATGCAAATGAGCAACATATGGCTTGAGACCATGCCAAGCCTCATATGGAGTGAACTTGTTGGAAATTTAATCAAATCTATTATTTTCAGCCAAAATTTTATTTTCATTTCCTACGTGGTTCATTTCTTTGTTTATGTGTTTAATATTTCCTCTGTGTGTGACAAGTAATCTATTTTGCATAGACTTTTTGCAATATCTATTGGTCTCTAACTTGAGCATATGATATATCTCATTAGAATGCTACTACATGCTTTCAAGAGTGTGAAAAGTTTTAATTTTTATCCAAAGCATGAGTTTAGAGAAACTTTTATTCCAAGCTAACTATGTTATGAAACAATATACCATGGGAGGGTCCATGTACTTTTATTACACATGACCATTAGGGCATACATAAGTGGTATCCACAAAAGTACACATAGTGTGTATATGCTCAATATATGCAATAAAATGGAAGTAAAAGGATGAATTTATACCCCAAATACTAGCCAAAAAGACCTCCAAGTGTTTTTTAACTCCGTTCTTTAGACCCAAACAACTTGCATAAACTTGCGATCGCTACTCCCACCACAATTGAAAGCCTTCTAAGGAGCCTGTTGAAGACTCAAAGCTGAGGCCAAGAAGACATCTTGAAGGCTTGAAAATAATTTTAACCCTAAGTATCTTAAATCTTGCAATCACCAAGAAACTAGGGCTTAGTGGTAGGAAAACCTACTATTAAGCAGTCCTTGGGGAGAACACTATTGGAATGGATGACCTCCTAAGAAGTTCTTTCTATAGAATTGGCAAATGTTGATGGAATGAGTCAACTTATGAGTGATAAGTTGGAAAAGCATACCTTTCAATCTTGGAGATTCAGAATGACGAATCTTTTGATGGGAAAAGACTATTGGAAGTACATCAAAGGAGACAATGAAAACCATTGGTAGTTATCAGAGATGAACCAGACTGTCGACTAGTTAAGAGCATATGAAAAGTGGAATCAAGAAGCATGGAAGGTAATATATTGGTTGTCTATTAGCATACAAGGTAGCATGATTGTTCACATGTAGGATGCCAAAACTCCAAAAGAGGCTTGGAACAGTTTTGTCACATTTTATGAGACCAATACAACGACATGGAAATTGCAACTCAAGAATGAGCTACAAACACTTGAGAAAAAGAGCATGTCAATAATTGAACACATCTTAAAAATTAAAGTCATATGTGACTTGCATCTATTAATGTCAATATAGATGATGATGATGATAAAGTTGAAGTGTGCTTTTGTGGTTTAAGAGTTGCATATAAGCAATTCAAAATCTATTTAGAATAGGGATGATCTTGTTTCGATGATGATAATTGAAGAAAAGAACCTTGCTGAAGTCTCAAACTCCCAAGGAAAAGCTAGACTAGGTATTCTAGTCTAGGAGAGGGAGAGGTTGAGGTAGCGGCTTTGAAAGTGGAAGAGGAAACAATAACCAAGACCAAGGTCAACAACACACTAATATAGGAGGTAGAGGACACTTTCAAGGCAGGGGGAGCCAAAGAGATCGCAAAAAATTCCAAAGAAATGATTCAAGTAATGATAATAAGCAATTTTGGAATTGTGATAAACTTGGTCACCTTGAATGTGATTGGAGGTTGAATTATCAAAACAATCGAAAGCAACAAAACAAATATGCATCCACATGTAGATATGTTGGTTCAAATGCTTCAAATCCATGACTAGCCATGCATAATGGTATTGTGGTTTGAAAAAATAGCTAGCTCTTGCATTTTTTGAAATAGGTGATGATATATCACATCCTATCCGACATATAGGAAACTAAGCACTATTCATGGAGGATGGGAAGGCAAGACATCTTGTTGATGTATTGCAAGTTCCTAATATAATGAAGAATCTAGTTTTGTAGGACAAATAGTTGATCAGAGATTACAAGTTAGATTCAATTCTGATGGTTTATATGTAGAAGATTACAAATAGACTTGAAGGTTCATCACAAAGGGAACAAAGTGTGTAGGATGTTTACCTCGAATGGAAAAGATTCATGAAATGAATATAGCCATGCTCGCAAAAGATGTAGGTCCTATTGCTAACATAGAGATATGTAACAAGTGAATTGGACATGAAAATTTGTAGAGGACTGATTGATGAGAGAATAAATCCTATAGTTTAGGACTCGCTTTACGGTGAGTTATTTGGTAACTGATTGATGAGAGAATAAATCCTATAGTTTAGGACTCACTTTACGGTGAGAATTTGAATTTGAATTAAAAGCTTGGATCCAACTTCAACTATAAAAGAGGATAAAAAAGGTTTACATGAATGAGCCTGATTAGAAAGATCATTTTGAGAGGGAATTATAGGATCAATGAGCTCACTCTATAGTGCTATCACTACCCTCACATTGTGCAATTGAACATTGCCAATGTCATTGTATTTCTATGTCATCTAATACATATACATTGATTACTTCTCTACTTCATTTCTCTTCTATGATCATCTCAGAATAGTGGACTTCTCAGAGCTTGTTCTCAATGCATGGTTGATCATTTGATATGATTTAAAGCACTATAGATTCAATATAACTTCTAGTTAATAGCTACAAAGTTTCATTATCATTGGTTTTCTCAATAGTGAGATATCCTCATATCTTTACTCTCTGGTCTATACTCTGAAGCACCCTGAAAATGTCAAGAAAGTACTCTAACTTGCTAAGCTTCATTCTGAGTGTGTAGTCCATCATTTTTATTGAAATAACTCATGATTGGTAGCTATCTAAGGTAATTAGATACCACCAAAAGGAATTTGGCTAATTTCTAGCTGTTTGTACGCCTACCTCCAAGGAAGAAGCTTATATGGATCTATCTCAGGAGATGAAGAAATGCCAACATTCAAGAGCAAGCATCAACCTATAAGGGAAGAACAAGAAAGGTTAACTACATGATGTGCAAAGGATGCTGTTAGCTCACAAAATGGTTGATTTTTATGCACTAATGTGTTGCTATTTGGCCGAAGAAGATGTTTGATTACAGGTACTTGAAAAGTGATCAAATGTTTGAAGGGAGATATTTGCAACTACATGACAACATCATGATCAAAATGAACTGGAAACTTGATATTACTGTTGGTCAACCCAATATCAGTTAATATTGGGTAGGAGGACTGATGTTTTTCAAGAAGCTGCCGCTGTCCTTGTTTTGCTCAAGGAAGCCATTCAACAAAGGGAATTGCAGAAAGGCAAATTTCTATATGCTGAAGCTGTAAACAGAGAGCAGGATAATGCTGACCACTCTCGTAGATAAGTGGCAAATATTAGTCTTTCTTCAGAAGTTATTCTCTAACACACAGTTTTACAGCTATGGATTCTTCACATAAGTCCGGGGATGAAATAAAATCGTGGAATCCTTCTTGTAGTGCATTTCAAAATTATAAGTTCATTGATAAGCAGCAGTCCGGAGATAGGACAGGCTTCCACTGATCTAGCCATTCAAGATCAATGCGTGATTTTTTTAGGCCATGGCAAAAGCCGGTGATTTTTGGAAGTTTATGAGTTTCAAGCTTGGACTTAGGGCCGGACCTGCCATTGCTTCTAATGGTACCTTAGAGAGTGGAAGTTCAACAAGGATTTTTGATAAGTTGCAGGCGACAATACAAAATATTATAAATGCAAGAGCCAATGCCAGCTCTGATATTGCTGTTTGTCAATTTTCAAATAGATCAAAATTTACCAGCCTTTCGATACTTGGATACATGCCTAAAGGAGATACTTGAGACTGCATTAAGCCCTGCACTTTTAGAACTTCATCTATTTACATGGGAGGATCCTGCTGCAATCCTTGAGAAGCTAGTGATATTTGAGGCTGTTCATCCAATAAGTAACCTTTATGATCTGAAACGTAGGCTTGGATCAGAGCGTCGTTGTTTTGGATATTTTCATCCATCACTACCAGGGGAACCTCTTATATTTATTGAAGTAGCTCTTACAAGGTCAATAGTTGGATGTATACAGGATGTGCTTCGAATTGAAAGCCCCACACCAGAGGATGAAGCTACAACTGCTCTTTTCTATTCTATATCGTCTACACAGCCAGGCCAAGCCCTTTTTTTCCGTTTTTTTTGCCAGAAGGAAGGTGGGGCGGATCCGTTTCTTTTCAGGAATGGCTCTGACGAGCGCAGAGGAGTGGGGGGGCATGCCGTTTTTCTGGCAGGACTGACGAAGAACCGAAAAAGGGGGGAACTGCTTATCTGTGGATATGAATGGATGTGCTGGGGGGGGGCTCTCGTCTTTTTTTGCTGGAATAGGGAGGAGGGAATACGAGCAGAGATCCTTATTTTTTGCTGGGGGGGGGGGGGGTATCCTGAGGAAGTTTTTTTTTGCTTCGTCGATCGAGGAAGGTGTTCTCGGTGATTCAATCGGCCGCTGGTGTTGAGGCTGCTGATTTGAAGATCTCCCTATTTCCTCTATTCGTGCTCTTGTGTCCTACCATAAGGATGCTTGAACTCTTTCGACGGCATCAAATGGAAGAGGGGCTGGAGCTCAAGGCTTTCCTCTGACGCTCAAGGCAGCTACATTCAGAGGTGTCAGGCTCGATTAGGGTGTTGAGGGGCTGGTGTGCACGTACAGTAGGAGGGTATGCTTCCGAGATTCACTGAGAATCATTTGAACAAAAAAGTGATCAACTATGGGCAGAACAGAAGAGGATCAGTTGGATTTCTGATGTGACTGAGACCGAAGTCTTAGATTTCAACTTCAATGGGAAGTATTCATCATCATCGGATGCTGGAGTGGCAGAGAAGTTCAGACAACATCAGAGACCTCACCGAAAAATGGAGTGCAATATTTAAGTAAGCAGATTCGAGGAGCTAGGCCCTTGTGATGGTTGGGTAGTATCGCAAGGGCAGACCAAAGAGGGAGATATAGATTGGTACGGAAGCGCAATAGATTGAGAGGCAGACCGCTAGCTTGCCTTCAAGCTGAAACGAACCTTTGAGACTAGTGGAAGGTCGTGAAGGCTTAGAAAAATACACAGGAACCGTGCTTAATGAAGAAAAATAGAACAGAGTGAATTTGCAGCTATTGATGAGGATGCAAAGAAGCGCCAGAAAGGGAGCATTTTTCTTATCTTGGTGCACATTTGCGTCATGGTCCATCCGCTTCTGTATATGCTGTTGTTGATCTGGTACTTCCTCAGTCTACTCATTTCAATATTGTTGATGCATGTGGGTCTAGTAATATCTACGTTGAAATTGTATGTTTGGTAGCTTTCACGAACAATGTTATCGATCTAGTCCTGTTTTGGTGTAAGTAAGCCGATGCTTGACCGTTCTACCTCATTACGGGTGAAGACTCGAAGTTTTTTTGCTAAACCCAATCCCTTATCTTTCTTGTTGTAGTGTTCTCATAAAAGTGTAGCAATTAATTCTTAGGTATTTTTCTGCGAGTATACGCAGGTATGAAGGTGTGTGTTTGAGCTTTTATGCGTGCAATACTGTGTCTTGTGCTCAACTCTATGTGGCACGGGGTGTTGGTTGCAAGAACTTAAGAACTGGGTATGTGCACATAGTATTGTGGGAACCGACATGATGACTGTGGTGTGATACACTTCGCAGTATTAACCATTGCTGCTATCCCGCGTATCGCAGCTCTATGGAAGTAGTGAACAGAAACAAATGGGCATTGCACTTGAGTTACAAAAAAAAAATATGGGACAGTGTTATCGCAGCTTGGCATGAACATTTATGTCCTTGTGTATAATAAGAGTGTGAACATAAAAGAAAACTTGCCCCATTTGAGGTAAATGGATGCCAACCATGATTTGTGACGAGTGCACTAAGAAGGCAAGCTTTTGGATATGCACAAAAGTTCCTCTTTAGAAAGACTAGTTTCATGTTAAGAGAGTAAGAAGGTAGGAAAGAGGGTTGTGCAAATAAAAGGAAGTGTGAGGGAGTGAGAAAGAGTGCATGAGAGGAAGGGAAAGGTAGTGTGTGTAGGTCAGTGTGTAAGCTTGAATATAGAAGGACGAGAGTGTGTAGAGGACAAGTATGTGGGCAAAAGGAAAAAGAGCAAAAGGAAGTGGGGAAGGGCAAGTGCAAGAGAGAACGAGGAATCAAGTGGACTCGGGAAGTGTGAGTAAGGGGAAGGAGAGAAAAGGTGCGAGAAGGTACATATAAGCGAGTGGGTGAGAAAGAAAGAGAAAGGTCGCGATAGGTAATCACTAAAGTTGGATACCCATTTGTGCATGTATTTGCCCAGATCCTCCATCAATACTTTGGAGTGAAATTGTGGACTTAGGGAGACCAAAACTGACCCAACATTAGAAAGTTTGGGCAAAATATCATTATGCATAGGCGTTTTTCCTTGGACTAAGAGACCTGTTCATTTGGTGCGTTTGCCGGGAATTGGCTTAGCACATCTCATCGAGAGTGCTACGAGTTCGCTTGGTGCCCCAATCGTGTGGCACAGCCAAGTCGATCCCAAATTTGCTCTGATCTTCATTAGAGAAATGGCCCAACAAAGACAAGCCTCTAGTTTTGAGAAAGCGAATATAAGGCAACCGAATGTTGGACGAAATAGGAGATGCATATATTCTCATTCGACCATGAGAGATCATGCGAACCGAGGGTGGCGATTTGGTCCGATATCAAATTATGTGAGATGCTGGTGTTGCGAGAAGATTGGGCATATAGCCAAATATTGCCCTCGTGTATGCACCCCGTTGGATTTTGTTCCCACATGTGCGGACTGTGGGAAAAAGAGACTATGTGAGCACGTGTGTGGCTCAAAAGAGATGACTGACATAAAGGTCGCAACGAATGAACCAGATAAGTGCTTATCCTCTTTGTATGTGGAAGTTGACAAAGGTGGAGTTACTTCGTCGACGGAGACTTCGAGAGCAAGTAAAAGCAAGGACACTGGATCTCACGATCGAGACTTGGTAGAACTTGTGAAGAGCTTGGAATGTCAAGTCAATTGGTTGCATGTGGAGCGAGATAACGAGAGGATCAAAATAGCGAAATTAGAGGAAAATCAAGAGAAAATGGCCGAGGTCCTAGGAACTTGGGAAAAGCAAGTACGAATGTTGAAAAATGAAAACAAGGGGTGGAAAAGAGTAAACAAAAGCTGGAGGCAAGATCTTGTGAAGCCCGAGAGTGAAAACGTGGTCTGGGACTTGAGATCCGGCTTGATGGTAGCCGACTGCTTTGGAGTTGCGATCGAAGAAGAGCTCTCAAGAGACGAGGATGACCTAATGAGGAGAGTCGAGGGAATGGAGCATGAAATTGAGAAGGTACAAAGCATAATCCGTCGATATAGTGATCAAGCAGGTAAGGCATGTGAGGAGTTCCACCTAGAGCTAGAAAGAATGAAAAATGCCCAAGCAGAGAGCGATGAGAGAGTTGGACGGATAGAAAAAGAGAATGCAAAGCTGAGTAGCAAGCTTGGTAGGTGGATGAATCGGAAAGACGATGTGATGCGAGGACAAGTAGAGGACCCAAAAGTAGGAAAATTGGAGGAAGAGCTAAAAGTGGTGTTGGATAGGTTGGATGCATTTGGAACGGAGTTAGAAAGAACGAAGAATGAATTGTTGAAGAAGGTAGATGATCTGGATGAAGAAAATATGAGTAGGATTTGGGAGGAAAGATCGATTAGAGAGGAAGTCCAGAAGTTGACCGTTCGAGTTGAGAAGAGGGAAGATATTCCCCTCGGATCTGCAAAAAGGGTGAGAGAGGATAAAGAGATGGAGCAAATATGGAATCGGTTCCGAGGTATCGACTGTGACCTGTTCCAATATCAGAATGATATTGAGCACAACAAACAAGGATTAAGGGACTTAGCGGCGAGGCTTGAATCATTGAGGAGCACAACGAGCAATGGTAATTTTTCAGGCCATTTGTCGGGTCAGGTAGAAGCTCTGCGAGGCAGAGGTTGGAGATGAAAAAAATAGACGAGGCAATGGATGTTGGTGAGGATGGCTTGAGTCTGATTAGGGTTTGCTTTGCGGATTGCGAGTCAGAGATATGAGGACGGATGGACCAAGTGTTTTGTACACTTAGGAACTGAAGTGGCATTTTTCGGGGTTTTTAGGTCGACAAGGTAGTTAGTACGTGCGGGTTTTGCGAGGACGGGTTGACCATGGCATTAGTGGCTGGATTTTGGCTTGAGTGGTAGCAAAGAGGAGATATGTCTCATCGGGATGTCCACGGGGAGTTTATGTGTGTGTGTCGTGATTGGGATGGTTGGGAAAAGATCCTTTCTTTTGTCTCCTAATTCTCGAGATGCGGGAATGAAAAGAAAATGAGAAAAATATGTGTTTGTGTATGTGTGAGTGTGGCTACGCGCCTATGTGGGCCGATAGGTGGGTGGACCCACTTTGGCCGGGTGGTCAAAGCCACGAACCGACGTCGGTTTCGCATAGGGCTAGCTGTCTGTGTGTCGTGCGCTGCGTTGGGTTGGTAGATGGGTGGAACAAACTCGATCGGGTGGTCGAGTCCACGAGTCGCATCCAGCTTCAGCGTAGGCCGGCAAGTGTGAGTAAATGTGAAAAAAAAAAATGATGAAAAAAGAGAGAAAAAAATTGTGGAAAAAATGAATGAGAAGAATTCCTCGCTCGAGGGGGGACATAAGAGAGGTGAGAGAGCATGATGCTCGGATGGGAATATATGTGTTTGTGTTGTGGGGATTTGGGTTATGTGTGGGCTCCCGATGAAACATGTCAAATTGAAGCTTAAGCTCGGCTAGGATTTTGGTTGCAATGTGTCTGTGGAAATCTTGGACTTGAGGAATCCAATCGTGCTAGTTGCATTGTCTGTCTACAAATCTTCCGGAAGTGTTCAGTTTGGCTCTTAGGTGGTATGACAACTTGAGAAGTCCGGAATCACGTCGACGATGAGTGATCTTGTTAGAGTGAGCTCGTGTTAGGCTTGAGTGGTCTTTGTCGTGTGTCCATCAATTTAGGAGTGGTGTGGTGGTGACCTAGCATATGATCTAGTCGACGAGCAAGAAAAACAGAGAGATAGACAGGAAGGCAAGCGGGTAGTGGAAACCTTAGGTAGAAGGGGAATGAACAATCGGCGAGAGAACCCAGCTAGAAACGGAAAATGGAAGTGGGGAATGGTTTTGATTATATATGGTGTGTGTGGAAAGTGTGTTGAGTATGCATGTGGAACAAAGATTTGTGACGTGTTGAATGAGTAGTCGAGAAGAGTGACGAGAGTGAATGTGGACATGTCTTCTGTTTGCATGTATGTATGTTGTGCGTGACGAGAATGCATGTGTGATGCGGGATCGTGATGTGTGTGTTAAGTATATATGTGTGATGTGGATGAAGGATATGATTGTCTTTTCATTTTGGTGTACATATTGTGATTTGATGAAGAAAGGTTCTAATGTTTTAATGAAGTTTGCAGACAGGTGGACATGGCGGTGAAGATGCGAGAAGATGGACAAGGATGGTAAGTGAAATGATTGGATTTTGGGTACTGACAAATGATTGTATGAGTATGATTTCAGGTGCTACATTGAGGAAGAAGAGTATGGTCATGCAAGGTAAGGATTTGTATTTGATTGAGTGATGATCACATGTTGGAACTGGAGTGCAGGTAGCATATCGCTCGTCGAAGACGACTTCGCAATTAAGAAGAGGGGAGTATGTTAGCTCCGAAAATGGTTGATTTTTATGCTCTAATGTGGTTTTATTTGGCAGGAAATTTGTTTGATTTCAGGTATTGCAGAATGAATTTGATAATTGATGAGAAGCATGCGGAGATATTGATTGCAGGGATGTGGAGAAAAGGTTTCACCTGAAAAAGGCCATTGTGCTTTTGATGGTGGAGGATATTTGATCATCAAGGGTTCTGAGAAGGTCTTGATAACACAAGAGGAGAAGTCCAGAAGGCTTATTTGCACGTCCTTACGTAATGGTAAAGGTTTTCATGCAAGATATCCCTTGGCAAATAAGGGAATGACATCAAGGATTTCAAACGTGATAGTGAGCTTCAAGTATGATGTTGAGAAAGAAGGGGGATGGTAGGAGCATTGATATGGGTGATAACTGGCTCTGCTGCAGTCCTCGCAGTTCGATTGGTTGGTATTGGGCTAGCTCAATCATTGTGGAGCAGTCTTAGCATTGTTGTTGCCTACATTTGGGGAGCTTATATATTCAAGGAGTCGACTCAAAATCATGCACTTTCTTTGTTGTCTGTTTCATTATGGTGATGAGCATGCTTGAAGTGGGCTTTATGGTTGGATTAGAAAGTAAAGAAGATGCTGTTGTTCCCCAAGATGAGCATAAGGTTGATTCGCTGAACAAACTTGATTCACCTCCCCTTCTTAGAGACTCTGAACCATCGGGTAGAAGCGGTAATAGATATGCAAGAGGAGTGCAATCCGGTTTACATATTCTTTTTAAGGGAATCGGCCTGGCCACAGTTGTTGGTGTTTTGAATGGAAGCTTCTTAATTCCTTTGAAATATGCACACGAGCGGTACCAATGAAGACGACTGCAGTTCTGGATGCCAAATGGATCCGATTATTTTTCAATCTTACAAATCCTTTGTTTGTTTCATGACATCATGGCTTGTTTTGATATATACGCCTTTAAAGTTTACATGGTGGGGGGGATATCTTATCTGAATCCACGTGGGGGGGGGTTGCAGCGAGAGTGGAGGTTGAAATAGGGGAAGCTTTTTGGGTAACGGGAGCCCAAGTAGGAGGTACAAGGGGAATTCCATCAGGCAGCAGGGCAGACAGCCTTTTTCTCTGTTTTTTGTGGTTCTTCAGGTCTCTGTGCAGGCAGTAGTGGATGAGGTCCTCTGGAGTACAAGAAGGCGAGGAAAGGGATCAAATAGCGAGCGAGGAGGCGTCTTCTATTCGAAGTAAGCACGGGGAGTGGTCTCGCTCGGGGTTGGCACATTCCGTGCTATTCTGGCATCAGTTCTAGAGCCCCATCGCTCAGCCATCTCCTATCCCTTATTCAAAAAAAGTGGTGGGCTACTGGTTTCTTGTACAGAAAGGGAAAGTTTCGAGTCTGTACAAGTGTCAAAGGGGAGCAGGCAAGAGTAGATTGTTGAGGAGTTGCTGAAAATGGGGGTGACTGTGAGAGGAGGCAGCAAGGGAGTGCCTGCCTAGAATCAAAAGGGAGTAAAAAAGGTAAAATCAAGCCTCAGTTGGAGGTTCGAAAAGAGGAATGAGAGCAACCTTCTGAAGACCGAAAGGAATATGTAACCGAGGGTGCAACGCTTCTTATGAGGGATTAACCAAAGGCTAAGCCACTAAACTGCTGGAGGATGGGAAGAGCTACTGGAAGGAACGCAGCTTCTCATTAAAGATGATGCCATTGGAACATCTTGGACATTTGTCGAGAAAAAGACCGATTATATATGTAGGAAAGGCAGAGATGGACAAAATTTTGGGCCTCGTAGTTTTAGAGCAGTCCACTAGATTATTCAAGTGTTCAGAACGTATGAAAATACACAACTTGATTTAAGAGAATTCAAGATTCTCTTCTGCAGGATAGATGTGCTGGTGATAATCATGGCCACAACAATCGACAAAGTCTTTGAAGAGCATGCAATTTAGCATGTCAATCCCCAACCATTGATCACATGATGCATTGCATAGTGAAGAAGGGAGGACAACTGCCATTTCGACATTGGAGTCAAGAGCGTTTTTAGTAGGCACTCAACCAAGGAATACTGTTTCCAACATAAAGTGTTGGGGGCAGTGTCCTATGAAGGCACACGGTACTGGAGAGAGCACAGTCAGAAAACAGAAGTGCTGGGGGGGGGGGGGGTGGTCCTTAGCTGCTGTTCGCAATTCGTACAGTTTTTAGGAGGGGCTAGAGCACACATGGGGAAAAGATCCGAATGTCGAAAGTGTGAAGCGAAGAACCTTGAGAATATCTGCACCGAGGGTATTACTGTCTTCAATCAGGTGTGATCTTTGTCTGTGAATTGCCAAAGAACAACAGACTTGAAGGAAGAAAGAACCACTGATAACCGCGGACAGGAACCAGAGGAGTTTATAACAGATGTACTCAATGTGGAAGCGTTTAGACAAACAACTGTTAGTAATATCTTGGTGGGGAGCTGTTGTGTGACATGTCTCTTCAAATGTATGTCGAATGTGTGTTGGCAACAAGAATGATACTTTATGGTCAAATTCCACTACAAATCAAGAGCGACAATGTATAAGAAATTCTATATCTGATAGTGTTATAGCACAAGGCATAGATGAACGCTTGTCTGCATTGGAAAATTTGCGTTTCATGCAACAATTGTGTTGCATTAATTCACCCAGATCTTAGCAAGAGAATGCATGCGCAAAAAACTCAGCGTACGAGAATTTCCTTGGCAAGATTACAGAGCAGGCTGGAAGGGCGTTTTGGTTTGTCTGAAGCACACAGCTGCTCAAGCTCTTTGGAAGTTGACAGAAAGGATTCTTATGATTCTGCAGATTGACTTGATATGCAGGTAGCTAATGTCGTTGGTGGAAAGGAGGAAGCAGGCTTTGGAGACTGTCATAAGGGTGCTGTACAAAGTGGGGAAGAGATCTCGAGAAAAATGGCATGTTTTGATGTCGAATTTGATGATGTCCGTACTTTACCACATAGCGAGGAGATACAATTTATATACAGATGGTGAATTTATCGCTGGCAGCAGATGTTAGGAGAAGTTCTTGTTGCAGGAAAACTCAGAAATTTATTAACTGGAATGCATACTTTTTGGGGAACAATGGAGTATGTTTATGTTCTTGGTCATCAACTGTTGTCTGCACAGCTTCAGGGCGCAAATTGAAAGTTCTCATGACACTAACGTTTCTCTGATTAAATACACTGGAGGGTGACCTTAAAGAACAAAGAAACAACCTTGGATTGATATTTGAAGGGACAGAGTTCAGTATAGCAACAGTGAAGCCTTAAATCGAAAGAGTTTATGAAGTGATACCTATTAATTCTACTGTTGGCATTTGTGGACTACATCTGAGTCGCATGTTCCAATAGACAGAGCTAGTAAGATGTAAGTGTTGATCTATGTGGGTTGAATTCTATTGTGCAGCAGTTCAAATATCAAAACACCTTGTTGAATTCTTTCGCTCGACCTGCTGTCAGGTAATCATAGTATGTTGTTACTCATGCTTTAGGCTGCATGCTAAACTTTTGTTGCTAGATCACTTCTCCATTTAATACTATGCATGGTGTAGCTCAAATATGATTTATGTGAGAGCATGAAATCACTAGAAAAATAGAAGGTGTGATATTATTTTGCACGCATTAAGAATAAGCATGGCTTGTTATTAGAATCTATGTGACTTCTGTGTTCCGTGATGTGTTTTGATGGAAACATGCGAATGTTTTAACACTCATGTGTTTGATGAATGAAATCGGTTGTATTCCGTTTGTAATGCGGACTTGTTCTAATGGGAAGACAATGACTTCTCCAAAAAAAAAAAAAATGGTATGACCCTGGGAAAGAGATTATAGAATGGAGTGATAACGAGAGAGGTGTTTCTTAAACATTTGGTATAGACATAGCTGTCGACATCTTAGAAAAACATAATTTGAAACTCATATGTGGAAGAAAAATTTGAGTTCTTTACAGAGAAACGATCTGTGTCCATTTTTCTCTGCTCGAAATTACTGTGGTGAACTCAGAGCTCAGAGAACGTAGAAAGAGGAGTGTTAATATCTTCGATTAAAATTGTGACTTTTGCAAATATGTAATCAGATTATACAAAGGAAGGATTCCTCGAGAAATAATTGCGGGCTCTAAGTAATCCAAGTAAACCGATTTCGAGGGGTTTAAACCAAATTAAGCCTCGTATAATCATCTTTTCCTGCGGCGTTAGAGCTGTTCATTTGGTGCGTCTGCCGGGAATTAGCTTGGTACGTCTCTATAAGAGAGTGCCATAGGTTCGCCTAGCGCCACAGGTTGGCCGAGCTTGCGGACCCCACGATCTAGTACATGAGCGAGGGGAGCTCATCATCAGGAGCAACACAAACTCAAAGAGAGGAACGCGCTCAGAGAAGAGCCCTTGAAAGAGAAAGGAGAAGGTGGGAACCGCCAGGTGAGTGGACCTCGATTGGTTCGAAGAAATCAGTCAAAAACGTGTACTCCCGTAGGAGGGTCGCGAATCAAGTACGACAATTTGAAGGAGGGATCCTGAAGCCACGTGTGCTAAATTTTTGGGATCGAAGTGATATTGACATCACACCTCTGTTCGAAATGGCTCAGCGGATTTCAGTTCACTTAGGGGACTTCACCAAGTTTTCGGGTACTTGGGACGAAGATCCAGATAGTTTTATCCAGTTGTTTGAGGTTACTTGTGAGGCCAATGACGTAGTTGACCAGGAGCAAAGGTTGAGAATTTTTCCGGCTATTCTCCGTGATGAGGCAGCCAATTGGTATGGGAATCTGACACCACAAGAACGTGGGACTTATCAAATGCTCAAGGAAGCCTTCTTGGCAAAGTTTCGACGACAAGGCTTCCAAGATAGATTGGCCCAACAAATGGATTATTTGCGACAAGGAGTCAATGAGAGCATCGACAACTATATTCAGAGAATGGAGACTTTGGTAAGAAAGATGGGCGTGAATGCCCCGAATGATGAGACATTGAAACGTAGATTCATTTCAGGATTGCGAGATCCTACGGCACAGCAGCACATCAGCCTGACAAGACCTGCAACTTTAATGGACGCTAAGGAACAAGCGAGGCTGTGGGAGGAAGTACAATTAGGCCAACAAAGGAAGATGGAACTCTTATACGAGCCTATGGGAGGCCCAGGAAACATAGTACATACCGATGAAAGATCATGGCCAAGGAAGTCCCGCATTGACGACCCCAGCTTTTGTAGCTTCCACTAGCACGCCACGCGAGGTAAAGCCTGCGCTAACCGAAGAACGAATATTGGAATTGGTCACGCAAGCTATAAAAGCTGCCACGATAACTCAAGAGACATACACAGTAAAACCAGAGGTCACAACAAACCCGAATAAAGTGTTTCGATCAAATACATGGTGTGGAAAGTGTCATGGTTACGGCCATTTGGCTTCAGAATGCCCTACAGTCTCGAGAGTATTCACAGATAGGTCGCCACCTAGGATACGTTGTACTTTTTGTGGGAGGACAAATCACACAGAGGACCGATGTTACAACAAGAGAGCCTATGAAGAGAGGACCATGAAATCAGGAGATACAAGAGAAAGACCTTACACGGGATTACCCGCTCAAAGTGTCCCACCTACATCTCGTTGGGAAAACAGACCGAATTATGGATATGGTGCTCAGGGCCAAGGAGGAGACTATCCAAGAGGAGCCGTACGTGATCAAAGAAGAGATGGTCCAATCCAGTGCTGGAGATGTCATGGCTTTGGCCATACCCAATCTAGATGTCCAAACGAAAAGAAGCCAATTGATTATACCCCGCTATGTAGGTACTGTAGTGGGGAGGGCCACTTTGATGAAGATTGTCCAAAACGAAGAGCTACCGCCGGCAAGGAAAAAGGACCAGTAGGATCCTCGAACTATGTTGATACTCAGATGCATCCCACATCAAGAGCTCAAGAGCACGTTCCTACGATCGGAGTAGTGTTCAAGACACCGAACCCTCAAGAAGGCTCTAGCTCGTCAATGCACTTTGTGGATGCTTACGAGGCCAAGAAACCACACAAAGATCCAACTGTGGAAGTAGTCACAAGGACTCAAGAGTACTCGAAGAAGAATTCAGGAGGCGAAGGTGAAGAAGGAAGTCAAGAGAGGATAGCGGAACACGAAGAGGTAGAAAACCAAGTTAGAGGATTTGTCGAGCGGCAAGAGTTTGAGGATGGGGAAGAGATTGAGATCCTTCCACCAGTAACCAAGGAGTTTGTGCCGGGCATAGCACCATTCCCTGAAAGATTGAAAGCTCCTAAGATTAGAAAGGAAAAACAAAGTTCGGAAGAAGTAGATATTGTGAAGTTACTCGCTGACACTGAAGTCACGCTGGACATTGGCACATTGCTAAAATGTTCGCCTGTTTATAGGAAACAATTCTATAACGAATATATAAAGAAGCCAAGGAAAGCTCGAGACAAAAATAGACAAGATAAAGATGTCCAAGGTATCATTCAAAGCATTACGACGCAAATTGATTCGAACGCTCCAGCTGTGACGGTCGAGATTAAAGGGTATGCAGTCCCTGGTGCTCAATTAGATAGCGGAGCCGCAGTCAACCTGATGACGGAGTTCATGATGAAAGCTTTAGGCCTCAATCACATGGAAGAAACGCCGATGTCTTTGAGGATGGCGGATCAAACACAAGTGAAGCCTGCGGGTCTGTTGAAGAATGTAAGCACAGTTGTGGGCGGTCTAGAGTTTAAAGTTGATTATCTGATAGTAAGACCAAGGACCTCGGAGGCTACCTTCTAAATCCTACTTGGACGACCTTGGCTGGTGCAAGCCGAATGTGTGCATGACTGGCGCACAGGTTTTATTTCGATAGGGCCAAAGTCTGATCGGATTCAAATACAAGTATCCCCACCCTCGAGCAACAAGAAGAAGACAATAATAGTCGATGAGATGGAAAGGAAAGAGAAGGAGAAAGCAAGGCACGAGAGTGCACGAGCTAGATTTTCTTTGAACACGGACACCTACAAGAATCTGCTTCAAGACGGGTTCAACTTGCAGCTCTTTAAGAATCAAGACACGAAGATGGGAGAGTATCAAAATCCATTGCTTTATAACGACGATTCCGATCAGGAACTACTAGGATGGTTGGCAAGTACAGGCGAGGCTTAGTGCTATACAATGCACATCGACCCGGTGGAGAAGGAGAAGAAAATGAGCCAGGTGGTGGATCCTCATGCAAGGAGGGAATACTCTTCGAAAAATAGAAAATGCTCTTTTAGAACTCGTGATCGAGGATATCATCAAAAGTTGACAAGGAACCAAGAAAGTCAACTATCGTCTAGCACCAAGAGAGTACATAATGCCATGAGCAAGGGTACATGCAAGGGGGAGCACGAGGGCAAAGGTAGATCCGGGAGAGAAAAGTGGTGTGTGGATCACGACAGTTCTAGCAAGGAATTAGTTGATCGAAAGGAGAACCTCTTGAAAGCAAGAGATAAGGAGAACCAAGGTGTTGGTAAAGAGAGGATTTTCATACATGAAGGATTGGAGAAAAAACATGCATTAGGAATTGCACCAGAAAAGAGTACAGAGAGTAAAGTGCTTCATGCAAAGAATACGTGCAGGACTGGCGATGGCCTAAAGGAGTTAGGATTGGCCCATGCCGAGCATGCCAGAGTTATTCGAAGGAGGTTTGATTGGATTAAATGTCAGTATAGCGAGCCGAACGTACAAGGATCGATAGGTGAATGTGCATGGGTAGGACTTCGAGTGAGCCGTTGGATGATGGCACTTTTTTGTGTGATTTGGGTGTTCTCACGAGAGATGTGTGGTTGGATACGAGAACGAAACGAGAAGGCCTTTCTCTACTTGTTCATTCCATTTACCTTTTGTTTGTTGGAATTGCAGAAACTGGTAAACCAAGTGTGCTACTATGTAGGATCACTGAGGACTAGGCAACTAATGGCTGATCGCTAGGGAGTGATGACGGAGCTCCTCAAGTTGAGCCTGACTCGCCTTAGAGAAGTTGTCGGGATTCGAGTACGATGTGAGACTGCATGAGACATTCCGGGGGACTCACATTCTAGGACACCTAGGGATGGGTATACGAGGGACTAAGGCATAGCTGGTTGTAGTTACCAAGTGAAAAGTTGAATCGATGAATACATATGTAGTGTCTATAGCTGAGAGGATGAAGTGAAGAAGTGGTTGACCTGTCAAAGGATAGAGTGTATCTGTTTTGCTTGTATGTGTGGGAACAGTGGGAAAAGTCCCTTTCTTCCTCTCCCTAATTCTCAGGACCTGGGTGAACTAATTTACTATGAAAAGGAAAACGAAAAAGAAAGAAAAGAAAAAGAAAATGTGTTGTGTGATCGTACCAATGCGCTATGGTGGGCTAGTAGGTGGGTGGATTTATCCTCGCCGGGTGGTTAGGACCACGAGCCGCAGCTAGTTTCGCCATAGGCTTGGGATGTATATGTCTGTGTCTTAGCTACGCGCCATAACGGGTTGGTAGGCGGGTGGAGCCATCGTGGCTGGGTAGTCACGACCACGAGCCGTATCCAGCTTCGTTATGGGCTAGCTGATATATGTTATGTGTGATCATTTTGTGTTTGTGTGTTGTGCGCTGCATTGCGTTGGTAGATGGGTGGAATCAACCTGATCGGGTGGTCAGGTCCACGAATCGCATCCAGTGTCAATGTAGGCCAACGTGTGAATATAAATAAAATTTTCATATGAAGTTATTCCCCACTCCTGAGGGGGAGAGAAAGAGAGGAGAGGGCAATGATCGCCTGGAAGGGAATGTTAGTTGCTTGTGTGATTAGTATGTGTTGGCTTGCGACAGATCAGCTCACTTTGGATCGACGTTCTTGAAGGCACAGAGACTGTATATGTACTTATGGATGAGGCTCTAGCGAGGTAATGCTATGGTAGTGCTTTATAACTTGTGTGCTCTATCTGAGGGTTTTTCTAGTATGTGTGACACTCTAGGGTTCTGATGTATGTCTTCACTTGTACTCGAATTTCGATGATTTTTGTAGGACGACGATGGGGATCCTTCGGGAACGTCTAGTCATGAAATGGTTGTACATAGCGAATAGTAGGTCAATAAAAAGGGTTATGCATTTTGGGTATCTTTGCATCTCCGATCGTGTTCATTTCAGTTGTCGTTGTTCATTTCAGTTGTTGTTATTTTCTTTTCTGTTTGCCGCAATAGTAGTTGCATATCTAAAACATGGAAAGGGTGCATGTGTTATTCTGGTTGAGATCATTGTCATAATGGAATGTATGAGCAAAGTAATGCATGGCTGAAATGGAATTGCATATATGTGCATGTTCTTGGATCGTTTTGGAAGTGACTGATTTGAATGTATTTACGAGTGATTTTTGAGCACTAATAGCTTCGATGAGTGCAGGTTCAGTGGAAATGGCGGCTCGATGGAAAGGTAGGTGAACTAATTGAAAATTGACATGTTCATGGTTGTTTGAGTTTTATTTCAGCATGAACGGCTTGTCGAGGACGACTTCGCAAATAAGAAGAGGGGAGTATGTTAGCTCACAAAATGGTTGATTTTTATGCACTAATGTGTTGCTATTTGGCCGAAGAAGATGTTTGATTACAGGTACTTGAAAAGTGATCAAATGTTTGAAGGGAGATATTTGCAACTACATGACGACATCATGATCAAAATGAACTGGAAACTTGATATTACTGTTGGTCAACCCAATATCAGTTAATATTGGGTAGGAGGACTGATGTTTTTCAAGAAGCTGCCACTGTCCTTGTTTTGCTCAAGGAAGCCATTCAACAAAGGGAATTGCAGAAAGGCAAATTTCTATATGCTGAAGCTGTAAACAGAGAGCAGGATAATGCTGACCACTCTCGTAGATAAGTGGCAAATATTAGTCTTTCTTCAGAAGTTATTCTCTAACACACAGTTTTACAGCTATGGATTCTTCACATAAGTCCGGGGATGAAATAAAATCGTGGAATCCTTCTTGTAGCGCATTTCAAAATTATAAGTTCATTGATAAGCAGCAGTCCGGAGATAGGACAGGCTTCCACTGATCTAGCCATTCAAGATCAATGCGTGATTTTTTTAGGCCATGGCAAAAGCCGGTGATTTTTGGAAGTTTATGAGTTTCAAGCTTGGACTTAGGGCCGGACCTGCCATTGCTTCTAATGGTACCTTAGAGAGTGGAAGTTCAACAAGGATTTTTGATAAGTTGCAGGCGACAATACAAAATATTATAAATGCAAGAGCCAATGCCAGCTCTGATATTGCTGTTTGTCAATTTTCAAATAGATCAAAATTTACCAGCTTTTCGATACTTGGATACATGCCTAAAGGAGATACTTGAGACTTCATTAAGCCCTGCACTTTTAGAACTTCATCTATTTACATGGGAGGATCCTGCTGCAATCCTTGAGAAGCTAGTGATATTTGAGGCTGTTCATCCAATAAGTAACCTTTATGATCTGAAACGTAGGCTTGGATCAGAGCGTCGTTGTTTTGGATATTTTCATCCATCACTACCAGGGGAACCTCTTATATTTATTGAAGTAGCTCTTACAAGGTCAATAGTTGGATGTATACAGGATGTGCTTCGAATTGAAAGCCCCACACCAGAGGATGAAGCTACAACTGCTCTTTTCTATTCTATATCGTCTACACAGCCAGGCCAAGCCCTTTTTTTCCGTTTTTTTGCCAGAAGGAAGGTGGGGCGGATCCGTTTCTTTTCAGGAATGGCTCTGACGAGCGCAGAGGAGTGGGGGGGCATGCCGTTTTTCTGGCAGGACTGACGAAGAACCGAAAAAGGGGGGAACTGCTTATCTGTGGATATGAATGGATGTGCTGGGGGGGGGGCTCTCGTCTTTTTTTGCTGGAATAGGGAGGAGGGAATACGAGCAAAGATCCTTATTTTTTGCTGGGGGGGGGGGGGGGGGTATCCTGAGGAAGTTTTTTTTTGCTTCGTCGATCGAGGAAGGTGTTCTCGGTGATTCAATCGGCCGCTGGTGTTGAGGCTGCTGATTTGAAGATCTCCCTATTTCCTCTATTCGTGCTCTTGTGTCCTACCATAAGGATGCTTGAACTCTTTCGACGGCATCAAATGGAAGAGGGGCTGGAGCTCAAGGCTTTCCTCTGATGCTCAAGGCAGCTACATTCAGAGGTGTCAGGCTCGATTAGGGTGTTGAGGGGCTGGTGTGCACGTACAGTAGGAGGGTATGCTTCCGAGATTCACTGAGAATCATTTGAACAAAAAAGTGATCAACTATGGGCAGAACAGAAGAGGATCAGTTGGATTTCTGATGTGACTGAGACCGAAGTCTTAGATTTCAACTTCAATGGGAAGTATTCATCATCATCGGATGCTGGAGTGGCAGAGAAGTTCAGACAACATCAGAGACCTCACCGAAAAATGGAGTGCAATATTTAAGTAAGCAGATTCGAGGAGCTAGGCCCTTGTGATGGTTGGGTAGTATCGCAAGGGCAGACCAAAGAGGGAGATATAGATTGGTACGGAAGCGCAATAGATTGAGAGGCAGACCGCTAGCTTGCCTTCAAGCTGAAACGAACCTTTGAGACTAGTGGAAGGTCGTGAAGGCTTAGAAAAATACACAGGAACCGTGCTTAATGAAGAAAAATAGAACAGAGTGAATTTGCAGCTATTGATGAGGATGCAAAGAAGCGCCAGAAAGGGAGCATTTTTCTTATCTTGGTGCACATTTGCGTCATGGTCCATCCGCTTCTGTATATGCTGTTGTTGATCTGGTACTTCCTCAGTCTACTCATTTCAATATTGTTGATGCATGTGGGTCTAGTAATATCTACGTTGAAATTGTATGTCTGGTAGCTTTCACGAACAATGTTATCAATCTAGTCCTGTTTTGGTGTAAGTAAGCCGATGCTTGACCGTTCTACCTCATTACGGGTGAAGACTCGAAGTTTTTTTGCTAAACCCAATCCCTTATCTTTCTTGTTGTAGTGTTCTCATAAAAGTGTAGCAATTAATTCTTAGGTATTTTTCTGCG
The DNA here is from genome assembly GCA_020310875.1 of Ceratopteris richardii. Classification (NCBI taxonomy): domain Eukaryota; kingdom Viridiplantae; phylum Streptophyta; class Polypodiopsida; order Polypodiales; family Pteridaceae; genus Ceratopteris; species Ceratopteris richardii. Next base: position 155,375,816 of record CM035435.1, read on the forward strand.
AGTATACGCAGGTATGAAGGTGTGTGTTTGAGCTTTTATGCGCGCAATACTGTGTCTTGTGCTCAACTCTATGTGGCACGGGGTGTTGGTTGCAAGAACTTAAGAACTGGGTATGTGCACATAGTATTGTGGGAACCGACATGATGACTGTGGTGTGATACACTTCGCAGTATTAACCATTGCTGCTATCCCGCGTATCGCAGCTCTATGGAAGTAGTGAACAGAAACAAATGGGCATTGCACTTGAGTTACAAAAAAAAAATATGGGACAGTGTTATCGCAGCTTGGCATGAACATTTATGTCCTTGTGTATAATAAGAGTGTGAACATAAAAGAAAACTTGCCCCATTTGAGGTAAATGGATGCCAACCATGATTTGTGACGAGTGCACTAAGAAGGCAAGCTTTTGGATATGCACAAAAGTTCCTCTTTAGAAAGACTAGTTTCATGTTAAGAGAGTAAGAAGGTAGGAAAGAGGGTTGTGCAAATAAAAGGAAGTGTGAGGGAGTGAGAAAGAGTGCATGAGAGGAAGGGAAAGGTAGTGTGTGTGTAGGTCAGTGTGTAAGCTTGAATATAGAAGGACGAGAGTGTGTAGAGGACAAGTATGTGGGCAAAAGGAAAAAGAGCAAAAGGAAGTGGGGAAGGGCAAGTGCAAGAGAGAACGAGGAATCAAGTGGACTCGGGAAGTGTGAGTAAGGGGAAGGAGAGAAAAGGTGCGAGAAGGTACATATAAGCGAGTGGGTGAGAAAGAAAGAGAAAGGTCGCGATAGGTAATCACTAAAGTTGGATACCCATTTGTGCATGTATTTGCCCAGATCCTCCATCAATACTTTGGAGTGAAATTGTGGACTTAGGGAGACCAAAACTGACCCAACATTAGAAAGTTTGGGCAAAATATCATTATGCATAGGCGTTTTTCCTTGGACTAAGAGACCTGTTCAGATGCTCTTGCCATGTCTTATATACTTAACTCAATATCTGATTTCTTGTTACCTCACATTAAAAATTGCAAGAGCTCCCAAGAGACTTGGGAAGTACTTTCTTCATACTTCCCATCAAGTATAAGGCCTAGGAAGAACCAGCTATGGATGGAGTTTACAACCTTGAAAAAGCAACCAAATCAAAGTGTAGATGACCATGTAACCAAGATGAAGGATGTGGCTGACTAGTTGTAAGCATTGGAGAAGAGATAGAAGAGGAGCATATAGTAAGACAGATTATAAATGGCATTAAAGCTGATGATAAGTGGGAGTCCTTCACCACAACAATGGAACTTTATATGGATATGGAGATACCTGACCTCAACACCTTGATGGGGCAACTCTTCATCCATGAGACAAAGCTCAACAAGAATGGAGACAACTCTAGAGGTAACCAATCTTCTTCCCTTTACACAAATATAAATAAAAGTAAGGATAAAGGTAAAGGCAAAAAGAATGAAGAAGAGGCTAGTGAACTTCACAGGTAGAGGAAGAGGTACTAGAGCAATATATGTGGCCTAACCAATCACACCACAGAAGAATGCTTCAAGAACACAAGGAATCAGAGAGGAAGAGGCTTCAATAGAGGAGGCTATGGACAATCTAGAGGCAGGTTCAACAATGGAGGAAGCAACTATTATCACAACGACAACCAAGGCTACAACAACAATTATCAAGGAGGGCTTAGGAGTAGAAGAGATTATAACAACTACATAGAAGACCAAGAGGATTCATTACTGATCATGAACATGACATCCAAGCAAGGTAAAGATGATGAACATCTTTTCTATATTGATTCTGGTTGTTCTAATCATGTTGCTAGAAATGTAGCATTGATATCTGATCATGAAGAACCTGAAGGGAAGCATGAAGTTTAGACATGTGATGACACTAGACATTCTGTTAAAAAGATTGGAAATGTCAAGGCTTCTGATGGTAACATGAACCTTTTAAGTAAGGTCGTATATGTGCCAACCATAACAAAAAACCTTATCAGTGTTGGACAGATTGTTGAGAAAGGCTTACATGTCAAATTCACAAGATATGGAGCATATGTGGAAGACCCTCAACAAGGCTTCAAGAGGATTGCAAATTAAGGTGAAAAATTTGGTAGAATCTTTATATTTGAAGTTGAAGATACTAGAGCATTGCACTCTTCAATTACAAGGATCAAAACCTATTTGAATTAGAGATATGGCATAAAAGGCTAGGTCATATAGGTGAAAGAACACCAAAGCAAATATGCAGGGATCAGAGTGTGCTTGGGATTCCAAATGTGTCCAAGCAACACATGATATACAAATGTGAAGCATGCCAATTTGGCAAAGCTCACATGCAACCATTCAAGAGAAAGAGGTATATGTATGAAGTTTACTTGGAGCTTGTGCACACTGATGTGTGGGGTCCTAGTAGAGAGCCATCAATCTCAGGATCAAGGTACTATGTTTCATTCATAGATGATTACAGTAGATGGACAATCCTTTACTTCATGAAGCATAAAGATGAAGTCTTTAATTGGTTTAAAAAATATTTGGCATTGATTGAGAACCAAACAAATAGAAGCTTGAAGAGGATAAGATCTGATGGAGGCGGTGAGTGTTTCTCACATGAATTTGATTCATTCTTACAAGATAGAAGTATAAAGAGAGAAGTCATAACAAGATACACTCCTAAACTAAATGGAGTGGCAGAGAGGAGGAATAGACTGATGGTAGAGGCTGCAAGATCAATGTTGAATGAAAAGAAACTACCAAATTACTTATGGATTGAGGTTGTTTCCATAGCCACATACTTGATTAACAGGCTCCCATCCAAATCCTTGGATGGAGGAACACCATATGAGGCATGGAATGGTAGGAGACCCTCATTGGACCATTGTAAAATCTTTGGGTGCATTGCCTATGCACATATACCCTCACTATTAGAGGGAAGCTTGATCCAAAAGCTGAAAAGCGTATATTCATTGGCTATGATAAAAACCAGAAGGGATATAGGTTATACAATCCCATGAACAAAGGGTTTACAATTAGTAGGGATGTGGTGTTTGATGAAAATAATTCTTGGTTTGAAGATGATTGTAGGAAGATCAAGTTACCTTATGACTTGGAAAGTGATTTTCCAACTTTCACTTACGAAGATCAACAAATACCAGAAGATGTCAACTCAGAGGATGAAGAGCAGATTGACTTCAAGGCTTGGAAATCAAAGGGCAAGAGCAAGTTCAAGCAATTGGAAGACATTCCAGAGTCTTCCAATCAAGCACTCAAAAGATCTCAAAGGGAGAGTAAAAAACCTATAAGGTATGGCTATGACACATCATCAGTGACCAAGCATTCTATGTATATGATTAAAGACTTTATGTCAAAAGAGCCCTCTTCATTTGAAGAAGCCAGTGAGAAGAAAGAATGGAGAGAAGCCATGCAGGAAGAAATTGAAGAACTTCAGGAAAACAACACTTGGGATTTGGTTCCCAAGAAGCCAAGCATGGCATCAAGCAAATCAAAATTTCAGATGATGGAAGAGTTTAAGATCAGTGACCTTGGTTTGTTAACATACTTTCTTGGATTAGAACTTGTATACATAGATTTTGGTGTGTTTATTACTCAGAGGAAGTATATTCATGATATGTTGGTAAAATTCAAGATGGAGAACACTAAAATTGTAGGTACACCCATGGAACTCAATGACAAACTGAGTTCTCATGAGGGAGAACTTCTTGAAGATATTACAGGTTACCAAAAACTTTTTGGGAGTCTCAATAATGCCACCCTAACAAAAGTGGCCATTTGTTATGGAGTAAGTACATTAAGCTTGTTTATGCATACACCAAGAAAACCTCACTTGGAAGCTACCAAGAGGATCTTAAAATATTTGAAGCGAACCATAAATGAAGGGTTGTTTTATCCTTTCACTTCTGATTTGAACATCAAGATGTATTCTCATGTAGATTGGGCTGGCTCCAAGGATGATAGGAGGAGCACCTCTAGCTACTTATCGTTTGCAGGTTCAAAGCTAATATCATGGTCATCAAAGAAGCAACCAACTGTGGCATTGTTATCTACAGAGGAAGAATACAGAGGCTTAGCAAATGCAACACAAGAGGCTATGTGGCTCAAACTACTTTACATAGATTTGGGGCTACATTCTTATACTCCAATGATTTTTGGAGACAATGCTAGTTCACTTCATTTGGCTTCTAAACTTGTATATCATGCAAGGAATAAGCACATTGAAGTGCACTATCATAATATAATAGAGAAATTACTTAGCAAGGACATTCAATTGTCCTATGTATCAACTCATTTGCAATGTGCAGATATGCTTACAAAGTCTTTGGATGGAACTAAGATGAGCAGGTTCAAGATGATGATTGGATTGCAGGAAATCAAGGAGAAATGAAGACCAAGCATGCTAGACTTGAGGCGGATCTATTGGTGCGAAAGAATCCAAGCCTACATACTTGGATAACTAGCATATCTCTCATGTAGTCGCATATGATCATTCCCTTGTAAAAGTCAATCACCTTTTATCTTTGTAAAAGTGCCTATGTTTAGTACAGTACTCTCACGTGGAGTTAGGAGGCATAAAATCTCGAGTTATTTGGTAAGTGATTGAGGAGAGAATAAATCCTATTGTTTAGGACTCACTTTATGGTGACAATTTGAATTTGAATTCAAAGCTTGGCTCCAACTTCAACTATAAAAGAGGATAAAAAAGGTTCGTGTGAATGAGCCCGATTAGATAGATAATTTTGAGAGCAACTTATGTGATTAGTGAGCTCACTCTATAGCTCTGTCACTACCCTCACATTGCGCAATTGAACATTACCAATGTCATTGTATTTCTATGTCATCTAATACATATACATTGATTACTTCTCTACTTCACTTTTCTGCTATGATCATCTCAAAAAAGTGAACTTCTCAGAGCTTGTTTTCAGTGCATGGTTGATCATTTGATATGATTTAAAGCACTATATATTCAATATACTGTCTACTTCATAGGTACAAAGTTTCATTATCATTGGTTTTCTCAATCTTGAGATATCCTCATATCTTTACTCTCTAGTCTATACTTTGAAGCACCCCGAAAATATCGAGCAAGTACTCTAACTTGTTGAGCTTCATTCTGAGTGTGTAGTCCATATTTTTTATTGAAATAGCTCATGATTGGTAGCTATCTAAGCTAATTATATACCATCAAAATGAATTTGGCTAATTGTTAGCTCGTCGTGAGCACTATTCATTCTATTGAACATGCGTAGAGATAAAAATAGCAAGTCTATGATCTTGGTTCAACTTTCTACTCATTTGTATTGATCCATTGATTAGAGGATCATTTTCCAAAGCACATAGGTGATTATTTGTGATCATTAGAAAGCTAAAAGGGCCTATTACACTCTCTACCATTTGTTCTTGGCTGGTGTGAAGCAGGATTTTGTAACACCACTTCATCTCTTGAGTCTATCCACCATCTCCTCCAACATTGGCTACAACAAAAGGTTGGATTTTGCATCAGAAGGATGTGAATAATTCTTTCTCACATGGGAAGTTACATGAAGAAGTATACATGGACCAACCACAAGGATATGATGATTCAAAGCATCTTTAATATGTTTGCAAATTGAAAAAAGGTTTATATGTGTTTAAACAAGCCCCTCATTATTGGCATGCAAGGATTGCAGACTATTTAACTTCCATTGGATTTTGTATGTGTGATTTAGATCACTCATTATATGCAAGGAAGGTTAATGATGGCATCATATTTGTGGCTATTTATGTTGATGACTTGATTGTAGGTGATGAAAATGAAAAAAGCATAAATGATGTAAAGCAACTCCTTATGCAAGAATTTGACATGAAAGATCTTGATGTGTTGCACTTCTTTTTGGGCATTGAGTTTATACATAAAAAAGAAAATATATCATTTTTCCAAACGAAATATGTGTTGAGTAAGCTACAAAGGTATAGATCACTATCACCAAATTTACATGTTTTCTCATTCTCTAATTGGGCTAGTTGCTATGGCACTCTTATCTCCACAAGTGGTTTTTGCTTCATGCTTGGTGGATCATGCATATCTTGTTTGAAAAAGAATTAGCCTAATGTGGATACTTCTAGTTTTGAGGTGGAGTATAGGATACCTTTCATAGCCATTGTTGATTATATGTGGCTCATATGCCTTTTGAATGATTTAGGTGTTGGTCAGTCTTTTGCTACCACCATCTTTATTGATAGTTAGAGCATATTAATAACTACTAGGAACCCATTTTTCCATGCTCTCACAAAACACATTGAGATGCAGTATCATAATATCAAGGGGAGACTCTCTCATGGAGAGATCAATTTGGTTTATGTGCCCACATAGGATAATGTTCCAAAGCTTTTGAAATCAGCTTTGTCTAAGGAGAAGAGCGAAGCTTTTCGCAAAGCTTTAGGCTTACTTCCTTTTGTGGATTGACTTTAGTCCACATTGTTTGGCACTTCCTTATTCATGATTTCCAAAACCTTATTCATTGCATCATTCCCAGGGGGATTTGTTGATACATTTTGATAGTGATGTGTGTGAGTAGAATTAAGGCCAGAGGCACTTGTTTCCCTCTTTAGGAGGTTTTTCATTACCCTAGCTTCTATGTATGTATATAACGCTAAAATCCTGCTTATCATGTACATTCACTTAGTAGTATAGTCAATGTTTTTCTCCTAGCTTCTTCTTCCTCTTCTTCCTCATGTTTTTTGTGCAATTTTCCCTCCCCTCTATCTCCAATATTTTCAAGAAAAAAAAAACTAGAACAAGGATTTCATCTTGTTGATGACTATAAATGATGTCTTTGAATGTTGCACAAAAGCGGAGAACCATTATTTCATAGTGAACAATTCTAAGGACATCTTCTCCATGGAAAAAATTACATTCTTATGAAAGTACCACTTTGTGGCTCTCATGCCTCTCACTGAAAAAGTCACCCCAATACTGACCATTTTCTTTAATGTGCCTTTAGTGAAAGAAAAATTACAAAAATTCAGATTTTCCTTGTGGAAAGATGATATTTTTAGCTTGGATGGCCTTATAGTCGATTATTTTTGTGTAACTTAAGAAAATCCTTGTTGAGGGTAGAGAATTATGAAGACAAGTAGTTAATCAAATTTCTAAGTGTTTGCTGAATCGGATGTTACTCAATCGGAATGTTGCTATATCGGAATTTCGATGACTCAGAGTTTTAATATGTAGTTATAATTTGGTTATGCTGATGTCATGGGAATATAGTTCATTGTATTCTTGTTTAAGCGGGGGTCTTTGTAATTGAGAGAGAGATGTGTGTGTTTGAGGAGAAGAAGACGAACATAGAAGCATAAAATGTATTGCGCAGACTGAATCTGTTTAGCAATGTTCTAGTATTGCCATTTTGGTGAATGTGATCTCATCTATTTTTTAATTCCTGGTATTTGAAAAGCATTGATGAAGTATTTTTCCTAATCTATTCTGTGCATCTTGAATCTATGTTTGTTTGAGCAAATTCAGTTTGATATCGTGTTGACGCAACAACAGAATAATGAATTTGAAGTATTGTTTGTGAGTATTGTCTTCCATGTGATTAATGTTGAGATTAATTTTTTGAGAGTTTGTGATGAATTCAATATTTATGTGTTGCTGAACCTCAAAACATTTGGGGATCCTACTACGTTTGCTCAAGAAGCAAGAAATGCATGTTGGAAAGAAGGCAAAGAGTTGGTAAAGTATATTACACATGTTTGCAAGCACAAGCGGGTAACGTGGATTCATTTTTGAACCATACGACTGGTACGGAGCACAAGAGGATTCCAATTTTTGAAGTTGAAGAGGAGGAAGGAGAAACAGGTGGAGAAGAAGCAAGGCTGGTGGGCGGAATACTAGGAGCATTGATCCTGACAGAAGCAGTTGTAGGAGTTAGAAGACAACTCCAATTCGACCCACTTGGAGGGATGACCAGGCAAAGAACTAGGCACACCTTAGCCATTTCGCATGGTGCAACCGCCTCCTCATCCTAAAGTAAAAGCAACACACTTTAGAGGAGGATCAAAGGAAGATGCAGACTGCCACATTGCTCAATTTGAAATAAAGTGGACAACAAATGGATATCCAACAATATATGGTAATGCAGTTAAATTATAGCAATTTGCAGCCACATTAGAAGGAAGAGTGATGAGCTCTAATCAGCCAATTAAAGAAGCATGGATACTCAATAATTGCTCCTAAGGAAAAAAGGTTTTGTGAGATTTGTGATAAAGAAGGTCATACCACAAGCCAATGCTGGTATAATCCAAAGCATAGAGGGCAAAATTCAAGACAAGCTAATAGAGGTAATAATGATGTTGCAACAAATTAGGCCACTCCGGTTCAGGGACCTGGTGGTTTTCAGAGGCAAGAGCAGGGGAGGGAAATCAGCAAGGGCTCTTCACATAGGTATGTGCATCCATATGAAGAGTGGGCCACCAAATTACCAAGAATAGAATGGTCTTAATTACTCAATCAGGCCCAAAGTGTCCACTTGTAACATCGCTATGTGCAATTTCTAAGGTTGTCAAATAGTTTGATTCATGAATGTACACTCTTAAGTAATCATCTTTGCCTCTTTGGTATAAGTTGTCTCCTACTAAGGCATAGTCTTGAGCCTCTTTCTCCATGCTTCCTCTTCTTGCTAGATTAGCTTTGGTGGTTAGTGTTCCGTATCTCATAAATTCTACCAATGGAGCACTCCATTCTCGAATTAAAGACATGTGATAAAGGGTAGTATACTCTATTGGGGGTCTCTTCTAGCACACATGACAATTCTTAATCCTCTCATGTATTTCTCTATCCATATTAGGTCAATACATGCCTAAGCATTTTAGATACTGCAATGTTCATTGTTTAGAAAAGTGATTTTCTAGCAATCCTTCATGGGCTTGTTGCAACCAACTATTATGTTCATCCTCCTTGACACAACAAGCTAGTGCACCCTTTGTATCTTGTTTGTACATACTTCCTACCAATATTTGATATTTTTGTGATTTTACAAGTTCATCATTGTTCATTTTCATATTCTTATTTGTGGGTCCAAAGATTAGGATAAATACCAACTGATTTGCCCATTTAGGAACAACTTCTAAATTGAATAGGTAAGCATTGGGCAGTTCATCAGACACTCCCTGCGGTGACTCTCTTGAAGTGACGCGAGAGAGGTGATCCACCCTAAGGTGGGTCTTACCTTTCCTAACAACCACTTCAAAGTCATACTCCATTAGTAAAAGGAGCGATCTTACTAAGCATCCTATATTGCAAGGTTTATTGACCAAATATAATAAAGCTTGATGATTAGTGAAAAACTTGAACTTGTTGGTATTAGATAGTGTCTAAAATTCTTCATGACATACACCATTGTTGGCACTCAAGGTCAAGCACAAGGTGTGGGAACACATCAAGGAAGTGGACACACAAGAAAGGGAACATGTACGAAGCTCCAAGAACTATATGTCAAATTTTCAAAAGAAATCCGTATAAAAACAATAATTTTGATCACTAAAAACCATTGTAGATATCATTTCACATTTTTGCAGCTGCATTTTGTTCAAGTCAAGGAGTCCTAGAGCTTGAGGAGTATTAGAAGTATATATGTACCATTTTTTCATAATTTTTAGATTCCATTTGAGCTCTCAAATAAGCCCTAGAACATAATTTTTAACTAGGCTAGAAACAAGGTCTGGACAGTGCCAAAAGCTAGTGAAAAACTATAAAAGGAGCTAGAGAGCTCATTTTTGAGGTTGGCTTGGTAGAGATTGAAGGTTTTGGAATAGACTTCTTTTATAATTGAAGGCATTCCATTGTTCCCCTCTTTGTTCTTACCTTGTGTGCACGTGTGCGTGTATGTGTGTGCATGCTTGTGTGCTTCTCACTCACTAACTTGCGCACTTCACTTGCTCATGGTCACCATACCTCCCTCATGTCTTCCTAGATTGACAATTATGAGGTGGATCTCCACACATTGGTACTTTCCATTGTGCTAGAGTGACATCAAATTTGGCACCGTTGCTAGGGATCGAGCTTTGAGGATGAGCATGTGATGGTAAGACGTACATAAATGACATTGGAATCATATATAAGTAGGTAATTTTTCTATTTTCTTTTATTCATCATCATCATCATCTCCATCATCTCTACTCTCCATCTTCTTGCATCATCATCTTCACCATTTTGGTCATACCTCCACCTTCCATATCTATTCCCTCATTTCATTTGTGAGTGCAAGAGAGATTGATTTGGAGTGCTTGAGAGTTTTTTGGTAGGAAAAACATTTAGCATTATGCATAGGTAGCAAAACACGTAAATTTTATGTGTTTCATCATCAGCTTGTCGAAAGCTCAGAAGATCACGATGGTTTGCCAAGTTTAAAATTTTCAGAGTACGTGTATAACATCATACAGAGGGCCTTAGTGCATCCAAGAATCCATAGGTGATATTGAAAAATTCCATTTTTTCATGCCATCGTGATGGTCTCACACCATCACTATGACCCTAGAACATCACGATTGGCCATGCCATTGCAACGATCCCAGACCATTGTGACGGTCTCACACCATCGCGATGGCCCGAGATCATCGTGATTGGCCCATGCCATCTTAATGACCTTAAACCATCGTGATTGGCTCATGCCATCAGGATGACCCCAGACCATCATGATTGACCCACGCCATCACAACGATCCTAAAACCATCACGATTGGCCCATGCCATTGGGATGATCCCAGACCATCATGATTAGCACACACCATCGCGATGATTGAGAGAACCAAGTGTTAGAAGTTACAGGTGTCTGAATCGACTTTTTAGAAGAGCAGTTTTAGACATAGGTAACTTGTTGTGATCATTTCTCAAGATCTACCGAATCTTTTGGAATGATTTTACTTGGAGAAGGTGCGCAAATATAGGCGACACCTTGTGAAAAGTTTTATAAAAAACTTTACACATTTGATAAGTCAATGAGAGAGATATGTGCAGCAGACTTTCTATGTAGTCATCTTCTTCATAGTTTTTTCAAAATCTTTATAATTGATCATTGATCCTCTAAAATTGGTGAAGATTTGAGTTACTATTGTTATAGAGGTGCTCTAACTTCAAGAGTAGCTTGTTCTTTTGGAGATTAACACTCTCCATTAGTGGTATCAGAGCAGGAAGTATCAAAATTGAAGAAAGGAGGATCCCGACTGCTACAGTCATAAAGAATTCAACATCTGAAGATTCAAAAGGTGAAAGCTTGAGAGCAAAGCTAGAGAAGGAGGCCATGTGACATCAAGAAAGACAAAATGAGTATTATTCGAAGTAAAGGTACATCTATCATTTATAAAGTTTGAAGAATTCAATACACAGGTGAAGAAAGAATGAGAGATTCTCTTCAGATAGAGAAGTTGGATAGAGAGAACTATCCAGCATGGTCAATGAGGATGGAAGCTAATTTATATCACAAGTGAAGAAGAAAAGCCTCAGTTTAGAGATCCTAGTGTTCCAACTAGGGAGGAATTATCAGATTTGAAGACTTCGATTGAGAGAGATGGTCAAGCTATGAGCATTATTTATATGGCAGTCAATGACTACTTGCTACCTCACATTAGAGGTCTTGACAGTGCAAGTGATATATGGAATGCTTTGGAGGAGGATTTACAAAACACCACAAAGTCTAGGAAGGCATCCTTGTGGGCAGAATTTACCACATTTAAGAAGAAGGCTTCTCAATCCATCTCAGATTATGTAACAAGGATGAAAGACATTGCAGATGCATTAGGAGCTATTGATGAAGACATTGAGAAGGATAAATTGGTAAGACAAATCCTTACGGGGTTGAGAGGTGATGACAAATGGAAGCCATTCATTTTGTCCACTGAATTATCACTAGATCATTTTACTCCTGATTTAAATCAATTGCTAGGTCACATGCTAACCTTTGAGCAGGATGTCAAAGATGAAAGTGATAAAAGTGCAGGTCATGCAATGTATTCAAAGGATAAGAAGAAGAATATCAAAGGGAAGCAACAAGCAAATGAAGAGGAAGGTACAACTAGCCAAGCTAACTTCCTAAGAGGAAGAGGAGGTGGTAAAGGTAGAGGAAGAGGCAAGAGTAATAAAGATGGAGTCAAAGCTTGCTGGATTTGTGGTAAGACAAATCACTTAGCTAATGATTGTTGGCATAATACTCAGAGTAATGGTGGATATAATCAGAATTTTAATTCAAGAGGAAGAGGTGGCAGAAATCAAAGAGGTAATTTTAGAGGTAGAGGTAGTAGAGGTTACTTTGGAAGAAATGCAGGTAGAGGATTCCAAAGCCAGCAATACAACAATACCTACTACAATTATTCTTCAGATGAGAAGGAAGATTCAACATTGATAATGAATGCAACTTGTGAAAGGCAAAGTGAAGATCAAAGAGTCTTCTACATTGACTCAGGATGTAGCAATCATCTGAGTGGTAACATAGCCTTGATGACTGATTTGGAAAATAAGGTAACTAATCGTGTAGTTCAAACAGGTGACAATACAAAACACAATGTGAAGTCAATTGGATCAGTGAAGGCCAAGGATGGAAGTACTCTCTTGAGTAAGGTTTTGTATGTTCCTACAATTCCTAAGAATCTAATAAGTGTAGGACAAATTGTTGAAAAAGGTTATGAAGTCAGATTCACTAATGAAGGAGTGTTTGTGGAAGATCCTAGCAATGGGTATAAACAAATTGTTTCAGGGAAGAAAGAAGGAAGATTGTTCACATTGAAGATCCAAGGCAATGTTGGTCATGCCTTGTTCACTTATGGTGGACAGAAGATCTCTGATTTAGATCTTTGGCATAAGAGGCTTGGACATTTTAATGAAAGAGGTATCAAAGATATGATTAATAATGGTTCAGTGCTTGGATTTCCTAATGTTGCAAGTCAACATATGACATACAGATGTGAGGCATGTCAATTAGGTAAGGCTCATAAGAAATCTTATTCCAAGCATGGTTTTATGTATTCAGAGAAGCTTGAATTGGTACACACAGATGTGTGGGGACCATCAAAGGATTTCAGTATAAATGGCTCAAGGTATTATGTGATTTATGTTGATGATGCTACCAGATGGATCACTATCTATGTGATCAAAGATAAGTAAGAGGTATTCAATACATTCAAACATTATCATGTGTATGCAGAAAGAAATACAGGTCAAAAGTTGAAAAGACTAAGGTCAGATGGAGGGGGAGAGTATTTCTCTAATGAGTTCAGTGATTACTTGTGGAATGCAGGTATAAAAAGAGAAATTACTTGCAGGTACTCTCCTCAACAAAATGGTGTAGCAGAAAGGAGAAATAGAACTCTTGTTGAGTTTGCAAGATCCATGACGAAGGAAAAAAATTGCCCAAATTATTTGTGGGCTGAGGCTGTGAATACAACTACTTATTTGGTCAATAGATTACCATGTAAAGCTTTGCAGGGTATGACACCATATGAGGCATGGTGGGGTAAGAGACCTACTCTAGATCATTGCAAAGTATTTGGATGTTTGGCATATGCATATGTGCCATCACAATTGAGGCATAAATCGGAGCCTAAAGCTGAAAAATATGTGTTCATTGGATATGATGATAAGAAGATGGGATATAGGTTGTGGAGTCCATCCATAAAACAATTCCTAGTGTCAAAGGATGTTACATTTGATGAGCAAGGTACTTGGTATGCAGGTACAATCAATATTTATGCAGGTGATGAAGAAGTTGCGAATCAAAAGAAAGGTAAATCAAAGGTTCAGATATTTGATGAAGAAGTGAACAATGAAGTACATGTTGAAGTTGAAGAAGTGCCAAGATTTGATCCAGAGTGTGATGAACCAGAAACTTCAAGGAGTGGAGAACTTAGAAGGTCATCAAGACACAAATTCAACCTACAAGGTATAGCTATGACACTTCTTTTTTGGCTACCAAAGATTATGCTTATATGATAAAGGCAGATGAAGACCCTTCTAATATGAAGAGGCAAAAGGTAAGGAAAATTGGGAGAAAACTATGCAGGAAGAATATGATGCATTGATGGAGAATCAGACTTGGGATTTGGTTCCTAAACCAAATAGCTAGAAGATCATTGGATGCAAGTGGGTCTACAAGACAAAGAGATATGCAGATGGAAGTGTGTCTAGATATAAAGCTAGACTTGTTGTGAAGGGTTTTGCTCAGACATATGGTATAGATTATGATGAGTCCTATAGTCGTGTGGCAAAGATGACAACCATCAGGACACTCATAGCTATTGCTGCATGTAAAGGTTGGAAATTATGGCAATTAGATGTGAAGAATGCTTTTCTAAATGGTTATATTTTAGATGATGTTTTCATGGAGCAACCCCAAGGATTCAGAGATGAAAGGTATCCAGATCATGTGTGTAAGCTCAAGAGAGCTTTGTATGGTTTGAAGCAGGCCCCCAGGGCATGAAATTATAGACTTGTGAAGTTCTTGAAAGAACTTGGGTTCCAAGTATCTAAAGCAGATAGTAGCTTGCTTGTTGAAGCAAGTGATGATGGGTTCATTTACATGTGCATAAATGTTGATGATATAATTCTTACAGGTACAGATGAGAAAGGCATTCAAAGTTTAAAGAAGCAAATGGAGAAAGAATTCAAAATTAGTGACTTGGGAGACTTGTCATATTTCTTGGGCATGGAGATCTCATACACTCAACATGGAGTGTATGTAACTCAAGAAAGGTATTTGAGAAACTTGTTGATCAAGTTTAAGATGAATGATTGCAGGGTAGCACCTAGTCCAATGGAGGTGAATCACAAATTGAGCAGATATGGAGGAGAAGAGTTCAATGACATGAAGCTATATCAAAGTTTGGTTGGTAGTCTGATTTATGCTACTTTAACTAGGCCTGACTTGTCATATGCAGTTGGAGTATTGTCTCAATTCATGCATTGTCCTAGGAAAGAACATTGGGTTGCAAGACAAAGAGTGTTGAGGTACATTAGGGGTACACTCAAAGAAGGTTTGTATTATGGTTTTACATCAGATACAAACATCAAGATCTATAGTGATACAGATTGGGCAGGTAATCCTGATGATAGGAGATCAACTTATGGATACTTATGTTATGTGGGAGATACATTAATTTCTTGGTGTTCAAAGAAGCAACACACAGTTGCTTTATCATCTACAAAAGCAGAGACTATACAAAAGTATAAGTGAACTATCTTTGAATTAATGTACATATGTGTACACATCTTTCAACTTCTGAATATGCACTTCCCCCATGCTTCATAACTTGAACTTTTCTTCAGCCCTGGACTTCCAAACCTTCATTAAAACTTCAATTGTTGATTTCCCTGCACCAACAGCTCCCCCTCAATCATCAATTGAGGTTTTATCTATCTTCTTTATGCCTGCCATGTCTTTTAATCTCTGTAGCTTTGGTCCATCCAAACTTTTGGTTAGCATATCAGCTATCTAATCTTTTGTTGAAATATGTATGACTTCAATCTCTTTATCCATCACCTTCTCTCTTAGAAAGTGATACCAAATCTCTATATGTTTGGTCCTGGCATGGAAAACAGGATTAGCAGCTAGATACAATGAACTCATGTTATCTCCATGAATAGTGGGTGTACTCTGAATGATGTCAAAACTCTTCATCAGAGTCTTAAGCCATATTACTTTCTTTGTAGCTTCAACCATACCATTAGATATCATTAGGAATTTTAGAAGTGAGTAAGATATCTCTCATCACTCAGATGTAAATTTTCTAGGAATAAAGAAATGTTGCACCCGATGTTTCTGTGCATTCTCCTTCTATGCTTGATCATTTCAAGAATCCTTTTGTAGATGTCTAAGTCCATAGTTAATGAGTCTATGGTTAAAGTTTGAGAGCCTAATTGTAAACAGGCTGTGAGAATTATGAGTAGGAACATTCATATGTGAAGAAGTGTTCACTGTTTCCTGAAACAGGTGCAATCTTGATGGTCAATGATTTGATCATTTCTCAGTGCAGAGGTTAAAGTTTTGCATGAATAAGGAGTCAAAATTTAAGTTAGAAGGTAATCCATATATGCTAAAAGCATTTGTATAAACATGTTCTAGATTGAGAGAACCAAGTGTTAGAAGTTATAGGTGTCTGAATCGACTTTTCAGAAGAGCAATTTTAGACATAGGTAGCTTGTTGTGACCATTTCTCAAGATCTACCGAATCTTCTGGAATGATTTTACTTGGAGAAGGTGTGCAAAATATAGGCAACACCTTGTGCAAAGTTTTACAAAAAACGTTACAAATTTGATAAGTCAATGAGAGAGATATGTGCAGGAGACTTTCTGTGTAGTCATCTTCTTCATAGTTTTTTCAAAATCTTTATAATTGATCATTGATCCTCGGAAATTGGTGAAGGTTTGAGTTACTCTTGTTATAGAGGTGCTCTATCTTCAAGAGTAGCTTGTTCTTTTGGAGATTAACACTCTCCATCAACTAATGACTTACTCTTAATGCTCTTATGTAGGGACACATGGAATTCATGTGGAGAAGCTTCAAATGATTTATGATATAGATCACATACAAGTTCAAGCAAACCATGCCACTTCTAAGTACATGAAGAAAGAGTCAATAAAGGATAGAAATCATGAGAAGATGTTAATACGATGACTCATCATATGAAATATTCATTATGCAATGTCCGTTTGAGTCTTTGTAATAGTAACCTGATACGTTGCTTGAATTACCTACATAAGCAACATATGTACCATGTTTAATTGATTTGAGCTTTAAATTGTTTCTTTTGTATCCATTTGCTAGATTGAGTTTCAACCACGACCACATCATATCGGCTTGTCATTCTCAACATTAAAGGTTTAGCCAATAAGTTGGCATCCAAATGGCTTATTAAAATGTGGATTCCTCTTGGGCCAAATTGATTTCTAGAAACAAAAATGCTCTTACTTTTGTTGTTCTTCTTGGTTGGAACGGCCATGATCTACTCTCTCTCTTTATCTTTCTCCCCTTTTCTAGAGAATCGAATTTGGTTTTTTCACTATCGAAAAGTTGAAATAAGATGAAACCTTACGTCAAGATCAATGATGAGTGGAAGTGGGTTGTATTAGGGAGAAGGATTCAATCTGGTTCTCGATCAAAGGAATCATGGCTATTGATTTTCCAAACCTCCAAAGTAATTATAGAATAAAGGGTTTCATATCTCGACACATCTCTCGAGTGAAAGGAGAAGACAATGGATCATGTTTCAGGACATTAACCTAGCTTTGAGAGTGGATTATGAAGATTGATGCCTATTAAGAAATAGAATCAATGCTTGGGATGAGTCCAAATCTCACCTCCTTTTCGGACATGACCCCCCTCAAATAGAAGGCATAAAATGGCACAATTGAAGCAACATGGAAAAATACCTAGTTTCAAGAAGGACCTAGAGTTTAATATATCACTTAATAAAACATGGTGTCTAAATTGGCCGAGTATCAAATGGGATTTTAAGTTCCTTGCCCTATGAAATCCACTCATTGAGAATAAAAAAGCTATTCTAATATGGCAAATTCTTCATCAGGGAATTTGGACTAATGCGTATGCTAACAAAATTTTTGGGTCCCCTCCATGGTGTAAGCACTAACTCAATGGTAGAGAAGACTTGGACCACCTCTTCTTTTCATGCCCAAGGAGCTTTTTGCTTTGTCAAGTCATGGGAAGAATTATTTACATGCTCCAATAAATTAAAAACAATCCTTACCTCGAGAAGCAATTGATTGCTCTGCTTCCTTATAGAATGTGATTAAGGGAGAAGCTCTTTGGGAGATTTGAAAAGAAAGATATATGTTGCCAACTTTGACAACCCTCCAAAAGGGTGATCTATTAAAAAATTCCTTATCCTTTTAGGTAGAATAATTTGTAATTGTAAGAACTCCTAGCATAGGGTGTTTGTTTTGGAGAACAAAAATATCCAAAGCAAATGGAATCTAATGATTTCATTTTTTGTTGTTCCTACCGCCTTCAAGACATCACTATTTCTTCACCTTGGGGCGATCCTTCCCTTGCTCTGGTGGATACGAGGAGTCCCATGGGCACTAGCTCCTTTAGTTGTACAAATGTTCTTTCAATCAATTCATGCTAGGGAGACTAGGCTTGGCCAAAATTCCTCTTACATAAAAAAAAAGGAATCAAATAACTATTGTTTTCCTAGATCAAGCATCCAATTATATAAATTTGTTTTGGATTATATACTAATGTATTTCATTTAAGTTGGTCTAAGTCAAGTTCATTCTTTGAATAGTCTGAGAGAAAAGTTGAAGTGAGTGAGAAGTCTTTGTTAAGTGTGTATAGAGAACCAATTCTGTGAGGGTTGAAAATGATGTGTCTAGTACTCACCTCAAAAATACATTTATAGATTTACAAGTCATCATTTGGAGTCCACTCCGAGGTCCCCACCTATTTTTATGGACATCACAATTGAAATCTCCTTGTTCTTGGCATATGCTATCCCCTAACAAGGAGCTTCTAGTTCCTCTAAGCAGACACATATCTAGAATATAACACTGCCTCCCCTTTCTAGAGATTTGTTTTCTCAATTATATAGAAAGATCTACCAAAACTAGAGAATTAGAACATTTGATAAGAATTTATATGATTTGAGTCTGTTGGGTGCCTAAAACACTAAGTACTCTAGAATAGAGCAAACAAACTAGTCTTTTTGCATTTGATCTAGGATTTATACTAATAAATAGCAACCCTTGCCTTAAGCATACTACAAGTATCCCGTTGACGCTCAACGAGTCCTTATGTGCACATCCTAAGCAGTTGGAATACCCTTGGAATGGATATGTCTAGACCTTGGCCACTAAATTGTGACAACTTGTCACCTGTAGAGACCTTAACATCTAGTGTTTGTTGCAATAGAAATGCACCTAAAAACTTGTCAATTAATGATAAGTGTGAAATAAAAAACTCATTTACTCAAGTAGAGTAAGGAATTATACTATGCTAGTCTAAAACTATGAGACACTTGTGGAGCTTCCACAAACTTTTTCAATAACCAACTTAACATAGAACTATAAAAAAAACAAAACAAAGGATAGAGTACTATGAAACTTTTTAGGTAACCTACAATACTTAGACTTGCCTAAATCTTAGAGGGAAAGTCCTCAAGATAAATAAAAATCACCATCTAAGAAGTGTACTAACCAAAAAAATCACAACTAATAGAAATGTAATCCAAATAGTGTGGCATAACTAAACTCTATTAAGTCGGCTAGAATTTACTAACTTTGGTGAAATGGAACTCTAAGAGATTCATATATTGCCCCTAGTTATGGGTCCATGATCTTAGTATCTTTGAAAAAAGGAATCTTGATTCAAATTGTGGATCGGATATTCTCATACAAAATCAAGACATTCTCATAGAAAATAAATACATTCCAATTTTCTCAAAGAAAATGCAACAATTAGTGGAACTATCAGTACGTTTTTTATGAGAGGACTTAATTTATTTGAAACGAGCAGAAATTTCTCTTATGTCCGACCATCACTATGATGGATTCGTTCCAAACTGACATTCAGACGTCGCATGAAAATCACATCCATATAGTTTCTTGAAGATATTTTGACACTCCTAGAGGCAATAAATATTCAAAATGTGAACTTGTCCAACATATTCAAATGTTTTTTTGTGAAAGATGCAGTTCAACCCTTACTTTCATGTACCAAAAAGGCACCAATCATCTCAAACGATGTGTATGACACTTTGTTGCCTCTTTTTATAGGTTGATAGTCAATGTTGCTCCTAATGAGGTGATTTCTCAACCTTTAGAGGTCTCAAGTGATGTTGTTGATCATTATATTTTATATCTACACAATGCACTTATTAGTGAGAGAGCTAAC
This sequence comes from Ceratopteris richardii, assembly GCA_020310875.1. Classification (NCBI taxonomy): domain Eukaryota; kingdom Viridiplantae; phylum Streptophyta; class Polypodiopsida; order Polypodiales; family Pteridaceae; genus Ceratopteris; species Ceratopteris richardii. Next base: position 155,395,685 of record CM035435.1, read on the forward strand.
ATTGAAGTAGAAAAGACTATGCCTAAATGGCTGGTGTAGACTTTGAGAGAGCAAGTTCAATGCACCTTTGTCATATCATACTCGTTCAAGCTCTCATAATGTTGTCTTACATTATTTTTTGCAATGGTTTTCTATAATCTTTGTGATGTGAGTGAGCCTATTTCTTTCGATGAAACATAGAAATTACAAGATTGGATGGTTGCTATGCAATCAAAATTCCATGTTGTTATATCGGAAGCAAGAGAAAAAAAAGTGGAAACCCTCCCTTAGAGCTATGCATACATGGGCTCTCACATGAGTGCCATGTGGAACCAATTTGATGAGTCCATGTGGAGGCTCTATGACATGGGGACCAAGCGGAAACGTATTAGAGTAATACTACATGGTTTAGAAGATGAGAAGGAATCGATATCCATGTGTTTGTAGTGTGAATTTGTAGCCCATCATGTTACTTCTTCTTTTGGGAATTCATGATCGTGAGCTCATGAACTAGACTTCATAGAGGTGTTCAACCGCACATTGGTATCAAAGTAGGTTAGACATTCAAGTGGGATTATTTTTAAGCAAAGGACAAAGGACGATGCATGTTGATTCACATAGAACCCTCCACCTATGCATGGGAGCTCATCGATTCCTCCTTATCCTCTCTCGGATATGAGGACTAGCAAGTGAAGTTGTTCATTTTATGGATTGGAAAACCCCATTATATCTTTATAAATGGGAAGCTCTTAATAGAAGGCCGCACACATAAAAAAACATGGAACCGACTCAATTCCTTTCAAGAAGGATATAAGCTCAATTATTTTGGAGTTCTTTTGTCTACTAGAAGCATGGAATTTATGTTTTGGAAGAGTCTTTGGAGGAGAAATCATATCAACATATATTCCGGGCTATGGATTTTGGAAAGGGGCAAAGAAATTAAGTGAAAAAGCTCAAATTGATGGTTTTTTGAGCTTGCAAAGATACTCGTTTCTCATTATTTGAATTTCGCTTACCTATACTAGCACCTACACATTTCAGAGGCCATAGTTTTCTGCAGAGAGCTTGAATTTTGGAGATTTTGTTCTTATTTTGAAGCTTATCTTTTGAGTTTTTGCAACAAATGATGTGCCATTTGGGCAAGATTTGGTAGGTCAAAAAAGGTATGAAAAAATTTAGTAGAAGCTAGTCTAGAACTTTTCATCATCATTTTGGATTGTTTGGTGTCCAATTTTACTTTTTTTCACTTGGGCTAGCATCATAGAGTCGAAGACTATGTGGTTCAATGCATTCCAAACCTAGCAAGGACTAGTGAGAAGTCAAAACGTGTTTACTCTTGCTTCATTTGAGCTATTGTGGCACTTGATAGTCATTTTTGGAGCTATTTTTGGTGGTTATGTTGTTAAGATCATCCTTAGGCCAAGTAGATATGTCCAATTTTGTCTTGGGTCTGTTGAAGAATTGAAATCAAAGTTTTTGACTTCAAAGATCACATCAAACTCACTCTTTGTGGCTTACAAATCATCAAGGAAGTGGTATTGTGTGCTCTAACTGTCAGTGAGGATGGTGGTGATAGAAGACTAACCAACACCCAAATCAACCAAGAGGCATGTGAGATGCACACACTCAATAGTCATTGTGAAAGGTTCCCTATAATCAGCCTCAAAACTAGAAGAGGCCACAGTATGATACTTCTTGCTCAACCAAGGTATGCATGAGCTATCAAGCATGAAGCAAAAGCCACTAGTGGAAACAAGAGTTTCATAACAACAAACCTACTTTGAGTTAAAGAAAGCATGTAAATCTAGCGATAATGATCCCCCCTTGGGATAAAACAATCCAAGTAGTTGTGTACCACTCAAGTAGCAAAAGATGCGCTTCACGGCCTATCAATGCTTGATACATGGGCAATGCATAAACCTTATTATCTGAGAGATAACAAGCTAAATATCAGGCCGAGTTATGCGTAAGTAAATCAAGCATCCAATAGCTTGTTCATAGAGAACAAAATCAAATACATCTCTAGCATCATGAAGACTCAATCGTAAACTTGTTCCCATAGGAGTGGAAATAGGTTTGAAATATTCAAGGCCAAAATTGATAGGAACTCCTCACAATGATTCCTTAAACCATCTTTTTGGGGTGGCTTTTAAATTTAGGAAAAGTAATGTGCAACTTCCAAGAGCAATATGATGAGAGAATTGATAATTCACCTCCCAACCACAAAACAATATATAGATTCCCTCTCCCTCCATGCAACGATTGCATAAGAGCCATGTGGCTTCATGCCCTCAACAACCAAAAAAGGTGATTCACACCTAATTTGGTCATAACATTTCCTTCCCCTTAAGTTCAAGCTCGTCCTCAAACCTGGTCATGGAAAGCATATGTGAGAAAGAGAAAGAATATAATTATTGTTCCCAATGAACCCCACTACCTGCTATACATATTCGTCTCTGCGTAATGTATCCGCATATTGTTCTTCTTGTAAAGTCTTCATAAAGGTGGGAAACCATCTCTGAAGGGTGCTAACCTGCTCCTATGTTGCATTATCCTCTGAACTATCTTTCCACTTAAATAAGTACTCTCTATATAAATGATTCCTTGTTCGTGTTTCTCTAGTACGTAGTATGCATTAAGGCTCATGTAGAACATATTGAACATAAATAAGCTCTTTTACCTCACAGCTAGAATGAGGTTGTCAGACTCACCCGATCTTTTATTTAACATACTCACATGAAATACTAGATAAATCTAACTTCTTTCTAGAAGTTGGAGTTGGTAAGCCATCTGACCTATTCTCTTAAGTATTGGGAATGGACCACAATACCTAGGAGATAACTTAGGACAAGGTCCTATTTTCATGGTTTCAGACCTAGAAGGAACTCTAAGATAGACTTGGCCTCCTATCTCAAAGTTGATTTCTCTCCTTTGAGGGTCAGCATAGGCTCTAGCTCTATCTTGAGCTTTCTTAATACTATCTTTAGAAAATCTAAACATATCATTCATTTCTTCCAAGATATCCTTTGCGGCTTGTACTTTCTCATTTTATAAGCCAATTGCATAAGGAGCTCTTGGTTGAAACCCATACATAAGCATAAATGGACTATGTCGTGTGGAAGAATGCTTGGTTCCATTATATGCAAACTCTAATATAGGTAAGTAGTCTTCCTAATTAGTTTGTCTTTTGTTTCCATATGCTCAAAGCATATCTTCTAGGATTTGTTTAACTCTCTCTATTTGACCATCTGACTATGGATGCTTTTCCATGTTCATACTAAGTTTAATATTCAACCTTTTAAAGACAACTCTCCAAAAATGGTTTGTGAATTTTCTATCCCGATCATAAAGAATGTCTAAAGGAAGACTATATACTTGATATTGGTTTTCTAGAAACAATCTAGAAAACCTAGGTGTCTTCATCATACTACATGTTGGAATAGAACTAGCCATTTTGGTTAACCTATCCACAATTACCCAAACTCAATTGTGCCCTCTTTGTGTCTTAGGTAATCCTACTATGAAATCCATAGAAATACTCTCCCACTTCCCATTGGGAATATCCAATGGGTGGAGTAAACCTCTGATCTTTAAGCTTTCCTCTTTATTGACCTAGCATTTGATGCACTTAAGCACATACCCTTGGACATCCTTAAAAAGTCTAGGCTAGTAAAATTGCCTCTTAACAAGATCATAAGTCTTGTTAATTCTTGGGCATCTTGCACTAGGTGTGTCATGATACTCATACAAAATGTATTGTCTCATCTCAAAAGCTTTAGGGACACAAACCTTTCCTTTATATAATAGATATCCATCATGGATACTATAATTCTTCAACTTGAATCCTTCTTGAGTACTCCTCAATACTTCATCTTCATTGGAAACCCATCTTTCATGATCCCCTTTTTCTATGGCTTCCTGAATATCAAAATATATAGGATCAAGCCTACATTTACCTCTAATGGACTCAAGTAGATCACTAGTGATCTTAGTAAACCTCAATCCATTGAGCATAGGCATGCGATTAACTGAATCAACCAATATATCAAAATTTCCCTTCTTATACCTGAGATCATAATCAAATTATTGTAGGTTCTCTGCCCATCAAGCCTTAAGACCTTTAAGGTCTGTTTGATTAGAGAGCCACTTAATTCCTTTTGATAAAACACAATTGTAACTTTGGCACCATATAAATAATGAGCCATTTCTTTCAAGCGTGGACAATTGCATACAACTCCTTCTCATAGATGGAGTAATTCCCTTGAGCTAGCTCTAGCTTCTTGCTCTCAAAAGCCACTACTCGACCATCCTGAATTAGAACCACTCCTATAGCAAAATCATTCATTCCAGTCTCAACCAAAAATGGTCGATTGGGATTCGCTATCTATAACAATGGAACTATAGCTATTGTTACTTTTAATCTTTCCATACTTTATCTCTGTTCATCTCCCCAATTAAAGGCTTTCGCTTTCCCTTTAATTTGTTATGTCATTAGAACAATAATCTTGGAATAATGCTTGATGAATTGTCAATAAAATCTGAATACACCAAGGAAGATCTGGAGTTCTTCCAAGTTTCTAGGATGCATCCATTTGATAATAGCTCGCACCTTTTCAGGATCCATCTGAATTCCATGTATGGAGATGATATGGCCAAGATATCTAGCCTCAAGTTAAAAAGTTTTTCACTTCGTTTCTTTAGCAAAGAGGGATTTTCTCTTAATACTTGGAAGAAAAGTTGTAAGTGTTCCAAATGTTCCTCATCTGACTTACTATGATTCAGAATATCATTGAGAAAGTCTACCACAAACTTTCCTAGGTAAGGCCTCAAAACACTGTTCGTGAGTGTTGTGAACAATACTTAGGTGGGGTGCCTTTTAACTGATGCAAGTCAGCTCACTTTTGTAGGAAAGTGTACACTGCATCCTTGTTTTGATCTCTATCATCCCCCATAAAGTTACGTGGCATCAAGTCTTTAAGCAAAGGTGTATCCCTAGGATGCTTGTACTTTGAAGTGGTAAGAGGCATAGTGGGAATAGGTTTTTCTCTTCTAACCATGATAGACGTTTCATGAGAAACTTCACATTCAAGCTCTTTTTTGGTCAGTAAAGAAGGAATAGTAGTCTCTAGAGTGATGAATTGGGTTTTTAATTGTTCAAAGGCCAATGTCATGCTTGCTAAATAGATTCTAGATTGTTTTTCTATCAAGTAAAGCATGATGTTTAGCATGAGTGGTGAACTCGTCATATAAATCCGCTTCTTCTTCAAAATCATGCATCTCTAATTCTTTTGGTTTTTCATGTTTTTCTAATTTGTTTGGTTTTCAATATCCTAAGGATCATCTAAAGTTGGGTGTTGAGTTTTCTTTTCTTTACTTTCCATATCTGAACAATACTAAGTGAAAATGAAATTGAAAGAAGCAAATCAAGTACTCAAAGTGAAAGAACTAACTCAGATACACTTCCCTAATGTTCTCTGAAGTTTTGCAAGAAAATTTAAAAGGATTTTCCAAGATTTTAACCGTTGTATTGATCTTCATCAATCCCAAAAATGAATTCAAAATCATTGGTTGGCAAATAGATGCTTTGGAAAGTAAAAAATCACCAAAAGAGTCTTCAAAATTCCCAAATTATACCAAATTTGGACAAATTTGATTTCATGCAAGTCCTCCCAAAGAATAAAATGATGTCCAATACTTAAACCTAAGAAATCTTATCCAAGTGAACAAATAGAACAAATGAGCCTTCAGAAGGTGTTTCTACTTTCTGTATAGAATTTGTACAAAATTTTTGAGTTGCAAAAAAGCATCCAAATCTGATGTTCTTTCTGTCCTTAGAAAGTCTGAAATTGAATCTTTAGGCTTCAACAAAAATATTGGCAATCTGACATTTGAGTGAAAACTAGCACCTTGTTGAAGTTGAGGGTGTAGGTATAGGTTGGAGTGGAAGATAGAAAAGACGACTTCGCCTTGAAGGTGACTTTTGAGGTTTAGAAAAAGAACATTTCGGTACCAAAGTCTTCTAATGATGGTTGATTCTCAACTCCATACACCAACGAACATAGATATATAATATTCTTGATGTTTAGCAAAGGATAAACTCTTCAAAATCTTGATAAAAATTGAAAAAAAAATTAAAGCTACCTTCCTTCTCAAGCTATGTGATTGGCCTTCAACTTGGTTCTTCTCTACTCAGAAACATTGTGATCATGGCTTTCAATCCCATATATTGGTGCATATGAACTCATGAGCCGTTTATATAGAAGAGAGGATCACGTTTTCCATCATCCGAGGATGAGGGAGGATGAAGGTTGTATAAAAGAGGGATGCCTCCCCTCTCTGCCTTCCGATGGGCGTCTGTGTGGCACTATTATGTGCACATTGACAAGGCTCAATGCTCCTCTATGCATGACTTCCCAATTTGGTATTGACTTTTGTGCATGATTTTGGATCCATCAGGCTCCGATAACAATGATAGGAACTCCTCCCAATGATTCCTTAACCTCTCTGTTTGGGATGGCTTCTAAATTCAAGAAAACTGCTACACAACCTCCAAGAGCAATATGATGAGAGAATTGATAATTCACCTCCCACACACACAACAATATATAGCCTCCCTCTCCCTCCATGCAACCATTGCATGAGAGCCATGTGGCCTCATGCCCTCAACAACCACAAAAGGTGATTCACACCTAATTTGATCATAACAACAACATTGCAATATTGTGTCAATATATTTTTTTTGACACAAAGTTATTTCCCCCATCAACTTGCATAAATTGAATGCCCAATCAATGATCCAAATGTTCCAAATTTGACATCTCAAGAGAGGCATGAAAGTCAGCCTTGTGCATGCTTAACATATATGGTGCTCTGAGTTGGACTATTCTCAAAACCATGTGCAATCAAGTAGGCATGTATTTTCATACCAAGCATGTGATGTAATATGACCATGTTTCTTGAAAGGTAGTTTATGCATCTTACCTTCAAGACAACCTTCATATATATCTGAATCATCTGGTAGCTCGAATGAGGATAAAGTCTCAACCATACCTCTGTCTTTGATACTATTGAGAGCTCCAAAACTTATATGTCCAAATCTATCATGGCATAGGTTCATATCTTCCACCGATGACGAAGATTTGATTGCATATGCTTGACTGATTTTTGACAAAAAAAAATCCCTCCTCTATGCTCACCTTGCAAAATACACTTGTCTTCTTTGTGTGATAAGATCTTACAAAGATCTCTCTCAAATACAACTTTAAAACCATCACCTAAAAATGCAGATATAGAAAGCAGATTCTTCTTCATTTCAGGTATATATAAAACATCTGAAATCTGAAAATTGCCACCTTTTCTTGACTTTAGGATACCTATTCCCACAACATCCAAATCATTGCCATCTGCAATAGTAACTCTTCTACCTATAGAATAAGAAAGAGAAGAAAACACATCTCTGCAACATATCATATGCTTTGTATCACTTGAGTCAAATATCCAAGGATTTGCTGAAAGAACTTGTGAAGCTGCTTGATCAAAAGCTACTTCCTCAATGGTGATACATGCATAAGAATCACCTTGAGATTTCCCTTTTTTATCATCTTCTGCAACATTACTTGATGCCTTTTTCTTTTGTGTTGCAATCCTTTTATTTTCAACTGAAGACATGTTTTCATATATGTTGATCATCATTGATTCTATCTTTTGTATATCCGGATGATTGACTTCCATGAGATTTTTGACGAGTATTACATCTCACGCCATTGCAACGGCCCGAGATCATCGTGATTGGCCCACGCCATCACAATGATCCTAAAATATCATGATTGGCTCATGCCATCGGGATGATCCCAGACCATTGTGATTGGCCCACGCTATCAGAACGATCCTAAAACCATCGCGATTGGCCCATGCCATTGGGATGACCCCAGACCATCATAATTAGCCACACCATCGTGATGATCCATTTGACCATCACGATGGTCTCATGGCATCTTGACGGTCTAATGCCATCACAATGATGTCTTGCCATCATGTTTATGACACATCATCACGATTGGATAAGACCATCATGATGGTGCGTGCCCATCACGATCCTACCAAAACATCATGATGGTTCAATTGAAAGGGAAAAAAATAGGGTTTTGCTTTTCTTGCAATTTCGGAGCTAATTTTGGGTAATTTTTCAAGCAATTAGTGCATCTTGGGACTCCCAAGCAAATATTCTAAGAGGTCTTGCTTGTTTGTTTGAGCCCCAAGAGCCTGAACTATCATAAATTTTTCATATGAAATTTGTTGACTTTCAAGTGGGATTAGGAAGCCAAGGGAACTCTAGAGGGTCCTTTTTATCAATACAAAGGGGGGAAAAAGGTCTTTGAAAAATGCTTGAATCAAAATTGTTTGTCAATTAAAGTTAAAGATTGAGCTAAGCTTGGGACTTTTATAGGTCCATTAAAAACCATCCAAGGGTATCCATAGCAAGGTGAAGTACAGAGCAAAGCAAGGCTCGGGGAGCACATCGTCTTGGGCATATGATCATTCAATGAAGCATCGAACTTGAGTTTGGAAGAACTTTGAACCCCCTCGGTTAATTTCTAGTAAAGGCTAAGTGCGATTAGTAGAATTCATTAATTAGGGTCATATTAGGAACGATACAAGAAACCCTAATTACTCAAGTTCAAGAAGGAGTTAGGATTGTTATGACAAACCCTAAAGGAAAAGGATTTAAGTGGATCAATCACATGTTAAAGTGCGATAAACTCAAGTATTCCTAATGATGATATTTTTCAGACAAGATGACATCGGGGAAATCTATAAAAGAACAAGTAACTGATTCAAAAGAACATTGCAACACAATTGTACTTGGAACTAGTAGACAAAGCTTATGAATCTTAGATCAAGTAGACACCTAGGATGGGACTGACAAAGCATCAGATCTTTTGAAGCTAGTGTAAATCAGATAGCTAGGTCATGGGCACAACAACTTAGTGATTATCCTTACGTGCTAAGTTTGGAAACACGTGATTCAAAAATGTCTACTGTAGGTAGCTTAGGCACTACCTATTTACAGACACTAGAAGGTCCCTATAAAACACAATTGGAATATATCAGGACCAACTGATTAGGTGCATGCATCTATGAGGATGGTCTGAGGCGATCTGTTGTCCAACTCAAAAATCTCGATCAACCCTTCAGACTTGAACACGTAGAGGTTAAATTCAAAGAGGGTTCATATATTGATAAGCAAGAAACCATGGATGCGGTTACCAACTTAATGGATAGGATAGATGAGTATGGAAATTTCATTCTTGAGAATGAGATAGGAGACCTAGAGCAAGGAGACCTAGGGCGAGAACCCAAGACTCCTCAAGGAAAATCCATCTTGACTAGAGTGATTACTCTAGAGTGAATTCCCCAAGACAAAAAAACCATAGAACTATTCTTGAATAGAGAAACAGAGGAAGCTTTTTGGAGATTCAAGCTAGATCATTTTAGCAAAATAGGCGAAGTCACCATCTACGAGTTCAAAGATCCTGAGATGCCAGGCAAAGTTGCCTATCTGGATAATACATCGGTGAGAATGTTCTTAGTAACAGAGCATGGTAGGCATGCATACACTTGGAAGGGTGAATTGAGTTTTCCTCCACCATGATCTAATGTTTCCCATGGGCTTCAAGGAGCAGGATGATCCCAGGCTCATGAAAACAAGAGGGACAGAGATAGAGAGAGACTTGAGGTAAGCTTTGCATACATTGTGGGCAAAGGTAGATCATGACTTGAAAGTGAGACATGAAAGAGAGAGACATAGAGCACATAGGCATCAAAGAGAGGAACATGATTTTCCATTGCCTTGAGAGTATCCAAGTACCCTTAGACCCTCTCAAGTGGTCAAGACAATGAAAAACTACTTTGTTGGGTTAGGAGATCCTTATGATAATCTGTCTGAGTTCAAATAAGTGTTAAGAGTTGAACAAGTTGAGGACTTGTTCACCCAATTTGAGGCATTTGGTTTGACCCTCAAGGGTACTGCCTTAGCTTGGTTTAAGCCCCTAAACAATCACAATTACCAAAATATAAGTCAAGTGCTTGAACCATTCATCATAGAATTTTCCAGGAGTAGGGGGTTTGAGATAGGTTTTAATTCTCCAAACTCTTATTTTGGAATTATAGCTTTTGGGAGAGATGACATATAATGGCTTTTGGACTAGATTGTCTTGGATTTGGGACTTTTTCGGTACCCATTTCCCAACATTCCTAGGTGTGCCTGTAGATGTAATGGTGTGGAGTGTAGATGTTTACCCTAGGATTTGTGCCAAGAGTGCCTATGAGTGTTGATTTGATCTTGTGAGTGGAGGTGAAGTTATTTGAGCTTGTAAGTAGGTCTTGGGCACCCATATTTGTTTAGCGTTTGGGATAGCCTTCATTGACCGCTTCAGAACCCAAATAGAAAAGGTCTGTCTACAATGATGCCTAGGATACTCCTTTGTCGCAATCCTCATCTATGTGGCACATTTGGTGCATCTTTGGGATCCCGTCTCTAGAGTCGAGGAATTTTCACCCTTGCGTATCCAGATCCGCTTCATGCCAAGTGGTACTTTATATTGCACTGGTTGTTGCTCATGCTTCTTGATCATCGGCCTCCTCTGTGTTGGATGTTGTCCTGCTTGCTTCCCTGGAATCCTCTTTGGAAGAGAAGGGAATTCCTCATTGACTTCTGCACCTTCTTCATGAGTGACAATCTTCTGCACCATAGAACTTTGGAAAAGAATAGAATCGTTATCTTCATGTGTTTGGAGTGCTTGGTTCTCTAATTCAATTGTGATGCAGTTTTGGCCCACCCAAGCTTGAAGAAGTCCACTTCTTAGGTTGAGGTTGACTGCATGATCATAGATCCCGTCTTGGCCCAAGACAAGAGGTTCAATAAGATCCTCGTCTTCACACACTAGCACTCTGACTTCCATTAGAACCTCTTGAATGTAGAGGGGAAGTTCCACCTCACCCATGCAAGGAGTTTCCACACTCCCAATCCTATGAGATATGCCTCTATAGGATCGACCTTCAATTGCAATTCTTGGTAGTAAGAAAGTTGGACTGCACTAGTGGTTGTTCCTAAATCAATCAAAGCTCTTATGATCCTTACACTCTCTCCTTGTGCTAACTCTAGGGTCACAAAGGGTCATCGATCAACTATCCTATGGGAACATACACCTAAAACTTGGCACATGGCCATGTGATGATTAGAAGAATCATGCATATTTGGTTGTGGGTGCTTTCTACCTTGTCTCCTCAGTTTCATGCATTGGATGTGTTCTAGGGCTTCTTCCTGTGTCTCTTCTCGGATTCACTTTTCTTCTTCCTTTCTTTTTTTTGCAGTATTGAGTCGGTTTAACATTCCTTCTGTGAGGGGGTTCTTGATATGACTTGACTTTGCATCCACTGATGTAACTAGGTAGAATGTCGCCTTCTAGGGTGGCTAGTTGGAGTGCTCCACTTGTTGATATCCTATTGATAATCATTGGGCCATAGCCCCTCTTCTCCTATTTCCATGCATGTTGCTTCAAAGTGTAGACTAAAACTAGGTCTCCTACTTTCAAGCCCTTATCCTTTACATGTGCATCAAAATATGCCTTTTTTCTTTTCTTGGATGCATAAATTCCTGCTGCTACTCTCAATCTTGTTTCACCTTGTCGTTCAAGATCAAAGATTCTAGAGGAGAGCTCATGGCCTGTCCAATCATACTCTTGTGCCACTTTCAATGCAGGTACCAAGAAGTCTAAGGGTAGCACTGCATTTTGGCCAAAGACCATATGAAAGGGTGTGGCCTGGAGTACCATTTTATAGGCAACTTTGTATGCCCAAACAACATGGTGTAGTTGTTTGTCCCAATCAGAGCATTTATTATTAACCAATTTTTTCAATACATTGCATAGTATCTTGTTTGTGCTCTCACATTGTCCGTTAGCTTGTGGATGATAGGGGGCATATTGGTGGGGTTCTTGGGACACTCTCGTAACAAGTGCTCCTTCCCACAATCTGGACAAAAGCCTTGAATTGTCACAGATTGGGGTTGTGTGGGTGCAAGCATAGGGCAATCACGAATGAGGTGATCTCCCTAACATCGGTAGCATGATCCTCTAGGAAATGGGGGTCTTATCTGCCTAGGTTGAGGTCTAGATTTGGGGTTTGCATACATGACATTCGCTCCCAACTAGGTTCACGATAATATGACTCATTATGCTCAGGTGACTGCATGTAGTAAGCCTGTGGGCTATCAATATGAGTAGAGTCAAAACTATGATCACTTGAGTCACTTTCTGAAAGCAATAGTGTTACTGGCACTAAGGCTTTATTCAAATTTTCTTCTGCTGCTGCATACTTCACTAGAATCACATTGGCTCGAGGAGGGGGTTGCTACGCTAGAATTGGTTGAGGTCTTTGCTATCCTTGATAGGGTGGTTGATAAGGTTGCTGGGGCCTACCATACTGCTGTTCTGGGTACTGATTCTGGTATTTTCCTTGTTGTGGATATGACTAAGGATAATTTTGTCTCATAGCTTGTTTATTATATGGGCAATCTTGTGCAGTGTGGTTGGTATACCTCCTTTTTGTGGTGCACTATTGGTTGTTAAGGTTCACTTGGGGTTGAGCCATGATAGGGCACATAAGTATAGCATCGTTTTCCTGGGGCAAATCTAGGAATCTGCTTGCTAGAGACTCCTAATTTCTAAGCTATTGTGTACCTAAGAACTAACTTAGGGACTTGTGGAGAAAGAGACTATACCTCAATCCCCCTCAAGTACATATAGTGGGGATTCACGCTTTAATTATCAATCCGATGAGTATCGAAACCTAGCCGAGTGTATGAAGACATGCATTCAAATGACAATCAATGCAAATGAGTTACTTAAAGAGTGCAAACAATGCAAAGACTAGTCCAAACAAGCTTCAACTGTCAGTCATGGTGTCACGATACTTGGAACAGCAACCAACAGTAAATTGAGCTTTTCTCTCAGCTCCGAACTCCAAATATAGGAAATAGCATATGCCTTTCGAAGCTCTCGAGAAGACGCATCCAATGGCGGTATTTTCACTCAATTCTGATGCTTCTACTTCAAGTTATGAGAAAAATACTGAGTCACGGGAAAGACCTTACTACACTTCAGCACTTCCTACACTTCGCACACACCTTAACAACAGTAAACAAACACTTTCATGGATAGACAACACTTCCCTACACTCTTTCCAAGCAATACACAAGCATACAAGCTCACAAAGAAGAAGATACAGAGAGGAGAAAACACAAATTCGAATTTCTGTGCTCTTGATTCTCACAATGGCAAAAAGTCTTTACAAAGATTCACAAATTGACTTATTTACTTGTGCCCTAAAAATGGTCCTTTCACACAAGAGACCGGCACTTTATTCACTAAAAGACTAATTTTCTACTAATTTACATGGATAAGCTTCTAATCTTCTGTGGGGATGCATCTAGAGGACTCCTCTAGTGCATTTACATTGGAAAATATATTACAAGAATGGTTATAATACAAAATTTGGGTGTCCAAATCGGAAAAATTTTGGGACCCGTCTTTTTCTCTGCCTTGTGCTCTCTTTAGCTCTGCAACACTCTCCCCCTCTTCGTCTCTGTCGTCCCTTGAAAGGCTTTACTTCTTGTCTTTCCCTTATTGTCCGCACGCATCCTTTGGTCAGTTCTGCCTACTGGTTGGACTGGTGTTACGTTTTAATGGCCCTGTTCTTAATTTTTTCTTTTACATCCTCTCGGCCTGATGCATTTGTGCTGCCTGTTCTTTTCTTTTCATCGCCCGCAACCCTTGGTCAGTTCTGCCTGTTTGTTAAACAGGTGTTCGATTTTGATGGCCTCTTTTTAATTCTTGTTTTACATCCTCTGGGCCTGATGCATTTGTCTTGCCTTATAATTTGGGTTGCCATGCACGCCACCAGTGGAAGGTATGGGGATGTGATCCTTCAGTCTTTGATCTGGACCTTCCAAAGATCGAGAGGTTGAAGCACCCTCTTGTGGTTTCGGAACCGTTGGATATCTTCTTGCACTTCTTCATGGATACTTTCCTAGCCCTGGTTCCTCCTTCCACCTCCGTGCTTTTCCCTTGATATGTGCCCCTGCGGGGCTCTGTGCAGAGATGGGTCTTGCGCCCTTACGGGGCTTCTTGCAGAGATATGTCTTCAGATATGATCTTTTTAGTGAAGCTTCTTTCGTTGTCTTCTTCTTTTCTTCTTTTTGCTTGATTCTCCTTGAACACTGCTCCCCTCCTGAACTCTATCATCCCCGACAGGCTTTGACAGTCGACGGGAGTATGTTCTATATACTTTTTGCTCTGTTTCATTAAGCAGATTGGCTTCACGTATCATTAGGTGTTTCCACTGTTCAGCTTTTACTCCATCATTAGGTGGTTGTCTGTGGTCAGCAAAGAAGCTCAGTTCATATGCCACTAATCTGGCATTTAGATTGGATGACATCTTCAAAAAGATTTCTGAATCTATTTCAAAAAACCCTGTAAAAAACGCTTCTTCAAAAGTTTGCATATAGGTACTTGGCAAAAACATGAGTCTAGAGTAATAAGCCATTATTGTAGGTCGGCTAGGCATGACGGACAGATAAAAAATAAGGATATTTGTTCCCTGGTTAATTCCAATAAAGTTTAGAAATGTATATGCCGCATGCTTGAAGATCTTCAATACTGTAAGTATCATACTGAGTATTTTATTTGTCAACTTGATAGTTAAATCTAGTACGATAGCATATGTCTGCAGCCAAAATTCGATTGTCTTTACCATGTAATCTTCTGTAGGTAAATAATTATGTGGTGGACTTGGAAGTAGCGGGTAGTTCAGCCACTGTTTATTGATTACACCAATCTTTTGCATATCCAAAAATTTGCGTGCTTCTCTGCGACGTGGCGTTGGGCAAAAAGAAGGGTTTACCTGTAGTAAATATGGTGCTGCTTGCCAATGCACCCGTAGTATAGGATTTTTCTCCAAAAATTTCCTTCTCCAAACAGGTTGTGCAGCTTCAAATTTTTCTTGAGTGTAAGCGAATGTGTCATGTTTGAAGTTTAGCTGCTCGTCTGGATTTTTCTGTGTAATCTTCTTTATATATTGTCTTGTTTTCTCTTTCATCAGTCTGTAGGGAATGTTGAAAGGCTTCATAATCATGTCCAAGTCTTTACCCTTGATCTTCGCTTCCTTCATGACTTTGATGACTTCATTTTCAAAATTTTCTATCAACCGGGACACCAATAGTGCCCGTTCCTTCTGACCTATTTCTGCAGTGTATGGCATTGGATGATCATCATGTATGTCCGCCATCTGCTCATGTATTGGAGAATTATAAATCGGGGGAGATAGAGGACGTACCTCTACCTCGTCAGTAGGATTCTCTTTTGTTGGCTCTACTGGTGTCCCGATTAGTGCTTTCTGCTTTATCTGAATCTCTAATTGTGTTATACGTTCAGTCTTCTCTTTATTTTCTTGCATGGCTGCTCTGAGTGCTTCTTTGGCTACAAGTAGTTCATTGCCAATTTCTGCTACGTGATCCATATTTTCACTGTAGCTTGCTGCAAGTTTTCCATGGGCTGTATTTAACTGCTTTTTTAGCTCATTTGTTTCTTGAATGTACTTGTGTTCCCATTCTTCTTTCAATTCTTGCTCTTGTTTCAACAAATCTGCATATTTCTCGATTTGAGCTTTTAATTCTCCCTGATCAAGATCCGTTGTCTCTTGTTTTTCAATGGGTTGATCATATAGCAATGACTTCATCAGTTCTTTATTTCTATTTCGTAAAGTGTCATTCTCCTCCATGTATACCTTCAGTTGTGTTTCAAGCAGATGACTTCTAGCTTTTATGCGCTCTTTGTCGACCTCACTGGCTTCATGTAATCTTTGTAAGTCCATTAGTTGCGCCTGGAGTTGACGATGTTGGGTCATCAATGTGTCACATTGTGTTTTTACCTCAAGTAACTCCGTTCCTTTGACAGCAATCTCTTTTTGTGCCTGGATTAGTTGTGCAAATAGTTGTTCACTCATAATTTGGAATTGATTCTTTTCCCTCATGGCTTTGTCATAGTCTGCATCTGTATCCATCATTTGTTGTTGTGTATCCATGGCCGTTTGTATCATCTGCTTGACCACATGCTTTAATTGTGTGACATCCATGTTTAACCATGTTTTAGGAATACTCGGTTCTGCTCCTGTTGTCACATCTTTTCCTTGTGCTACATGTAATGTAGTGTCATGGGGCTGCCTAATGTGGAGTTGTATCCTTGGTTCAGCCTCTATGTGGTTGATTTTGCCTTGAGGAGTGTCCTCTGGTACTTCAATTACAATTTGCTCTTCATTTTTGTGTAGGTCTGACTCTGTGTTTACTAGAGTTTGCATTTCTTCCTTGATAGGTTGCATTACTTCTTTATTCGATATGGTAGCTTCTTTGATACTAATCTTTGTTGTATCATTCAATTGAATGACGTGCTCTGGTTCCTTGGGTTCTTGGCTCTTGGCTTGTCCCTGTTGGTTGTCTGGCATGACTTCGACTTGATTAATCTATGTCCAATCTTCATTGTGTGTTTTTGTTTGCATATCTGTATCCAGGGTGTCCTTCTCACAGCTTGATTCTTCATTAGAGCTTGATTCCTCCAATCCTATTTCTTTGTATCTGGAAGGTACTTGACAAGTTGCTTTATCCTTCTGTTTCTTTTCCTGGCTCGCTTGTCTGTAATGGTGACCTTGAATATTCAAATTTATCTGCCCCCGCATATACTTATGTGTTTCTTCTAGGGCAGCAGAGAGGTCTCTTTTTGTAATCGGTTGTTGATTTCTAGGAATCTTGGTAAGGTGTGTGTCCTCTTCGAAGTGGGTGTCTCCTGAGCTTCTTCTTCTCTTAAGCGTTTAGTTCCTTTCATAGGTGTCCTTGAACTTGTTCCTACTTCTTCAACAGCAATGACTATTTTCTTTTTCTTTGGGACTGTAGCTGACTTGGCATATTTGGCTAGCCCTTCTGAGGTTGGCATCTCACGCAAGCAGTGTTTCATTTCAAGTGCCTCATAGATAAGTAAGGTCAAAGCTGAACTGCCATTGAGAAATTTTTTCTGACCCCACTTCTTCTTGGCTTCAAATAGACGTTCTTGAACATATGGAGTCATATTTACTTTATTACCGACTTGCCTCATAGCATGTGAAAGCATTTGTACGACAATCTTTTGAGGTGTTGTGTATCTATGCAGACTAGGAAAACAAAAGTGTTGATGCACCAAGCGGACAACATCTTCAATATCCGTTCTGTTGATATCCAAAAAGGATCTCTTTTTTGGATCATGACATTCCTCCTTGACATTGGTGATTCCTTCTTGATTCCATCCAAAAGCTTTGTTGATTAACTCATGAGTGAATTGAATGGTTTTCCAGGTTCCCACTTTGTCCAGTACTCTAGCTTCAGGAACTGATATCTTATTTGCTGCAAGCTGAAGGGTGTTCATCACTTGCGTGCATCTTTGAAAATCTGGCACATAAATAGGCAGTTTGAGAAATGCCTCAATTCTTGCTTGTGTCCAAACATCCACCATGCGAGGTAATCCTTGTATGATAGTCTTGAAGTCTTGCGACATAATAGGGAAGTAGTGATCCCTGTCCATAATCTTGATGGTGGCCATGAAAATGAGGTTCGACAGCGGTTGGTCATCCAGAAACCAATGGCCTCTCGCTTTTGTTATAGATTCTAGTGGAAGAAGCTGAACCTCTTCCTCTTGAGTCGCTTCAGAATTAGTGGATGCCATCTGCACTCAATATAGAGTATGAATTAGTGGTCATATAGTATCAGAAATCCTCCTTCATTTGTCTTTCATAAGATGGACATTGCTTCGAGTGAATGGTGTCGTCCCCTCCCCGTGGGTGTGAGAAAGGTAATACCTAGAATTTTTCATAATTTTAGGTATTTTTATGTTTTTGTCTGAAAGAAAAACAGAAAAGTGAGTTCATAGCCGAAGCAATTATTAATTTTTTTAGTAATTTTCTTTAAATTATGTACAAGTGCTCTCCTATTTCCCAGGAGGAAAATGTGCTTCACTATCCTGAAACAGAAGAATCTTGTGCCGAATGCGTGGCCTTGTAATGTGGCCCTATCATGCATACTTTGGATTCTGGTAACTCCAAATGCATGCAACTCGAACTATTTGGCAGATGTATACAGCTTGCTTTGTCTTTTGGCATCCAAATCTGCTTTATGCTGTTGGGAAAAATCGTGTTCCCCACCCTCCTGGTGATTGTGATGCTTCTCATCTGGTGCTTCTTCTTTGTCTGCTTTTTGAATCTTGGAATGACAAGTGAATTGTATGTAGACTCCAGCTCTGTCCTGTAGCAGTTTATTTTTGGTTGTCTTGTCTTTAGGCCATCCCGATTCTCCTTATGCAATGGTTCCTCCTTTCTGGTGATTGCCCTCTGAGTACATGACTTGGGAATCCATATTTGTGTGCGGTCCAACTGGGCGGCTATCACCTTCTTCGGAATCCATACTTTAGCAATTCTTTGTGGAACTGAATATCCAAAGCGATTTTCATATTGGTTATGTGGGTTCTTCACGATATTTGGGAAGTATCACGATACTCAACCACGGGAGATCACGATACTTGTTAGGTATCGCGATACTCGACTACAGGAGAACACGATATTTGACCCTTTTTCAAATTTTTGCAAGAGTTTTTTTGGATTTTGAATGTAGACAAATGTTTTCCAGGTTCATCTACCCTCTCCTCACTCTCTGTATCACCCAACATACACCTTCTACCCCCTGTAAGACCCTCATGATACCTATCGTAGATCGTTTTTTCTGAAATGTTGAATGTAGGTGGCAAGAATGAGTGAATGATGAGTATGCTCACCTCTGTTACTCTCTCTCAACCCTTGCACAACTCTACCAGCTCTGTGCAGCTCAAACAACCCGGAATTCACTCACGATACTCGACAGTACTCTTCCACGATACTTGTTCACCAGACAAGTGACTCACAAAATGACAATTTTTAGCTTTTATACTTTTGAATTTTCCTCCTCACTAAAAAAAAATCAACTGGACAAAGACTGGAAGCTACTCTAATTACTTGACCTACTCCCTCACTCCTCCTACTCTACTCACTCCACTCACTTTCCTAGACTAATAACTTACTACACACACTCCAAGAGTGAGAAGTAGTAAGTGCGGCTGAAAGTGACTTACCAAAGAAGAGAAAATCACTACTCCTCCTCTCACTTCAATGCAAAAAGCTACTTACCATCACACGAATGCCTCGGTTTGATTCGACACTCCCCGGCAACGGTGCCAAAAAATGTGTGTACCTAAGAACCAACTTAGGGACTTGTGGAGAAAGAGACTATACCTCAATCCCCCTCAAGTACATATAGTGGGGATTCACGCTTTAATTATCAATCCGATGAGTATCGAAACCTAGCCGAGTGTATGAAGACATGCATTCAAATGACAATCAATGCAAATGAGTTACTTAAAGAGTGCAAACAATGTAAAGACTAATCCAAACAAGCTTCAACTGTCAGTCATGGTGTCACGATACTTGGAACAACAGCCAACAGTAAATTGAGCTTTTCTCTTAGCTCCGAACTCCAAATATAGTGAATAGCATATGCCTTTCGAAGCTCTTGAGAAGACGCATCCAATGGTGATATTTTCACTCAATCCTGACACTTCTACTTCAAGTTATGAGCAAAATACTGAGTCATAGGAAAGACCTTCCTACACTTCAGCACTTCCTACACTTCGCACACACCTTAACCACAGTAAACAAACACTTTCATGGATAGACAACACTTCCCTACACTCTTTCCAAGCAATACACAAGCATATAAGCTCACAAAGAAGAAGATACAGAGAGGAGAAAACACAAATTCGAATTTCTGTGCTCTTGATTCTCACAATGGCAAAAAGTCTTTACAAAGAGTCACAAATTGACTTATATACTTGTGCCCTAAAAATGGTCCTTTCACACGAGAGACCGGCACTTTATTCACTAAAAGACTAATTTTCTACTAATTTACATGGATAAGCTTCTAATCTTCTGTGGGGATGCATCTAGAGGACTCCTCTAGTGCATTTACATCGGAAAATATATTACAAGAATGGTTATAATACAAAAATTGGGTGTCCAAATCGGAAAAATTTTGGGGCCCATCTTTTTCTCTGCCTTGTGCTCTCTTTAGCTCTACAACAGCTACCTTCTCTGCCAGATCCTCAATTGACGTGGATTGTGTGGAAGCGAGGCTAATAGAAATATGTGAATCTTTATAGATCTTTGAAAGCTCTAATTCCTCCCCTAGATTATCCTCAATGTCTATGCACATGCGTACACACTCTTCTATGGATCTAGGGTCCTTTAAGTACATATATGATCTTAGTTTGGTACTTAACAATCCATCTAGAAATAAGGCCACTTATTTGGCTGGAGTGGGTAACTTTGGAATAGGGCATCTCTCTAAGTATTGTCTAAACCTCCTTCCTGTGAGCCTCACTATCTCTTGAGGTGTTTTCTTGAAGCTGTATATCAAGGAGGATGTGTTATGCCTAATACCACTCTTAGAAAACTCACTGATGAATGCTTCAAGAAGTTGATCTATATTTTTGAATTGACCTTTGTGAAGCGGTTGAAACCAAGTCAATGCGGTGTTCTTTAGAGTTAGACCAAAAGCATTGTATTGAGTGAAAAAGTCTTCAACTTGTTCAACTCTCAAAACTTGCCTAAACTCTACTACATGGTCATACGGGTCTCTTGTGCCATCAAATCAATTCTTCATGGACTTAACCAATTGTGTAGGCCTCAAGGTCATGGCATGTTCTCTAGGCCTTGGCAAAGGGAATTCATCTGCATTTCTTGGATTCCTTGGGTCCCTCTATCTCTCTTTTTCCATCCTATCTATCATTGTCCTTGTTCTTTCTCTTCCCACTGGGTTAGCAAAGCTCACCTCGGGGCTATCTCTACTCCTCTCTCTTTGAGATCGGAGCTTGAGATGTTCCAACTCCTGGGTGACCGTAAGATACAGTGGATCGTGGTTGGGGAAAAACAAATTCACCCTTCCAAGTGTAGACGTGTCTTCCATGCTCTGAGACCACAAAGATCCTCTGTGACGCATTATCTAGGTAGGTCACTTTGCCAGGGCTTTCAAGATCTTTGAATTCATAGATGGTAAGTACTCCCACTTCGTTAGGCTGGTCAGGTTTGTACCTCTAAAAAGCCTCATCCATCTCTCGATTCAAGAGCAAATCTATGCTCCTATTGTCTTGGGGAATCCACTATGGAGTGATTATTCTAGTCAGAACCGACTTGCCTCGAGGGGTTTTTGGCTCTTTTCCTAAGTTCCCTTGCTCAATGTCACCTATTTCGCTCTTTGAGATTATGTTGCCAAATTCATCCATCCTTTTTGGTTGGCTGGTGACCACATACATTGTTCCTTCTTTATCTATGTAGGAACCATTTTTTAACTTGACTACAGGGTGTTCTAGTCCAATGGGTTGATCCGGGTTTTTAATTTGGACAACAGATCTTCTCAGACCATCCTCATAGATGCGAGCACCTAAGCGGTTGGTCCTGATATATTCCAATTGAGTCTTGTAGGGACCCTCAGGTTTTTCTAGGTATGCCACTCTTGAGCTGCCTACATGTCTTTCCAAGTTATAAGACATCTCAGAGTCACTAGTTTTTGAGTCTAGAGCATAGGGGTAATCACACAACTGTTGGGCCCAAGACCAGCTGTATGGTTGACACTAGCCTCTGATGATCTAACACTTCGATGGTATCTCCCTAGGTGTCTTCCCAATCTAAGGTTCATATGCCCTTCCAATTAACCCAATGATCCTTGTACAACCACGTTGCTGATTCTTTGATACCAATCACTTGTTCTTTTTAATTTCCTGGGAACTTGTTTTCTTATCTTTAGTTAAGCATTGTCAGGAGCATTTAAGTGTGTCGATCTTGATGTTCTTTGTCCACTTAGCTTAAGTTCTTTCCCCTTAGCTTGTCACTTGATTGCAACTTAACCTATTCTTAGACTTGAGAAATTAGAGTCTCTTAGAACTTGAGTGTTCCTATTGTAGCTCTAATCAATCAAATGGTCTATCCACACTTAGCCTAAGCTAGGAATGGACTGAGGGGGTTGAGAGATCTTCCAACCTCAAGTAGCTTTTCTTTACTGCACTTGTCTACCCCGGAAGCGTGTTCCCAAGCCTGCACACACTAGCAATTGCTTACATTTCTCCAAAAGCTCTCAATGATCCTGTAAAAATTCCAAGTCTAGCTCAAGTTTTTAACTTCAATTGACAGACAATTTGATTCAGACACTTTTAAACACCTTTTCCCGCCTTCAACATTGCCAAAAAATTTCCTCTAGAGCTCCCTTGGTGTACCTACCCCACTGAGGGTCAACTTCAAAATACCCTATTTGAAAATCAATGCCTTATTGTTAAGAAAAGCAATTGAGGCCCTGTAGTGTTCACCACAAGCTTTCCAACGAGTTATAAAGCCCAAAAAACGGACTTTATATGAAAAAGTTATGTCAGGGATGTATTGAAGGATAAGAAATGCATTGAGATCGATGGTGTCGCGCTGTAGCAGAAATGGTGTCGCGCTGTAGCAGAATTCTTATCTTGATGGTGTCGCGCGCTGTAGCAGAGATTAAGTTTAGCTCTGGTGGAGTACATTCATCATGATGGAGGTGATTAGAAGACGAGGAGTGCAGACGACAGGACCATGACAACAACAGAGGTGTCTGTCGTGATCCAATTCGGTCTATCGCATTTCCGTCTATCGCGGGACCGTTCCCCGTCTATCGCGGATCAGTAAACCGCTTATCGCGGATCTCCAAATCCGTCTGTCGCGTTTCAGTCGATCGCGGGACCGTCCCCCGTCTGTCGCGGATTTGCAAACCGCTTATCGCGGTTCAAAACCGTCTGTCGCGGTTTTTCCGGTTTGGCGCCTTGGATTGCGGGCTGGCCGAACTCGTCGTTTTCAGCGCGCCGTCTCCACGTGGCCTCTCTTCGCGCGTTGGAGGATCGAGGGAGTCTTCTGCTAAAGTGTCTCCCGTCACAGTCTTCTGCGCTCGAACTTTTCTCTTTCTAAAAGCGGCGGCGTGAGCTCCTTGCATTTTTCGAAGAAGGGGCAGAAAAAGACTCGAAGATAAGGGGAGGGAGCCCCCTTTGATTATGCCTTTCCAATCTTCATTAATGCACATTCAAAGATGGCATGCCATGCGATTGTGAGAGGCCTTCCCCTTGATTGCATTCCACAAGGCCACGAAGAGATCGATTGCTTCGGGAGTTTTTTAGTTCTTCGTGTTCAGAGAAAGGGCTTTCGGATTGTTTGAGCGACTCGAGAGCTTCTCGATTTTTCCGCTCATCTTTAGCATTCGAAGATGTTTTGAAGAGGTAAGAGGCGTGTCTCTACTCTTTTTATTCTCTGCTAGCAATTGGAAATCAAGAAACCGTAGGAAGGGCCATGGATGTGGCTTCATCCTCTCTCGTGAAAAGTAACCGGGCCCCTCCCCCCGGGGAGACCGATGTCCTGGCCGCTCTGCTGGAGGGGGGGTCGTGTGCCGCCCCTGGGGTATCCGAAAGTCCTGAATCCCCCATTGTTTCCCTCAGTAGACCCGCAATTCTGTCTGCTCAGGAGGAGCTCAAGAAAGTTTGCCTCGTCGGCCAAGTGTTTGGCCCTAGGCCCCCGCTCGAAACTGTGCGACAATGGCTTCGAAAAGAGTGGTTCCCTCGAGGACTAATTGTTAGCAAATGTCAGTTCCTCCCAGCGTGCCACCTGCTGCTTGTCTTCGAAAATGAAGAGATGGCGTTCCAAGCCCTTAGCGTTGGCACCTGGCAGCTCGGTCGGTCGACCCTGTGCCTATTCAGATGGTCTCCGGACTTTACTCCGGACAAATCGAAATCGCTTCGGTACCCTCTTTGGGTTGAGCTCCCTAACCTCTTGTACAACTTCGTGTGGGACATTGTCTCTCCTATCGGCAAGCCGCTGGCTTCTCGTGAAGACATTGGTGGTCTCATCTATGAAGGTGCAAGACACTCGTTCAATGCTAGGTGGCACCCCCAAATCTGTGTCGAGGCCGACCTCAGTTCGCCGCTCCCATCAATGATCAAAGTGGACATGGGCAAAGGAGATGTATGGGAGCAGGACATCAGCTACAAAAACCTTCCCAACGCGTGCTTTCGTTGTGGCCAGCAAGGCCACAGGATTAAAGATTGCCCTCTCAGGCAAAAAAACAAGCGCTTTCAAGAAGCCTCCAAAACTGCGCAAGACAACAATGGCGATCTGACCCACTTGACCAAGGAAGGGGAAGGCAAGGGCCTCCTGAAGCCACAAGCTGATGCTGATGGCTTTACTGAAGTTAGAAGAAGAAGGAAAAGAAGCCCTAGGGCCAACGGTGAGAGAAACAACCTACCACATACCCCCTATAGCAACTTGTATTGCAATCTAGAAAAGGAGATCAATGAGTTTGACTACCCAGGTGGGAAGCTACCTGAGGCAGACATCTACGACAAAGCCCTAGAGATCCCCGACAATAAAGAAACCCCCCAGGAGGGCTACACTACAAGCAAAGAAGATGGTTTCACCATTAGTAACGAAGACAACATGGATAGTTAAAGTTCCATCATTGGATCGACGATCCCGGAAACGGTGCCGAGCACGGGGCCCAAGTCTCCCCAGCAAGGGGCGTCCCGCAAAGGAAAACAGCCCATGGAGTTACCCTGGAAAAGCCCCCACAAGAACAGATTTCTAAGTCGGGAACAGATCCCAGCGAAAAAGAAAGATGAAGCCAAGAGAAGAAAGGACAAAGCTCCCTCCCGCAAAGAGGGATCAATACAAAAATGATTGTCATCTCGCTAAATGCTAGAGGGCTAACCGACCCCTCAAGAGCGACCATCATTGGTCAATGGCTTCGCGACATTAGCTTAAACCCAGACTTTATATGCATTCAAGAGATTAAAATTGACGGAGAAGACCTCCAGAAACGGCTCAGGCAGGTCTCCTCGGCCCATGTGTGGATCCCAACGAAACACCCGCGGGGGTCTGGAGGAACGGCTATCGGTGTTAAACAACTCTGGTTTGAAAAGCTTGAGAACTTCATAGAAGATGTAAGTCACCGTTGGATCGCTGTTTCTTTTGGAGCTCCTCTTTGTGCTACTTTGGTTTCTTTGTACGCCCCTAACGGGGACTTGGAGAGACGGAACACTTGGGCCTCCTTAGACTTGCTTCCCCACAACGTGCTCATATGTGGTGCTTTCAATATGGTGGAGGACCCTATGGACAGATGGATGGGCAAGGGCAGGGTCATCGACAGTCGGGAGAAAGAAACGTGGGACATGACCAAACTTCACTTGGATTTGGTTGAATTCAAAGACTCGAATGGCTTTTCTTGGTCGAATCTCCAAGCGAGCGAGGACCTGAGGAAAGCTAGACTCGACAGATGCTACATTTCTCAGAGTTTTACCCATCAGTGGGGCCTTCCTACCATCACGCAACGCACTGACCTCACTATCTCTGATCACTACCCGATCGTTATCACTTTTCAACCTTCCAACAAGATCCGCAAGGCTCCGTGGTTCCATGCCAACGCATCCACCTTCTCTCTCCCCTCCGTCCATCAAGAAATTGCCGATGTGTGGAAGGTGGCGTTCGCCTCTGGCCTGGCCCCAGCCAAGTGCTGGAGAAATGCGGTCGACAAGTCTCGTAAGATCATGATCAGAACTAAGAAGATGCTCGAGACTGTGCGGCGGACTCGCAGAGTTGCTCTCTACCACAGACTCTGGCGGCTCGAGGAGGAAGTGAACAAAGGAAAACACCAAGCCCAGAAAGGTCTCCGAAAAATCAGAGCAGTGTTGAGATACGAGGAAGAAATACAAAGGAAAAACTTACAAATCTTCTTCAAGGAGTGGTGGGCTGGCAAAGCCGACAAACCCACCAAAGAGATGTGCCGTATCCTTAAAAGGAAACACAACAGAGATTCGATCCCCCTACTGCTAGATCCTCTTGGCAATGTATGCAATTCGGAAGAAGATAATTTTGGCATCATCGAAGGGCACTTCACGAGACTCCTGGGAACCTCGAACCCCCTCTCCCACCATAGAAGGGACTGTATGGCTGCCATTTCTAGGGTTTCCCCCCGGAGGATTCCACCCAACCTCCACTCCCTGCTCCATGCTCCTATCTCTGAATCAGAAATCATTGAGGTCATTGATGCCCTCCCTCTCGGTAAAAGCCCGGGACCCGACGGACTCACTAACGAGTTCTTTAAATCCTTCAAGCTGGTGGTTGCCACCCCTCTTCGGATGGTTTGGCAAGAAGCACTAAAGTTTGGTGCTCTTCCTTCTTGTCTAAATAATGGAATTATCAAGTTGATACACAAGAAGGGGGAAAAGAACAGAATCGAGAACTGGCGGCCTATTACGATGCTCCAAACAGGATACAAGATCATCGCCAAAGTCATCGCCAACAGACTCTCGTGCCACCTGAGATCTTGGCTTAGTGAGGACCAAAAAGGTTTCATCAAAGGCAAGTCTATCCTGGAAACCATTTTGGATATTTGGGAAGGTATTCAATTTGCAAATGAGTCTAATCAAGATGTGGTCTTCCTCAAGATCGATTTTGACAAAGCCTACGACAGGCTAGAATGGGACTATATTCTGCAGTCGCTCCAAGATCTCGGATGTAGTCAGAAATTCACCAAGATGATCGCGACCCTTCTTGGAAACGCAACGACCCAAATTAACGTTAACGGCAAACTTTCGAAGGCGATCCATCTTAAAAGGTCTATC
The DNA here is from genome assembly GCA_020310875.1 of Ceratopteris richardii. Taxonomy (NCBI): domain Eukaryota; kingdom Viridiplantae; phylum Streptophyta; class Polypodiopsida; order Polypodiales; family Pteridaceae; genus Ceratopteris; species Ceratopteris richardii. Next base: position 155,422,504 of record CM035435.1, read on the forward strand.
AGACAAGGGTGCCCTCTGGCCCCCCTTCTTTTTGCCGTCGCCACTGAGGGGCTGAGCAGACTTGTGGCACATCATGTTGAGGATGGCAATATCAAAGGCCTCCGGTTGCCTCAAGACCACGGTCAAATCATCATGAGACTGTTTGCTGATGATATGAACGCGTTCGTTCACAATGATAATACTAGCCTGGAGACTTTCTGGAGGTGTCTTGCTACCTTCTGTGATGCCTCTGGATCCAAAATCAACCACTCTAAGACCGCCTTCAGGGCTATTGTGGGACATCATCCTAGCCTTCTCATTGATCATGGCTGTCAAATCATTCCGCAGGGCCAAATCTTTCGACTTCTTGGAATCCCCTTGGGGTTTGGCGTCTCTATGGAGCAGCGATGGAACTGGGTGCTTGCCAAACTTGAAAACAAGCTTAACTATTGGAGAGGTATGCAAATCAATCTCGCTGGACGTGCAATGGTTATCAACACGTTCCTCCTTTCTTCTACCATCTATTTCCTTTCTTGCTGGAGACCGAACGAGCAAGGCCTGTCCAAACTGAATAGTATTTGTAGAAACTTTCTTTGGACGGGCGATCATAACAGAAGGGGGGTGCCTAAAATCAAATGGGCCATCTGCACTAGCCCTAGAGATAGCGGGGGGCTGGGTATTCTGGACATTGGGTGTATGGCCAACAAACTGGCAGCCAAATGGATGATTAAGGCTTGGTGCAATAGGGAGGCCTCGTGGGCCAAGCTGATCTTCAGAAACAAGCATGAGTTGGCCCTCATGGGGTGCCCGAACTGGAAGAATCTCGACATCATGACCCTGCTTTTCTCCCCGATCCCCGTCTTCCCGAAAGGCTCCAATCTCGTGTGCTCCCTTTGGAAGGGCTGGAATAAAGTCAAAAGCTTCACAAGAATTAGTGAAGACTGGAAGTGGGCGGCCGGAATCAGACAAAACGACTCTATCTGGTTTCCGATACATGGCATCCGGAGTGTGGAGTCGTGGAACATTCAAAATGCCAAGAAGTTATGGAACAAAGGATTCAAAAAATGGAAACACCTCTGGAAACAAGACACCAACAGCTGGATCAACTTCGAGGATATTGACCCTCACATAAACATCTCCTACGAAGAATGGAACACTTTGCAAAGCAGATGCCTCGCTTGGGATCGTCACAAGACTCGCCTCCTCATGGGACACGACACACCGAACGCGCGTGGTCTCAAATGGCACAATGGAAATAGCCTACTCAAAATCCCGAACATCAAAGAAACGACTGACCTCCAGATCAGCCTCAACAAGAAGTGGTGCCTGTCTTGGACGCGGCTTCGGTGGGACATGAAATTCATGGGTATCTGGCACCCACTTATAGAGATTAAGAAGTCTGTCCTCCTATGGCAAATTCTTCATCGAGGAATTTGGACCAACCATAAGGCAAGCAAACTTTGTGGGTTCCCTCCTTGGTGCAAACGCTGTCACCGTGCTATCGAAGATGTCCCACACATCTTCCTTACTTGCCCCAACTCCTACAAAATCTGGCAGATGGTTGGAATGAAAATCAGACTTCAGAAACAGCTTAGTTGGATACAAGTCCTTTTGGGAGAAGCGATTGGCTGCTCTGCGGCACTCTGGAACGCAATCAGAGGGGAAGTCCTGTGGAAAATTTGGCGGGAGAGGTGTGCTCTCAACTTCGGCGATCCCCCCAGGGAGTGGTCGATTGAGAAATCACTATTCCTCCTTGGCAAAAGGATTGTCAACAGTAAGAAATCCCCCCCCTTCAGGCACCATCAAGTCCTCCTGTTGATCAACAACAAGCTCAAACCCAAGTGGGCCCCGCATGAGGGCGACGAGAGGGTGATCAACCTTCTTTGTAATGCAACCTAGGATTCAATCAAGCTTCCCCTGCTTTGTGGGATTTGGGGGGTCCCGTGGGCACTAGTCCCCTTCTATTGTACCTTTGTTTCTTAATTTAATTCAAGTCCGGGAGAGTAGGCTATTGCCGAACTTCCTTTATATAAAAAAAAAAAGGTATGTCTATTCAGGGTTCAAGGGGTTAAAACAAACAATCAGGACCTTTATGGATTTTAGTGCATTTTTCTAAGGCCTTAGTAATTGTATGGGTAATTGAGTGTGCAAATATGCCCAAAATTTAGCCCAAATTTTCAAAAAATTACCACTTTATTTTTTTTGCTAAAAATGCATGTTTATCACGATAGACGGTGTTTGTCGCGATAGACGCTGACTATCACATGGGCCTGTCTATCACAATAGATAGTGTCTGTCGTGATAGAAGGTATCTATCGTGGGGTCTTGTCTGTCGTGATAGACGGGTTTGTGTCACAATAGATTGTGTTTATCATCTGTCGTGGGCCTATTTGTCACGATAGATGGTGTATGTCACGATAGACGGTGACTGTCATGGGGCCCTTTCTGTCGCAATAGACGGATGTCTGTCGCAATAGATGAGCTCTATCGTATGTCATGCTTTTGGTCTGTCGTGATAGATGGTTTCTATCACGATAGACACAATTTGTCACAGGGCTCTATCTCTCGCGATAGATAGGTGTCTGTCACGATAGGCGAGGTCTATCGTCTGTCGTGCTTTTGGTCTATTGCAACAAATGATGTCTATCACAATAGACACAATTTGTCATAGGGCTCTATCTGTCGCAATAGATGGTCTCTGTCATGGGGTGCTGTCTATCACGATAGATGGTGTCTATCGCGATAGATGTTGTCTGTCGCGATAGGCAAAAAAAACACGCTCGTCCTCGAAGCTCTCACCCCGGCAATGGCACCAAATTTGGTGTCACTCTAACATAATGGCAAGTACCAACATGAGGAGATCCACCTAATAATTGTCAATCCGTGGAGATGTGAGGACTAGTATGAAGACTATGAGCAAGTGATGGCACAAGTGCGTGAGTGAGAAGCACACAAACATGCACACACATACACACACATGCACACAAGGCAAGAACAAAGAGAGGAACAATGGAGTTCTTTTCATTAGTCAAAAAGTCTCTTACACAAGCTCAATTCAGTAACAATCTAACTCCAAAAATGAGCTCTCTAGCTCTATTTATAGTTTTTTTGACTAGGTTTGGCCCTATCCAGACTTAGTGTCCGACCTAGTTAAAAATTAGGTTCAAGAGCTTATTTGAGGGCTCAAACGGAATCTAAAAATTATGAAATTTGGTATGTATCTAATTCTAACACTCCTCAAGCTTGATGACTCCTCGACTTGAACAAAATAGAGTCTGTTCTACCAAAAATGGGATTTACAATGTTTGGGTAGTGATGAAAATCACTCTTAATTGGGAGTAGGTTTAGAAAAAAATGATTAGGCCTCATTGCCAGATTGTGCTTGACTGCTCTTTGGTGCCTGTATGCTCTTCTTATAGCTTGTATGCCAAAAATGTGGTAAAGAAATTGTGACACTACTTACTAACAAAAAAAATTCAAATTCTTTATTGATCATCAAGCCCTACTATACCTAGTCAATAAACCCTGTAACACTGGAAGACTAGTGAGATGGTTTCTTTTATTAATGGAATTTGATTTTGAAGTAGTGGTCAAGAAAAGAAACACACATGTCAGAGTTGATCATCTATCTAGAATGATGCATGGAGAACCCCCAAAAAGAGTATCGGATGACTTGCTAGACACCTATCTTTTTAACTTAGAAGTTTGTCCTCTGTGGGTTGAAAAATTGATACCCATACTCACCCATGGACCTAGTCATCAGATTAATTCAGATAAAGCCCAACAACTATGGAAGACTAGGAATCTTCACATTGTAGCAGGAAGTCTATACAACCAAGATTCTAGTAGACTTGTACTGAGGTGTGTAGACAAGGATGAACAAGAAACGTGGTTAAGACACGCTCACATAGACCCATGGAAGAAACATAGAAGTATCAATGGTACAGTATAAAAATTAAAAAGATTAGAAGTGTATTGTCTAAGAATGCATAAAGACGTTCATACACATGTAACGAGTTGTCCCACCTGCCGAGAACAAAGACCTGAGGAGAACTCTATGCTATGCTATTCCACAATAGCACCTAGATGGAGTTTGCCTTTAGTGAATTTCTTGAAGACACGTGAATACCCAAAAGGGGCAAGCCTAGCAAGAAAATGAGCTTTAGAGGAGCAAAGTAAAGATTATACCCTTATAAGGAGACAACTGTTTAAACACGGCCAAGACAACCAACTACGATTATGCATACATGAAGATGAGTATATCTATGTGTTTGAGATGGCCCATATCGGAGTAGCAGGAGGTCATTTTTCGGCTGACAAAACTACAAAAATGATTCTCTTTGTTGGATTATGGTGGCCAACTTTATATTTGGATGCGACGACATATGTATAGAGATGTGATGTGTGTCAAAGAACAAAATATCCTATAGGAAGAGATGAAATGCCATTGCGACCTATGATCAGTGCTAGAGCTTTCACTAAATGGGGTATATATTTCATTGGACCAATTAGCCCACCTGCTAAAGGGTCTCATGCTGAGTATATAATAGTAGCTATGGACTATTTAACCAAATGGGTAAAAGCAAAGGCCACAATGAAGAATGATGCAAGAATTACTGCCAAGTTTCTCTTCGAAAATATATTTACAAGGTTCGGATTACCCATCAAGATTATGAGCGATTGAGGCACACAGTTCAGCAATGAGGTTATCGAAACTTTGATGAATGAATTCTTAGTGATTCATAAGAAATCCGCCCCTTATCACCCGCAAGCCAATAGATAGGCAAAAAGTTCCAATAAGGTGTTGTGTACCATTTTAACCAAGATTGTGAATAATAAACGATCAGATTGGGATAAACAATTACATCATGCCATTTGGGATTTTCGAGTTGCTTAGAAGAACGCTGTAGGCACGACACCTTTCAATCTTGTGTACAGTCAGAATGCAATCCTACCAATTGATTTCTTGATTCCTACTCTTTGAGTAGCTGAGAAATATGAATGGACTGGACACGAATTGTCCCAATAATTTGATCAGATTGAACGATTGCATGAGACGAGATTACAAGTCGTAGCATGCATTTATGCTATGATGAGGTGACAAAAAACCTATTATGACACCCAAATTAAAGATAAGGGACTCAAAGAGGGTGATTTAGTCTTGGTATACACTTTGAAATAACACGCTAAAAATTTACAAAAACGAGAACATGGACCCCTAGTAATCAATCGTATTTCTACGAGTGGAGCAGTAAACCTAGCCACCTTAGATGGAGAAATCCTACCAAATTATATAAGTGGCTATCACGTGAAGAAATATTTAGAACCCTTAATGGACGAGATGATGAGTAGATTACTAAAGGCAAGGAACCAAAAGCAAGAGGATGAGAGAATTAGAGAAGAAGCGAGACTTGAAGCATTGGAATGCATACCAAAGCAAAAGAGTGGATAAGAGAAAGAGATAAATGATATCTCCAAGGAGAGGAACCAATTCCCATAGCCAACTATAGGGCAACAGAAACTACGACTGTAAGACAACAAGTCAAACAACCCTACCTAAATCTAGGAGTTGGAATGGAGGAATACCACTTAGTAGATGCATTGATTGATACCAGGGTGGCATTAATTTGCATACGCTTTTCATTAGCTAGACAATTAAGTGTGTCACTTAATCCAACTAAGGCCAACATGGTGGGCATAGGAGGAAACACCATTGAATGTGTAGGAGAGGTTAGCCTATCTATACACCTGGGTAACAATTCAATGCATCAAAAGCTTTTGGTCTGTAAAGATGATGACCTATTGGAGGAACTAGTGTTAGGTCAAGACTGGATATATAAATTTGAGGTGATAATCCAATTAGCCTTAGGCTATATATCTACGAAGATTGGACAAAAAGAAGTTTTTAGCCTACTAGATGAGAAGCTTCTAAAGACGATCTGTTTGAAGTATAACGATGATGAATGTGTGTCTGTATGTGAATCTACACCAATGTCAAACCCTAATCAACTAGTTTTCATTCCTGTCTCAAGCCCAAAAACCACTACTCTCATTAGTCATGATACTAGTGTTACGTCAAGACTGGATATATAAATTTGAGGTGACAATCCAATTAGCCCTAGGCTATATATCTACGAAGATTGGACAAAAAGAAGTTTTTAGCCTACTAGATGAGAAGCCTCTAAAGACGATCTCTTTGAAGTATAACGATGACGAATGTGTGTCTGTGTGTGAATCTACACCAATGTCAAACCCTAATCAACTAGTTTCCATTCCTGTCTCAAGCCCAGCTACTCTCATTAGTCATGATACTCAACTCAGTGTGTCATCTCAATTTAGCCAATCGGAGGGAATAAGTGAGGATCTTATTACAGACAAGCGACTAGGAGCCCAACGACCAAAAATGGATTTACCACCAATTCATTCACTAGTGAGGAAAAGGACACAACAAATATGGGCTCGCAAGGATCAGTTGGACAACTACAAATCTCAAGTAAAGGAGAACCAAAAGAAATTCAATCGAATGCGACATTAACCTAACTAGCCGATCAAAGATAGATCCACACACGTAGTGCAAGTATGGATACCAAAGATATTAAAGGAAGCTCAAACTTCAAGGAATCAAATATGGATACCCAAGATAACAATCAAGATCATCAAGGAGCAGTCACCAAATTTACTTAGAGATCGATGGCAATACAGGCAACTCTTTAGGAGACAAAGAACTCCCATGAAATAGATGCCACCAATGAAACAAGCAGAAACTCCTACTAAAAAGCAGTACGAATGGAGAGTGAAAGTACAGCAAAACCAACTACCACTAGCAAACGTAAGGAGCTTCGAGAGGGACATTCAAAGCACTAAAGCTAGAAAAATGTGAACTCCAAAGTTAGAAAATGCATCACCAATGATCAGAGCAAGAAATTCCTCTTGGACTCATGATGAGTCCTATGCACCTCAAGTAAGCATAATAGGGCCACATTACAAGGCCATGCATTCGACACAGCAACATCTCTGTCCTATTAAGTACGCACATTTCCCTCCTTGGGAATAGGAAACCTCATGTACAATAAACAAATAAATAAAAACGCTTCGGCTATGACCTTAATATTTTTTGTTTCCATTGTAGCTGAAGAAAAAATATAAGTTTATAAAAAGACTAGGCACTATGTTCCTTATACATCCTGTGAGTGGGGACACAACACACGCAGTGAACGATCCAAACACCACGACAACTTACTTCAAGTTTGACACTAATAATTGAATCCTTCAATTACAGATGGCTTCCTCCAACTCTGAAGCTACACAGGTTGCATCCTTTGACTCTGAAGCCACTCATGAGGCTGAAATATTAGAGTTCCCTCCGGAATCAGCTATTATGGCTCGAGGATATTGGTTTAGAGATGACAATCCCATCAGCGAGCATTTGTTCCTCATCACTATTAAGATCATGGATAGAGAACATCAATTCCCTGCAATAACTCAAGACTTTCGAATCCTGCATGAAATGCCAAGGATATTGGATGTGTGGACGAAAGCAAGAATTGAGGCATATTTGAAGCTTCCCATCTACAAATCGGATTTTCAAAGGTGCATCCAAGTCATGAACACTCTGCATCCTGCACTTGAGAAGCCATCGTCCCTGAAGCTATGGTATTAGATCGCAATGGGGAATCACAAACTATTCACTTCACACATGAGCTGATCAAGACAACATTTGATATTGAAGAAGAAGTGAGACTTGTGCATCAACACTTTTGCTTTCCCAATATGCATTGATATACAACTCCACAAAAAGTAGTAGTACAATTATTATCCCATGCAGTCAAGCAGATTGGAAACCAAATCAATTTGACACTATATATTCAAGAGTGGATATTTGAAGCAGAAAAGCAATGGGGCCACAGGAAATTCTTAAATGGAAGCTCTACTTTGACACTGCTTATCTATCAAGCATTAGACATAGACTGTTTACAGCCTATGATATCAACCGCTAAAATGGCAAAATATGTGAAGGCCGCCACTATATTGAAGAAGAGGAAGGGGGTGGCCATAGTGGAGGAGGTTGGCACTAGCTCAAAAGCCACCATGAGAGGTGCAAAACGAGCTTGAATGGCATAAACATCAGAAACCCCACAGTCCAAGAGAACACATGTACTTCCGAAAGTACCATTAACAGCAACATCGGACATTACAAGAAGGGATCTCTCCACCACATTAGAGGTCACACATGTTTATATGAGAGGTCAAGTCAATCTTACAGTACAATGCCACCAATAAGAATATCGCAAGCAACAAAGACGGCATCACAGTAAGAAAGATATAAAGAATTGGGGTTAAGTGGTTCAAACTCCGAACAAGAATTATCCCAAC